>RCWM02000366.1:600000-1111252 GCA_003667255.2 Euschistus heros
TTAGCCACATTTTCGGATTTAGCATTAAATTTTCTATAACAGGTAAGTACCTGTAACCTTGAATTTTACAAACTTGGTATCTAAAGAACAGCTTGATCTTCGCCTTATTTGGGGAAGTCACAATGTCTTATTTACTTCAACGCTCACCGTTTTTCGAAAAAAAACTATTCACAAAACGTCAAATCTCTCAAAAACTTGCCAATTTAATCAGGTCTTGAATGATTTGTTAAACGTAATGACTTTGCTCCAATTTAATGGAGATATTTACTTTTGAAACCGAAAAAACATGGTGTTCTAATTTGGCATACAAATCAGTTACTTGTGTAAATAAAACATTATGACAACCCCTTAATGGAAATGTGCATTTGAAATATAATAAACTCTTCATTGGATTATAAATCAAAGAAAAAAATTATTGTTTAATAGAAAATAAAGAGAAACTGTCAATAAAGCGACACTAGATCAGAGGATCTTATGTTATTACATTTATTTATTTATTATTATTATTTAGAATTTATTTTGTTAGATTTTCAATGTAATGTTTAAAATTCATTGATAATGAACATAGACTTCAATTTTACCGTTTGCTGCTGAATACAGATTGTGTTGAAGAATACTACTTTTTGAGGTGAATGTTATGGACAAATGAGTTTTATAGGGGAAGGTATTTCTAACTATGCATGTGGGGTATCTTTGGGTTATTCATCTTTTTATTTCTTTCGAATAGTGTTGAAAAATCATAGTTTGTGCAACAGATTGAATGATGAGATTACTAAAATTTGTAACAAAATATCCTACCACAACTTCATCACGATATTCCACCTAAAATATGATTTTCCAACACCATGGTGCTCCTCCGCATTATTCGAAAGCAATAAAAATATAAACCAACAAAATACATGAATAGTTAGAAATGCCTTCCCCTGTAAAACTCATTTGTCCATAACATTCACCTCAAAAAGTAGTATTCTTCAACACAATCTGTATTCAGAAGTAAACGGCAAAATTGAAGTCTATGTTCATTATCACTGAATTTTAAAAATTACATTGAAAATCTAATAAAATAAATTCTAAATAATAATAATAATGAACAAATAAATGTAATAACACAAGATCCTCTGATCTGGTCTCGCTTTTTTGACAGTTTTCCTTTGTTTTCTATTAAACAATAATTATTTTCTTTGCTTTATAATCCAATGAATAGTTTATTATGTTTCAAATGCACATTTCCATTAAGGGGTTGTCATAATGTTTTATTTACACAAGTAAATGCTTAGTATGCCAAATTAGAACACCATGTTATTTCAGTTTCAAAAGTCTAATATCTCCATGAAATTGGAACAAAGTCATTACGTTTAACATATCATTCAAAAGCTGATTAAATTTTCAAGTTTTTGTGAGATTTGACGTTTTGTGAATAGTTTTTTCGAAAAACGGTGAGCGTTGAAGTAAATAAGACATTGTTACTTCCCCAAATAAGGCGAAGATCAAGCTGTTCTTTAGATACCAAGTTTGTAAAATTCAAGGTTACAGGTACTCTGCTATTATAGAAAATTTAATGCTAAATCCGAAAATGTGGCTAAAATTTGAAAAATATTTAAACAAAACGGAGATATTACAGCTTTTATGGAAAAAAACGTGGTTTCCTCAAAAAAGTCTTCGATCTATCGTATATATGCAACGGATTGGAATAGAAAGGTGAGATCTGCGACATTTTGCTACATTTTTGATCTAGTTTCACCCAATTTTTTTTTTTACACTAAGAGATACTCACCCTGTATATTATATATTAATGAAAAAAATTATTATGATTGTCATAATACAATTTTATTATATTATCTATGTTTTTAATTTTTGTTTTTTAGGGCTTGAAAGTATGGCAAAGCGATAAAACGTCGATTATATATATATATATATATATATATATATATATATATATATATATATATATATATATATATATATATATATATAATAGTAATATAAATTGTACATAATATAGTATTAATACAACTAAATTAATAATCCCATAAAATGATTTATCTTTAGGAGATAATTTTTGTTTAAATTAATAACAAAAAAAAAACTTAATAAAGACATATTAGACTGCAGATTTAGAAACTATCTCAGACAATAATAAGACAAAGAAACAACATTTCTTATATATATATATATATATATATATATGTGTGTGTATGTGTGTGTGTGTGTGTGTGTGTGTGTGTGTGTGTGTGTGTCTGTAACTCGGAGGTATAGAACACTATGTCCATTTTTTACCAAAAATACATTATTACGTATTCTTATTCACCTTTTTTTCACTTTATACACAGGTATAGAATTTAATATATCTAAAGATTCAAGGATTCTGAGCATCTTTATGGGCGTTGAACAAGATGATTTAATAAGTTTCTATAGTACTATTTACATACGATAGGAAAACAAATATAATAGTTATTTCGAATAAATAAAATAAAATTAATAATAATAATAATGATATAGTAATCGTAAAATAAACCTAAAAAAAAAGAACTTAAAACTAAAAGTAAAAATGTAAATGACTGTAGAAATATTACTGTACTATTTTATAATTCTGATAAATGGATGTATTTTAATAGCCTTTTCAGTGAATAACAAATAAGCAACTTTAAGCAAATTACAACTGATAAAGGGAAATAACAAGCCCTACAACTCCCACTACTCCTTATCTCTATGAACAACCAGGCTCTCTGTAATTCCAAAGTTAGCCTGGGCGTGGGCGTTAATGGACGGGGTAGTAGTATTTACAAAAAGAAAGGAAACCCTAACCAAGGCAGTTTTAAAAGAGCATTTCTGATAAGGGAGGAGGTTTGTAAGGGGAGCTCCTATTGGCTGATGGGGTTTGTGACGTAGTTGGTTTCCATGAGGACGCTGTCGATAGAACGCCTACAGATAAGTGCCTTCCTTCCCGAGCCCAACTTCCCCCGCAGATAACAGAGGGCCCAGCCAGTTAATGGATTGCACCCTTAAGCCGGCTTATCCGTTTAGCCACTACATTGTTATATGTTAAATATCCTTAAAGTGACCATTAATGGTATATTGATTTGACAAATCTAACAAACGAATTGTTCTAGCATACATGTAATTTATGTAAACTTGCAAATGTTAATTTATTTAACCAATCAATCACTAACAATGAAAATAAATTTGATTTGGGGCAAAATGGGAAAGATAGGAGAGGAAGAAAAGAATGATTTTTTTTATATATAAAAAGGTTTTTAAATAAGTGTAATTATTTTAGATTATTTTCTCTCTTACTATTCCATCTTATTCTTCTCCCTATCTTATAATTTCATTATATTTATTTTAAAACCTTTTTCGTACCTTCTTAAAAAGTCATTTTGTATTGTTCCTTACAAGACTAAAACGACAAGAAACTGCCCGTCATTACAGACTATTTCAACATTTACTAGACAAACGTTCAAAGTTCCCAATTAATTACAAAATACTCATATACATGACTGTAATTAGACCTATTTGGACGTATGGAGTTGAGCTTTGGGGCTCCACTAAACCATCCAATTCATCTCGTATTCAATCCTTACAATCTAAAACCCTTCGAAAAATCCACAATGCTCCTTACTTCGTCACCAATAAACTTATCCATAAAGATCTGAATGTTCCATATGTTGCTGATTTAGCCCACACCAGATACCTATCCTTTGATAGTAAGCTCCATAACAACTCAAATCCAATTAATTTCTCAACTTGCTTCCCACTCCATTCCCGATAATCCTCCGAGGCGTCTGAAACGAAGATGGCCTAGATCTTGATTTGACATTTGACATTTTGCAAGTTTGTTTTACGCTTCATCATACTTCGAAACCATTTATCTCTCGATATCTAACATGCTTCTTGCTCTTTGCTCATTGAATATTCCCACTCTATACCTAGTTTTTTTTTCTAGCAAAACAATTTTATTCTGAAGGTGCTTAGTCTCATATAAATATTTATATGTATGTGGTAACTTAAACCTATTCAGTTACAGTTGGAGTTTAAATTTTCACTGTTTCGAAAACTTGGATAGAGGAGCCTTTGTCTCTTGTTGAAACTAATACTGCTTTATTTTCTTGCAAGATTTACTAATAATAAAATAAAGATAACCAACAAATGGTACTTGATAGAACAAACGACGGCATATTTGCATAGTTGCTTGATGGTTAAAGTTGTACAAACGTCCGTATTATTTAATATTTTATCAGTCCTTGGGACTTACCCTTTAAAATATGACACAACAAAATGATTTAGCTGAGAGTGAGAGAGAAATAGGACACAAATAATATGATACAAGTGAAATATTACTTGTGGTTGTATCTCAGTGAGGGCTAGAAAATCATCAAATATGTAAAATATGGTTCACTCCACTTTTAAATATAACGGATTTAAAATTCACTACATTCAGCCAAAAATATCATACCTTAAAACCTTAAAGTTCTCGGTGTCATTAAATTAATTTTGTGATATTTGTAAATAGTAATATTGTATAAGTAGAAATAAAATTTACAGGAATTTAAGGAGTGAGGTTTGAAACAGATACGATACATACAAAATCGTCTTGATATTCATTTCGCAATACGATTGCTTTTATAATAATTATTAAAACATAGATTAACTAATATTAAATGGATGTGTGTCATTTTTTTCTAGAAACTAGTATAATAATACCTACTAAATCCAATAAGAAATAATAATAATAAAGGTCCATAATACGAGTAATAATATAATAGAACAGTTTGTTCATTTCGTTTAACGTCACTTTAATGGCTAATCGGACGATGCTACGGTGGGAGTCCTAAATTTTGCCTATCCAGGTATAATTAGGATATGGATCTTTAACGAGTACCTGACATCGCACAGGCTCGGGACCCCCATTTTACGTCCTTTCCGAAGGACGGCATAGCTAAGGATTTATTACTCCCTTTAAAAAATCCTAAGGTCATCTGCCGGGCTGCGAACCCGCGATCTTGGGTTTAGTAGGTTTCTATGCTAACCACTACACCACAGAACATGAGATAAAAAGGGATAGAATAGAACAGGAGTGAGAAAGGGCGATGGTATTTCACCTATTTTGTTCAACATATAAATAGACATATTTATCAGGGATCGAGAGAAAGAATTGAAGATACAAGGACTCGGTAATCCAATTAGGCTGGGAAGGAAAACCAAAGAGCTTGGCTGCATTTGCTGATGATCTCGCGATACTCATAGATAACACAGAAAGCATTTACAGTAAAGCAAATCGAGGTATTGAAAGACAAGGCTGAGAAGGTCGAATTGCAAATCTCCTTTGAGAAAACAGAATAAATGACGAATCAAAAAGAAGCACCAAAAAATATGCTAAATGTGGTTGAATATATGCGAAAAATACAGAATTTTTCAAACAGCCGAAATGGCACTGATACATTAATTGATAAAATAATAACCACTTTAAAAGTATGTGTCCTCACGTGCAGTTTCAAGATCAATAACTCTATTTATGAAGAATACCACCAAACATAAGAAAACCCATTTTAACTGAAGCGATAACACTAAGAAAGCAGATAGAGAGAGATCCGTTGGTCTGTCGCGTTGGGGCAGTTATGACCAATCGTAGGACTTTATAAATAGCTTGGTTTTATGAATTTTCTGTGGATTTTATAAAATCGACTTTTGGCTGCCTAGATTAGCCAAATACCCCTCTACTAGATTGAGAAATAAACATATTTTTATTTTAATATTTTACAGTTTTTCAATAATTGTCGATTATATTCGTTTGTAAATCACAAATGACAATAAAAATGTAATTTTATGTATTACAGGTGTATTTTCCATATTTCAAAAATAAATATTTGGTCAAAAGTATTTTTATGTTTTATAAAGATCATTTTTAAATGTTGATTCATATTGATAAAGTTGAGAAAACATCTTACCCTCTTTTCAGCAGTTGTTTATTTTAAGTTATGAAATAATAAAAAAGTATTTTTTGTTATAGAAAGATCAGATATTAGTTTTCACATAGTTCAGGGTGTCAACTATTTTACAATATTTATAATTATTTGTTTAAAGATCTCAATTTTTAGATAGAGGTACGGTTGCCCTCAAGTGGGGAGGGCAGAAGAATTTTTAGCCATAATAGTCGAGAATCGCCCCTGGGGTCGCAAAACCTTCCTAGAACCCATAACCAGCCACTATGAAGTGGGAACCTTTAAAAAGGGAATAACCTGTGGATTTATTGTGATTCTTTCAAAGTCTTTCTCTTTGGATAACGATTGGCTAAGAAGCAGTACCTTATAGAACCCAAGACCCTTTATTTTTAAACAAGACCCTTTATTTTTAAACAAGACCCTTTATTATTGTAGTGGTATAGTTTTTTATATTTTGAGCAACAAGTTTAATCCTTTAAAGGCAAAGAAAAAAAATTGTAAAACAATTTGTTTTCTTATTAATACAGTTGATTTTACTTACTGTATTCCTTATATTTGCTTTTCAAGAATAAGAAAATTACATATTTTCGATAAAAAATATTTTTATTTTCTAAACTTTTTTTTAATGTTCATTTGTTTGCGCAAATAAATATCGTAGTCATGGTGTTCAAATTTAAAATTACATTTTTCCAATACCATACTTTTTCATGTTGGGTAAATATGACTCTACTAATGAGAATGAAGTTGACTATACATTTTTTTTTCTATTTTTTTAATTTTTATTTTCGATCACAAAAATTGTCCCTTGATGGAAAACTATTCATTAACAATTTTAATAATAAAATAATATAAATTAATTTTGTTTCTCTATATCTATTTCTAGTCCTCTAAACCGTAAATACTGACTATTATTTACTTACACACAAATACTTAGCTATTTCTCTCTTAATACAGCCTGTTCTTTTTCTGCACGACTTAAATTCCAATAAGCTTCTGTTCCATGGCTCAACCATTCTCATCACATCCTCTTTCCAATACGTCTAATATGAAACGTTTGGGATGGTCTTTTGGGATTCTTATTGAGAATGTGATAATGGAATCCTCTTTGCTTTTTGTATTGTAGAGCCATATTGTTTTTCATAAGCAGCTAAATTTACCCTTTCTTTAGCAATATTCGCGATTCTAAATTAACGATATGATAATTAGTAAATAATATATAAAGAATTTTAATATTATGTTAAAAAATAATTATTATAAAATAATAACAGATAATGATAAAAAAAAAAAAAAAAAAAATCAATGATTAGGGAACAAATGAGTTGGATGAGGGACCTCTTGAACTCTAAGCCATAAGTTTAAAAACTAATATACATGTTATGTTCGAATTATAGTGGAATAGTAAAAAGTTTGTGATTATTTGGAAATAAAAAATCTTTCATAATATCCTCCTTCAAGAATCACGGTTTAGTATGTAATTACTTCAGATTTGCATGCATAAAAATGACTGATATTAAATGGTAAGTTTGTTAATTTGATCAGCCAAGCATAACTGAAATTTTTATTATCGTTATAAGTAATTTATCAAAATTCTCTCTCTCTCTCTCTCTCTCTCTCTCTCTCTCTCTCTCTCTCTCTCTCTCTCTCTCTCTCTCTCTCTCTCTCTCTCTCTCTCTCTCTCTCTCTCTCACTCTCTCACTCTCTCTCTCTCTCTCTCTCTCTCTCTCTCTCTCTCTCACTCTCTCTCTCTCTCTCTCTCTCTCTCTCTCTCTCTCTCTCTCTCTCTCTCTCTCTCTCTCTCTCTCCTCTCTCTCTCTCATGCTCTCTCTGCTCTCTCTCGTTCACTGATCCTCTCACTCTCCTCTCTCTCTCTCTCTCTCTCTCTCTCTCTCTCTCTCTCTCTCTCTGCCTATGAAATCTCTCTCTCCCACGGAAAACGAAAACGACAATATATATATATATATATATATATAGTATATATATATATATATATATATATATATATATATATGAAATAATTCTTGGTTGATAAATTTTTTTTATAAATATTTTAAAAATATATAATATATATATATATATATATATATATATATATATATATATATATATATATATATATAAGCCCTGCATCTTAGGATGGTTATGAGAACAATATAGTCTCGAAACGTCGCAAAAATAGTTGTTTTTTATTTATTGACTGAACCTCAAGAATCTTACTAAACATTTAATAGTAACAGTCAAGAAATTTATCCATCTGTATATTGTAATGTGGTATAATGCTCCTCTTATAGATAGATCATACCTTGTCCTGGTTTGTTGTCGATGTATGCACAACGGATGGAGATATAAATCGAAATCGACAGGTGAGTGGGAGATGTATCCTTTAGTATAGATTGTTTTGTGATTTTCAGACAATGCAGTATTATCTGAATTTGACAGGACGTCTGTTTGACTTAAAATGCACATGGTGGTGATCCTTTGATTGTGAGATATGCAATAAAAATAAAAATATTTAAAATATAGTCTCATGTGGCGATTGGTCACATCCTTTGTAATTATTGTTTCTATTATTATTAAGATTTTGTTATATTAAATTACTAAGCCTTTGTCCTCATTTCTATTAAATTTTGACTATCGAACTATTAAAAGTTTTTCACAAGTTATTAATTTATATTTTCAATATTTTTTAAAAAGTTTTTGAATGATTCTTATTGAATATTTTGTGAAAATTAATTAAATTATATATTAATTAACTTTTTTCAGGTTTAAATGAATGGTCAATTATACTAAGAAATCAAACCGATGCTCTCATTAGATTTACTTAATAAAATGTTTAAGATTAATATGTGAAATGAAGATGAAGAATACAGGTTAAACAGATGCTTACTAATTTGATTAGCGTCTAAGGCGCCTGTCGTATTTGTTGCAAAGTAGAACTGTACTGAAACTTAGAATAAACTGCTTAACACATAAACTTACTTGCTGAAGTTCATCTGGACTTATGTATTACAGATTTACTGGACAGATAAAAAGTGTCATGCAGTCACTTGAGGAACGCATGGTGGTATAGAAGGATCAATATAACTTAAATTGATAAACTATTTGCCACTTCTATTGACCTTTTTCTATAGGAAAAACTAATGTTGAATGTTTAACAATCATCATAAGGTGTAAAAAAAACACATTTCAAAACATCAGCATATTGCTTCATAGATTATATATATTATTATTTTTTTAAATGTAAAACAAGAAATAAAACATGTTGATACTCAGCTAAGAAGACAAAATGAAAAGGGCTTCTGAAATATATCAGAACTCAGAGCAGACTGAATGTAAAGAGGCGAATGGGTGAGGTAGAGGTGGTTTGTCATTTAGGTTTTATATATGACTGGTGGGTTTTTTACGGCCGTTTGTTGAACGTTAATACGTTAATGTAACGGGTTACATTTTTAAAATAAAATATTTTTATTTATGTATTTAGGATAAAAGCAAGGAAATAAATAATTATTGAGTTACAATATAACATTATTAATTATAGGCCTGTGATAAAAAAAGTACGACACAAATGGTATACAAGATACATCGAGATTTCTGGTAAACGTTAAATCGATACAGGTATTACCTAATGTTGTTGGGGAAGTTTCAATATAATACAAATTGAACTCGCTGAGCATGAAGTCGGGCTTTAAGCGGTTTTGTGAAACATCGACATTCAAGTCTCCAACTATCATAACTGGTGTAGTAAGATCAGGCACGTAACCAGGTATAATTTTTTTTTTTTTTTAATAGAAAAAGAAATTTTATTCTGGGACAAAGTCCCTTAAGAATAATAGTTACATAACAGACCATAAGTTATATCTGGCCTAGAGATTATAAATTAGATAACATATAATAAGATCATTAAAAGTAAATACAATTTTACAATAAAATAAGTAATAAAATGAAAAAAAAAAATATATACACATATATAAACACATACACACTACCTACATACATGAACTATCTTTACAATCAGTAAAAGAAAAAAAAAAAAATATATTATGTAAGAAATTGACTAAATAATAGATTCCTGATGTTACATCGAGTAAAGGATGAAAAAAAAAAAAAAAATGATGATGAAAAATAAAAATGGAAATAAAAAATCCTCAAATGATAATGTTTTCTCTACCATTAAAATAAACAAGCTAAACTTTTATAAATGATATACTTGGGTGAAATTCATTAAAGCATCTATATAATTAGATAGCATCCGACTGGAGGGAGGAAAAGTGGTGGAAGAGGAGTGTTTTAAATGTTCCGAGGGAGGATGTATTACGAATAGAAGGAGGAAGAGAATTCCAAAGAATAGCGGAGCGGGCAAGAAAGGAACGTTGGAAAGCAGTAGTTCTGTGGGATGGGGTGTAGAGATCGGAGAGACGGGACCTTGTATGCAATGATTGGATTGAGGACTTGAAATGTAGGATATTGTGAATATACGGAGGGTGATGTGTGTTAATAACTTGGAAGAGGAATGTACCAAGGAAGTAATCTCTACGGAAGGAAGGGGAAAGCCAATTTAACTCGGTGTAGAGATGGGACACATGGGAGCGTCTCGAGGTTCCAACAACAAATCTTATGAAACAGTTCATGATACGCTTTAATCTATCTTCCAGTATCATCGAGAGCCCACCATAAATCACACATCCATAGTCGAATTGGGGGAATATGAGGGAGGATACTAAGAGTTTACGTGTGGATAGAGGAAGTAGGTGTCGGGAACGGTGGAATAATTTTAGGATGCCAATCGATCGTCGGGTGATTTGAGCTATGTGGGGTTTCCAAGAAAGGGTTTGATCGATTGTTAAACCTAGGTTTTTAACAGAGGAGAGGAAAGCTATAGGATGACCATTTAGGAATAAAGTAGGGAAGTTGGTATTCGATCGAAGGAGGGAATGGGATCCAATTGCAATTGCTTGAGTTTTAGCTGCATTTAAAGTCAATTTATTCAGGAATGCCCAGGCACAGATTTCATCCAGGTCTTGCTGAATTTTGGAAAATGCAGTTGATAAACTCGGCAGGAGGAAAGGAAAGATAAATTTGAGAATCATCGGCGTAGAGGTGGTAGGAACAATTATGAATAGAGTTAGGAAGATCATTTATATAGGAATCAAACAGGAGAGGAGAGATGCTAGATCCTTGAGCTACGCCTGATCGCAAAGTGAGGAAAGGGGATGAACCTTGGTTGGGAATGGTAACAGATTGGGAACGGTGGGCAAGGAATGAATGAAACCACATGAGAGCACTATTGGAGAAGTGTAGAGATTTCAGTTTGGAAAAGAGGATGGTGTGGTCTAAGGAATCGAAGGCTTTGGAAAAGTCAAGGAGTATGAGGATGGTTAATTCTTTTTTATCCATTGCTGTCTGGACATCACTGATGATTTTGGTGAGAGCGGATTGAGTAGAGTGGCTGGGGCGGAAACCGGATTGGAACGGGTCAAGTAAATTGGAATCTTCGAGGTAATTGGAGATTTTGGATTGTACTATTCTTTCTAGGGGTTTAGAGAGGTTAGAAAGTATAGAGATCGGTCGGTAATCTTTTGGGGATGAAGGATTTGGGTTCTTGGCTATAGGGTGAATTAGGGCTTTTTTTCCAGGAGGTGGGAAATACAGAATTCTGGAGGGAAAAAATTATATATGAAGAGGAGAACCGGTAGGATTTCAGGAAGGCATAATTTTATCAATTTGACAGGAATACCGTCTAATCCCGTTGAATTGGTGTGGGATTTCATTATGGAGGAAATGAGGTCTGTGGGAGAGATGTAAGGAAAATAAAAATAATTATCATTGAATGCAGAAGGTAAGAGAGGCAACTGAGAGGATGGAGATGGTGTAGATGTAGAGGTAGAGACGAAATAGGAATTTAACTCATTAGGTGTGACTGGAAAGACTTCCGAGGGAGAGGATCTATTTTGAACAAGAGAAAGTTTACGGAGGAGGTGCCATTTGGATTTGGGATCGGGGGGCGGATGAGAAGGCTTCATGGAAGTAATTGGATTTCGCTCGCCTGATGGTAGCTTGAGTTAAATTGCGGAGAACCTTAAAAGACCGGTAATCATCCTCGAGCCTAGTGCGTCTAAAACGTCTTCGGGCAGCCTCTCGTCTTCTTTGCAGGTCTTTTATTTCTAGGTTCATCCACGGAGCAGGCCGGCGGCGACGAAAGGTACAGGTTTTGAGAGGAGCATGGATATCGAGGATGGAAAGGAGATTGGCAGTTAGTAATTCAACCATAGTGTCAATAGAGGAACAGGAGTAGATAGGACTCCAATCTAGGATTTCGAGGTCAGGTAAAATCTTGTCTCGTGTGAGGGATTCTATGTTGCGGAAAGTAATTGTTTTAGGGAGGAATGATGGGATTGGGATATCGTAAAAATTTGTATAAGGTCATGAGAGGACAGAAACGTAACAGGCTGCTGACATGAGGAAAGGAGTTTTGTTGGGGAGTCTATGACATGCAAGTCCAACCAGGTGTCGGATCCACGGGAGTGATGGGTGGGGTTAAATGGAACAATGAAGAGGTGAAGGGAAAAGAAGAGGTTTTCTAAATACTTTTTGTCATAGGAGTCAGTAAGGAGATTGGTATTCAGGTCACCAGAAATGATTATATTGGAGTAGAGAGGAACATAAGTGTAGAGGTTTGATTCAAAGGTTTGGTCAAAAGGAACATGAGGGGGGCGATAGGCCACTACATACAGGAGAGAATGGAGATTAAAGGATATTTCAACAAATAGGAATTCAGTGTTTGGGAGATTTGAGGGGGGTGAATGTTGAAGGATACGGGACTTCAGACTGTCGTGAATATATAACGCTACCCCACCGCCAGTCCGATTAATCCGGTCGTGACGGATGAGAGAGTAGTTAGGGAGGGAAACTGAGGAAGACGGAATGTAGGGTTTAAGCCAGGTTTCAGAAACTGCAATGATGTGGTAGAAATTTTGGGTGAAGAATTCTAGGAATTCATCATAGTGGGCTGAGAGGGATTGAGAGTTTATGTGACAAGCGGTTAGGATATTAGTCATATGGGTAAGAAGATAAGGAAATATAGGACGGTTAGTGAAAGGATGATGCTGTAGATGAGATGGGATTGTAGATGCCTTGAGAAAGAGAACAATATTGATAGTATTAGATGAACTAAATGTGATAATGTAAGAATGAAATATACATACCAAAATATATTTAATAATGTAGACTTAAAATATAGATAATAATACGTAAATGAATAGTGATAATAGGAAATAAGAAAATTATAAACTGGTGAATAATTCGTAAAGAAAAAAAAAAAACAGAGAGAGATAATAAAAATAATGCAAGTTGAGTAATTAAAAATAAAACAATTGTGGTACCTTTGGGTAAAAAAATAAGAGTTATCTTCAAAATGAGACAAAATAGAAGAAAAACAAATAACAACAAAAAAAATACATCTAATTCAGAAACAAAAAGAGAAAAAAACTGTGGAGGCATGGATAGGTGATGCGTACCAAGAGGTCAGCCGAAGACATCCAGGTCCAGGGGCTGGTCTATGTAGATCACGGGCTGACCATCATCCTTCCGGCAGAGAACTCTTCCTCCCGCGAACCACACGTACTTCAATTTGCCGGCGGATCTCTTCTGTCGGGCGAGCCAGTACAGATGCCTGTTGGTCGGGGTCATCTCCTCGCTAAGATATATCCGGTGGGAGTCATTCTCCTGCCAGCCGATATCGCGCGTTGAGAAGTCCCTCTTGACTTTTCTCTTCTGTACTAATTCGTCCCTAATAGATTGCCGAACGAAGCGCGCTATCACGGGCGGGGGTCGCGGGTCATCTTTTCTGGCCCTTCGACGTTCCACAAGGTCAAGGTCTTCGACACTAAGCTTAATGCCTAGACCGGCACCTACAGATGTCACCAGGGCTGAGGGGGTCTCTCCAGAGCGTACGGGGATGCCGCGAATTTCCAATGATCTATTTAATAGACCCTGTTCAGCTTTGTTTAATCTCACCTCCATCTGGCCTACTTTAGCTTTTAAAGTTTTATTTTCATTAATTAGGTCTTCTATGAATTTATTTTGACCCTCGAGGTGGTTCTCTATTTTAGTGAGTCTCTCATTTAGTTCAAAATTCATGTCCCCGCACTTGTCTAATGAGTTTTTTTATTATTTTTATTTCCTCTCCTAATAAATTAACGGCCGCAAGAATTTCAGTTCCCGATGGCTCAGCAGATTTTTCCTGGCTTTGACTGTTCTTTTTGGATATGTCACAGTTGTGACATATCCAAGGTTTATTATTTTTTTTCATTGCCTCTATTTCCTTTTCCTGTAAGTTAAAACACCGGGAGTGAAATAATATTTTACATTTATGACATGAAATATTATTCTTGTCATCTCTGGAAATACTCTGTTCACATTTTGGGCACTGAACCATTTTGAGTAAATGTAAATAATGCGTGAATGACGGTAGAAAATGTTTATTTACTTACGTAGGTAGTAGTAAACAGGAGTTAATTCCTTGAGGATTTCAGGTTAATTAATTTCAGGTTAGTTAATTTCCTTGAGGAATTTTAGTGATGTTTTTAGAATATTTTAACAACGATCGTAACATAACGAGTTTAATTTCTGCTAACGATTTTCCCGGGTGGATATACACACACCCGAATACGAATTTGAAGATGCCATTGGCCTTTACATTTACTTGACAGGCATTACCAGGTTTTGCATTTTTCATTTCCAAATAATTTTCCGAAATGGCAATGTCAACTCTGTTGCAATCAGTAAAGCTATTGATGTTGCGCTATATGCCGACTCCACCGTCTTTGCGACTAGATGATGATAATACTGCTACCGATGATGTAGTTGCAATTTGTCTGTTCTTAGCGGTATTACAATATGATCTCAGATCAAAGCTAGGCACATTCACTGGCATGGAATTTGCCATCCGAATTTCGCTGATTGCCAAATAATCAGATCGATTGATGTTTGTATCAGTAGAGATCTCTTCTGAGTGCGCTATCAAGCTTGGTGTATTAATGGCAGTAATAAGTAAAAACAATGCTGATCAGGAAATTTTACGTTCGGTCATATGATGTTTTATTATTACCATTTGATTGTTCTTGAAAAGCCTTTTCCAACCGTATAAGATCTCTGTATTTGGTTTTGGCATTATATATTTTTGATAATATTTTTTTATTCTAACACCTTATTGCATTTACTGTCACTACTTTCAACTAATGTTTTATATGCAATCAATAGATTTTGACGACAGTTGACGACTAAAACTTAAACGAACATCATAGCTTCTCCAAGTCAAAAGTTATACTAAATTCAAATCTCGATACGCCGAAAAATAACCTCTAAATTGCGGCGGCTTCCTTTTCCGGCGCGTGCGATGCGCCACTGTTCTCGTTTATCGTCATGAGTTCTTTGATTCTTTACCTACTCAGTGGTATAATTTTATTTTGGATGTTGTAGATAGATTCGAAACTACAACGCCAAACTGAATCCCCCGATTTTGTTATCATTAGGTTTTTTGGATTGCCCACATACGGTAGCAAATTTAAAGACGTATTTACGTCAAAAAATCTGCATTGGTTTTGAACGATTTCATTTTTTTTATAATGATTTATTAATATTTGTGGGAAAAAGACAACACTGCCGAAGACCCTGCGAGTGGCAGACACCACCATTGCCCCCTCAAACTCTATCGTCTACTTGGGTGTCACTTTGGATAGAGGGCTGAAACTCTCAGCTCACTGTTACAGAGCGCACCGCAAGGTAAGGAAAAGATCTTACCGTCTCCACCACCTCCTTTCCTCTCCAGCACTTTACCTGCGACTGAAGTTGTGCATATACAAAAGCATGTTGAGGCCTGCACTCCTGTATGGTGCCCTCTTCTCACCCGCCTTTCTGACGGAACTAGACGGCATCTGCAGCGATTCCAGGACTCAATGCTTAAGAAGATTGTAAAAACAACTTCCTTGAAGAAAAAGAAGCCAGAAGACTTACACGAGATATTCAACCTCCCGACGGTCCCGGAATTCATCCAGCGCCGGCATGTCAAGTTTCTGGACTTTCTTCAGTTTCTGACGAACCCCCTGTTCAGAACCTTGACACCAGCGCCACCACCGGTCCGCTGGCAACTAACAACCGGACCGTAACCAAGACATACCAACGGGCAAATCAAAACCTACAGGCCACTGGTCAGAAATGTGACCACAAAGACATTTTCTCTTTCAAGTCGTAAGTGTAAATAGTTTTAAGTTTTCCTTACTACATGATTTAGGTGAGCCTCATCACCTAAATATACTCTTTCTGAAAGCTACAGCTCAAGATATCATCACAAACTTCCTGTTGGCCTTACAGTGTACCCAGTAAAGAAAAAGGCCAAACATCCCTAGAAATTCCATCCAACTCAAGAAATCATCCAATAGGGGCTAGAAAAAAAAAAAAATTAATTTTTAATTTAATTTATTTAATTTGTTATTTATCATTTAACAACTCTAGTGTAGTTATAATTAGCCCTGGAGAAGACCCTCAAGGCAGGTCGAGACGTCGGCAAACCAATAAAGGTTACTTCATTATCCTTGATTTATAATAAATTCTAATTAGATTCCTGGACACTTTTTCTAAAAAAGGAAATAATTTTAAATTGAATAAAGTTGTTGAATTATCATATTTGTTACGTTGATGTAATCTGACCTTGTATATATTCAAAATTGTTAATGTCTATGAAATGAAATATAAACTTTATTTTGGGACTTACTGTCACCTGAACATAATAATACACAATTGCTGGTAAAATTGTCTGGTTATATTGCTTAAAATTCAATACATCAGTAATTATGACGCACATTATCGATAGGAAAAAAAATTGGTGATAACTAAAATAAAATACAATCATACATAAAAAAAAATAAATAAATATATACATAACTATCTAAATATTTGCGGCAGATTGATTATTAAGGAGGTGTTGAAATAAATGATGTTTAAAATAAGTAAGGGAAGAAGCTTTTAGAATAGGAATAGTTTAGGGATGTCGAAAGGAGGTAGCTCAAATGATAAAGATATTTTTTAAGAAAGCAGTTCTATGTGAGGGAGTATACAGGTTAAATGATTGGTGTGTTCAGGAGGTGGATGGAAGATCAAGAAAATTGGTATGTTTTTAGTGAATGGAATAGGAAAATACCCCGGAAGTTCGGCTGTTGGAAAATCGGAAAAAGACACCCAAGCTCAGAATATAGGCAAGTAACGTGTGACCGCCTGGAATCCTGAAGATGTATTCAAGAACATTTATGAGATATTGTAATAAAAATACTACTCATAATTGGACGGCGTTATGCAGAAACCAACCATCCCTCAAGAACATCAATTTGAGATAAATTAAAACTAAAATTTTTAAATAATATAAAATTCAGCTCAAAGACAACACGAAATGTATCCTGAAATTTGATTGATTATGTTTACTTTTCAGTTGAATTAAGGTTAACTTGTTTAATTTTAAATTTTTTAATAACATTTTTTGGCTTGTCTGGGTTCTTCAGAATAGATTATCATTAATCGCGTGATTTTTTTAAACTTTCTTCACCTTTATAATTAATTTTTTTTTTATAATTACCTATTTTATTTTATTTTAAAATTAAATGTTCCGTTTATCCTAAAAATGGTTTAAAAAATAAATTAAAATGCCGGTATTTAAAAATGGTTTAAAAAATAAATTAAAATTTAGTATTGCAGCATTTATTTAAAAATCATAGTAACCACAAAGATATTAAAAAAAAAATAATGATTTTACAATAAATGGAGAAGAAGATAATCAGGGATGCAGTGGAAGAGAAACACAACGTCAAAGTAGAAATACTTTGCATTTATCTCTTTTTATTCTTTTTGTATTTATTTGTTATTTTGTTATCTCTGTTGTTCATATTTCTTTTATATTTTTGTTACATTTTCATTGTTTCATTTTCCTGTTTTGTATCCATGTGTCCCGTGCCCTTTCTCCCTTTTATCTGCCCAGCTGTTCTTACTGTTTCACATCAGTCATCATTCGTCTCCTCTCCAGTGTGGTTCGGTGGGTAAGTGTTTTTTGTCATTTCTTACTTTTCCTTTTATCTTTCCACTTTTGCCTTTACCTTTATTATTTTGTATCCCTTTGTTTTCTTATATCACCTGTTACTTTATTTCCCTCGCTCTTTCCCATATTTCCATTTATTTTTTATTTCTTATTCTTTTATTCACGTAATAATATTCTTTTATACCTTACCTTGCTATTTTGTATTATTACTGATTTATGTATCTCTAGCATTTTTTGTATATCGTTTTTTACCTATGTCATTCTGTATTCCATTTGTCATCTATTTTTCGGTTTTTTATGTTTGCCGCATCTAGCCCTGGCACAATCTAAGAGTGGCCACATCCCACCCACACCTCTCCTTGTGTGTCTTTAGAGAATTTTATATCACAAAAGATCCCAGTTGCATCGCATGAGTCTGGTTTTTCCTCAACGTTGACATTTAGATTGTCCTCAAGGATCATTGTTGTCTGATGAGTCCGATGATGAACCGTATCGTTACGTGGGTCAATGTTCTTTTTAAAGGTCTTTCGGCTTACCACCCCTGCTCCCTAGCTGGTCTCTTACCCCGTAAAATCTCATGCAAGACTTCTTGAAAGCACTTTTGTCAAGCGTCTTGGTCAACTGATTCTTGTATCGTGGTTCGGTGACCTTGCAGCTTTGCGTCCACTACAAGTGGTCATCTTCTTAATGTTAGAAATAGGAGATATGTCGAACAGAGAAATTACACTTAAAGTTCACGTGAAAATGGAGGCCCATATTTACACAAAGAAAGGGTGCCCCTATTTACACCAACGCCATCTAAGAAAGATGACCACAATCACATATAACCCTAAAGCGTGCGTGACTAATGGTGTGTTTACCGCTTTCCATATGTAACTGTAAAATTATTTTTAACTAAACCTAACATGAAAAGAAAACGATTTCACATACTACTCTAAAGTTTGCAGTCCGGAATAAACATCACTTTGCACAATAACTCACGCTGCATCGACACTAATTGAAAGAATCGACAGTCCTCGCCGTCAGTCTTCAGAACCTCCCATAGCCACTAGGGAGGGGTGCCCATATTCACACCTTTCCCTCTAATAATATCACTGTTTAAAACCCGAAATTTATTCTTATTCAACTTGGAAATCTAACGGATTCACATTGTAGTCTTCTACATCTTCCTGACTTTCGGAGCTACCTTTCAAACTCTTATCAAAAACAATGATAGTTCTGGGGTATAAGATTCAGGATATCTTTTAGATTATTATATTCTGCATCAGAGATCAGTATTGAATTAATATCAATATACTTAATGTTATCAAAACGCTAATAGCATTCACTTGTTGAGTAGAAAACTAATAATGCTTCCTGGTAAGACTAAATAGATTAAAAATGACATGTGGCTTAGTTGATGGCTAGTTCTCTTACATAGATCTTAGTGGCACATTGTCTTACATTTTAAGTTGAGTAAAGCTTGGTTGGTCTCTGAAATCGTAGATTGGCCTATTTTTGGAGTTAATTAAATAAATAAAAACAATTAAATTAACATAATATTTATAAAATAAGTAATTCATACCTTAGCTTCCATGATACTGACAATAACTCTTAAATCAATAATGGTCTGTTTAAATTAAAGGAAAGCCGTTAATTACGAAGAGGAGTGACCTGTTGGTAATCCGCTCTGCCATTATCCCATTGTTCTCTTTCTATTATCGTCGTCGAGTCATTTGTCACTTCAGTTTATTCTCCATTTACTTCTCGCCTCACCTGAACGAATCGGTAAAGCTTTTCTAGATGGCCTTAAATAGCCTGCTTAAATTGACATATTTTTCGTAATGTTTCCTTCTTTCTTCTATATTCTAAATGAAAGAATATTTTTTAAATAGTACTCCTCAAGTGCATAATAGCAATAATAAGAGCTTCCAGGACTAGCATTTTTGGGTAACATTTTCATTTTTAATCTTATATTTTTTACTAATTCTTCACATAGAGTATTCGTGTAATATTCCACTTCTTAGTTCAAATTTTGGCTCACATTTCTCTTTCAAATGTATAACATGATTTTAGATATGGTTGCAGAAATATGATTTTGTGCAGAGACATGTAAGTAATTTTTCGGAATTGAACAAATGAATAGTTATTGACTATTTTAATCATTTTTTATAAAACTAATTAAATATTAATAACTTTATACAGTGGTAAATATCAACAAAAACAAAACAAGCAATATTTGAATGAAGAATATTTTACGTGCAATATGACGAATAGTTTTCATATTAGACTAATTTACTTGGAATAAGGGAGACGACTATAAAATATATCGTTTAAATTAAGTTCAAGAGGCATCATAGACCCGTACCTCTCTCTCAGTTTTCGTCCCTTTGCTATTTTCCCACATTACATGCGCATAAAAACATATATAAAAAAAAAAAAATAAAAAATGTTGATTTGCATTATTAGGAGAGGGATCCTCAAAAATTGTTATCAACGATTACTGCATAGTTGTCATTGTTAAATAGCAGAAACTAAGGACAACTCTAAAAGACAGCAAAAGCACCAATGTGAATATCTGATTAAAACAAATAAAATATTACTTGTTGATATTATCCGAATTATCATTACATAATAGAATTTTCGATGTTGAATACATATATTACACAATGTTCCTAGGGATAATTAGATAATACAATAAATATTATCCAAGGTGAGTGAACTGTGATAAATTAAAGGAAAGTACTTTATATACAGAAATAAGAGGCACACCTTTGGCATTTGCCAACTGTGGCGGTGGGCACCCTGCATATTACTATTAAGTGGATAATGAGCCTTGCCAGGCCCTAGCTCCCTCTCCGAATATCAATGAAGAAACTTGGGAATCAACGAAATCTCTGGAAACAATCGTGACACCAGAAATGATATTTTTTGGAAAAAACCCGGTCAAAATGCTAGGAAATGCGAAAATAATAAAGGATTAAGGCATCATTTACGACCCTAGAGATATTTGGACTCATTCGCAGGATGTAATAAATAGACGATCATAGGAAGGTACTCCGTATATTAAATTTAAGGAGTTGAGTGAGGCGAGACGAAACAATCCTGGACAACCAAATCAATCGATGCAGCTTAGAGAATAGAGGAAGATTAAGAATAGCAAATCAAACACAATTTCTTTGATTATTTTTGACTAGTAGTTACATCATGAGTACAATGGCAGTAGCAGTGGCAAGGAAATATTGAAGCAAGATGGTAGAACGTGGCATGTTAAAACGATCTGGAATGGACGATAGTCGAGTGAATCGAATTATCGGGAGTTGAGGACTGGTCAGCCAGTTTTTCAAGGACTTAGAGAACAACTGGTTCATACGATCGGAAGTTTGAATCATCGAGATTCTACTATATTATCTACGGAGTTGTAGCAATGTTAAACCGGTTATACAAAAATAAGTATGGATAATGTTACAGGTCTAATAAAAAATCAAAACAAAAAGTCTACCTCACAAGAAACTGAATGGTTGACATGGTTTAACAAAATTCACGATTTGATATCACATATTATCATTAGGTATCAAATCGTGACTACTTCTTCTTTAGAAGTCATTTAACACCTGTTAATTCTTATTGCAACTTGTTAGAAAAGCAGTTCCACTAATGGTCAACGATGCCTAAAGCGATCCTTGGCCTGCACAATCTTCATACTCCATCTGTTTACACTGAGATAAGTGAAAACAGTTTTATTACATTAAAATATTTTTAATAATTGTCAAGTAGTATGGAAATAGTATGAATTATGCTGATGAGGTATGCTCATTTAAAGTGATTGGAAATCATTATAAAAATGAAAAAAATCATTATAAGTGAATAAATGGTAAAAATAAAATACTCTTGGACTGATGAAAAGTGAAAGTGAAGCAACAGGAAATAGATTTAACAAATTTCTACAAGCCCGGTTTCATGAAATACTATGCGCACCAACCTATGTTAATTTTATCTATCTGTTGCAAGCAACATCAGTTTCATGTTTCATGAAACTAGTTTCTCCAGTGTGCGCCGCGCCTAAGGATATACTCTAGCTAAGATACGATTTTATTTTTATTTTAAAACAGATCATATGTGGGCACGAACGAGATATATATGGGTGATTTTAAAATTCCAGTACAATTTAAGTTACAAAGGTATTTTGAAAATTGTACTGAACATAAAATTTAGATTTTAGTTTACATGGCCAAGTACCCATTGTACCATTATGTACTCCCAACAATAATGATATATCTACATATATAACCGGAGTAATTGACGTTTATTTATAGCATTTACTCACTCCCTAGGTCGTCACAACTTGAAAATGCTTGCATTTCGAAAATATTTAAAGCCTTCTCTTACGCTTATTTTCTAGTTTGAAAATATGAAGGGGTATTATTTTCTATTTTTTATTCAAAAATAATTTTGTGGTTGATATTTAGCCTTCTTAGCACTATATACACCATCATAAAGAAGTGTCACAACCATCTAGTTCACTCCCTAAATTATTTTTGAAAATTCCTCCACCGCTCTCTAAAAGGAAAATTTGAGTTTTGTATAGGGCAACGCTATTTCTGGTAAACCTGTCTACTGCCATCTATTTCAAGACGCTGAGTTCATTGGTAGACAAGTGGAGGTGCATCTGTAAGTACCGTATTTTAATTCATCCTTACTCCCTAAGGTGTATCATCCCATTGAAAACATGATATTTTTTTGAGATTCAAGATAAATCCAAAGCTCTACTGAAAAACCAATAGATACCAAGTTTTACTTTTCAAAAAGGCCACGTGTATGACGTGATACCAACGTTTTTTTGGTTTGAACTCACTCCCTACATACTCACTCCCTACAATTCACTCCCTACAACTGAGCGAGGATGTCGTGTTATATTAATTGTTTTGGCGCTTATAAAAATAAATTTCTTGATTTCTCCTTCTCATACCATGAACTGTGGGAAATTTCTAGGCATTCAGCACAGCCGGACCATCAACATCAGTCCAAGAGGAACCAACGAATTCAATTATTACTGTTCGTTAATTTTTTTTTGATTATAAACGTACAGCCTACATTTTTTTATCTAATGTTCAAACGTTATACCCACCTACTTAGTTATAATGAAAGCTCAAGGAACATTATTTTTATCAAAACAATGTTTTTAATATACTCGAATTTTATTTAATACCTATTGTGATAGTCTTTATTTCGTAGCTTATTTATCATTTACGATCTATTAAGGTTTTATTGTTTAAAAGTTAATAGAACCGTCGTTATTAAGTGCCATTTTATATTATTTTAGTATTTTTAAAGTTCAGTTTGAAGTTTTTAAAGTAGATGTGACAGTACGTACCTAAAAGGCTGAAAATGTAATTCATGTATACAGCCCAAGTTTATAATATACATACCTCGTTAATTTCGCTTTTCTATTCTTAAATGTAATAAATATGATATTTTCCCCACTTCCTAGATAATAAACCCACTTCCTAGTCGTGGTTTTTCACTCCCTAGATTTTAATAGTTATTATTTATTTAATATATCTAAAAATATTGCAGATTATGTATGTCCACTTCACAGACTTACTTCACACACCTTAGAGAAACAGTTTGTGAGAAAAAAAAAAAAAAAATCCAATTTACATGTTTTATGTAGTGAACTTTTTTTTTATTGGAATTGTCCCGAAATATTGAAATCACTGATATATTTTGAGAATCACCCATATGTATTTTAAGGTGCTAAATAGAATAACACCATAAAACATTAATGAATCATTAAAACCATATTAAAAGCATGCTGAATGAGTAGGTTAATGGGTAAAAGATCAGCTGTGCACGCGGCCCAGTTTGGGGGCCGGCCTGGGTACGTAGGAGGCTGCCCGGGGGGCGGAGCCTCGCCCCGGGGAGTCGATAGCCCAGTGCTCCCCCAGCCAGAAGCAGCCACAGATCAGGTATAGTCTGCCCGCAGCCAGGCCTTCAGCACCATTGTAGTATAGTTCTTCCACCAGTAGCTTTAGATGCTACCATTTATCTATACATTTTACCAGAAGTGTAAAGACCTAGTATGTAACAGTTTAACTATTACAATATTTAAAAATTTACATAAATTTATATCCTAGAATATAGCAATACAGCCTTAGCTAGTAGTATGTAGCTAGAGAATAGATCCCAAGTAAAAGTAAGTATTTTAAACACACATATAAAATATGGAAATGGTAATTTTCCTTCATTTTCAAATTTATTTAAAAATTTAAATAAAATCTTATTTTATATTGGCGTTATACTCCTTAAAGAATTTATCAAACAATTAATTATTCTATATATTTAGGGAGCTATAGTTTACCATATTCAGGTTTAACATTCTTATTTGTGGCATTTTCATTTGACATTATTTTAAATAATTTCTATATCCTATATAATTAGAATAACGTCATAGACTAATTACTATAACTATTCTAATTACATAGAATTTTGTTAAAACTTTGATAATGGAAATGATATAAATGAGATAGGTAACTCTATAGTTTTCAAAACATGTAAAATAATTGTTTAATAAATTCATTAAAGAGTACAATGCCAATATAAATTATTATCAACAAACCTCCTTCGACATAATTTGAATAAGATCAGCTATATCTATCTATATAGCCTACAAAGTAACTATTTTAAAATTTGTTTTCTAACTTTATTCATTAATCAAAAGGAAAGTTTAGTATGAATACCAAAAAATTATTTTAAAAAACAATATAGTTTATCATAAAAATTAAATATAAAAGTAGAGAAGGTTACATACAAGTAGCATTCAAGAATCTTCAAGTATACTGAAACTTTCTTCAAAAATAAATATTTCCTTATGGGAAACGATGTGTAAAGAAAGGAACAATTGAAGAACGAGGATACGTTTAAGCAATTATGTAATCCACTGCTTAATATACAGAATATAAAATCTGCATTCAAATAAAATTAAAAGTCAAGTGAGAGACAGGTTTATTTTTATTATCTGTTAAATGCTAATAATATTTCAACCATAATTAGTGACCTAATTACAAACATTTGAATGGTTATTATACGTTATAACAAACTTGAGACAATTAATTCGTTTTTAATCTTTTGAAAATGAACTGCCTTATGTTTGATTATTCTGATTGTATTTTAGCTAAATTTAACATTGGAGTAATCAAAAAAGAGATCCAAAATAATTAACCGATTTCGCTTTGTAACGAACGTTAATCTGTTATAAAGTTGATAACTTTCATTTCCTTTTTAAATATAAACTTAGTTCATATATTTATAACTTTAAAGAATATGTTTAATTCAAGAAAATGATCTAAAAACAGGAGATATCATTAAATAGATATATAAGTAGTTAATATTTCTAGGACCAAGCTATATTCCACACCTTAGATTTGATATTTAGATCCACAATTGCTAAATTGTTTTTTATTTTATATAGATTCTTAATTTGAATATATTTGTTAAATTCACAGCTCTAGAGGATTAGGCTTATGGCGTCTGCGCCGTTCTATTGACACACATCCCAGCTCTAATCGAATTTTCGTTTTAGGTTGAAGAGATGGCAGCCAAGAAGTATCAGTTGGACAAGCAGTATGCTAACCTCAAATATACTGGTAAAGTATAATTAATTGAAAAAAATACTCTACTGTTTTAAATAACAATAGTATTACCGTGTTATAATATCAATCTGTAATGAATGGTCTGAGGTATGGTATTTTTAATAAAAAATATTTTTTCTATTATTGCATAATTACCAATATCATTATGTGCCAAGGAAATCAATACAACGGAATTGAATAAAAAATATATATATTTATATGTTATATTAATTTGACAGTAGCAGCATTCCACGAAATTGGTAACAGAAATATTCAATGAAGAAATCAAACACCTGAAGAAAACATTGATCCCATTGTACATGAGAATGTCTATTAATTAGTTTGTCAATTAAAATTAATTAATTAGTTATTCTTGAAAGAGGTCTAATATAATAAGATTAAGTTAAAACAGTTTGATCATTTGACAGTACATGACAGTATAATAGTAAAAATCTGAAGCTGAGAAGAAGAAATAGATACAGGCCATCAGCAACGTTATAAATACGTATGTACGTCATACATCATATCCTTAATGTATAATATCCACAGTTTTCAGCGATTCCGTGGGAAAATTGTTGTCAGTTGGATTGGCAGAAAAACAAAGACCTTGAACATCTTTCCAAAATAATGAGATTAAACGTCATAATAGGAAATCACGTCATATTAAATCCTTAAATCAGTCATATTAAATCCTTAAACACACACGCAAAAATATATACAGTCAAAACGTTTATATATAAATTCACCGGCTATAATGTACAATCAGATATAACGAACGAAATAGTGGTTCCCATAAACACATCACACACCGGTTATAGTGAACACGTCGGTTAGAGCGAACACATTTCTTAGATCACTAGCAGTGGTAATATTGGTTACAACGAACAATTTCAAGTTTAATTTTCTACGAAATCGAAACAAAGGTTTTTGTTTTTTCTTTAACTCACCAAGTCAAGTAGTTTCGGATGTAACTATTTTGTGATATGATTATATAAATGAATATGTAAATTTATTTTAACCTTCCGGTCGAGCCAATTTCCGTAACACGAGCGGTCGCTTAAGTACAACACCCTGTTTTTATCCGTTTTTGTCCAAATTTTGTATTATATCTATGAAAAAAAATATTTTGACCATTCTACATTTTAAGTAGAGTATATGCACAAAATATTACCTGAGATAATAATATTTTGAAGACATATGAAAATATGTTTATAATTGAAAATAATAAAAAACAAATTTATAACTAGTTAAATTTTTCTTTACAATATTACATTCAGATATAATTTGCAGGGAGAATAAATATAATTTGCAGGTCTAAAATGGTTGTTTTGATTATTATTTGTGAACAAAGTTTTTTAGGAATGATTTTTACAAATATAATGTAGATATCCCCTGGCTACCCCCCCCCCCCCCCCCCCCCCCCAACCCTGCCATCTGCATCACTACCCTCAACATAGGTTTCTGTATCATGATCTAGAACATTTTATATTTCCTCATCACTCAACTCCAATTTTATATTTGATTGTCCGGTTCTGTTTTCTTCCTCGTCTATTTCTGCAAAATTCGAGGAAAATATTCCAATTTTATTTATAGGTTTCCACCTAATCAAAACATTCCGGATTATTGATACTTCACTGAATTAGATGAACAAAAGTAAAAAGCAAAAGACTGAGGACTAAATAATTTTGAATTAGGAAACTATTCTTCCTATCACATTGAAAAATTACTGGAGGCAAATAGAGAAGTATCTCGAGGAACAGTTGAAGCCAATTTTCCGTAAGCTTACCGGAAGCGAGAGATAGAAAACAAGTTGTACAATATACAACAGCGCGACCGGTTGAAGGTTAATACGTATAAAAAGTCGTTAGCTATATGTGTGTTTACATTTTATAATAACATAAAAATTTTCGCAGCCTATTATAGAAAGAGTATTGTTTATTGGCGAACTTGACTCATTCAATACATATTACGTATTTTGATTTACGTCAGTACAATAAAAACATACGTGTGTACATATTAAGTATGTACACATTATATATCTACAATTATATATATATATATATATATATATATATATATATATATATATATATATATATATATATATATATAGATATGTCCATATATAATTATAGATATATACATTTATCTATATGTATATAGATCCATACCTGTATGGATTAAGTTATTCATATTTACATCATAAACTTAGAACGAACTGGTTGTTCAATGTCATTTATAACGAACTGTTCGTTATAACCGATAGTACCGTTTAAAAAGAACACTACGTTTTTGGCTACAACGTACAAAAACCACCAATCCCTTGAAGTTTGTTTTAAACGATTTTGACTGTACTTACATATATAGATGTATCTATGTTTAATGAATAATTTAATACTTTATTTACTTATGCATTTTTATGACTTTTATGTTAAGAGATCAGTTGTTCCGAAGCTTGTATTTTATTTTATAAGAAATAGACCCTGGAAGGCTCATCTTTATAAAGTCGGAAAATAAAAATAAATATAACTAAAATTAAAAAAATAAATAAAAAAAGACTAAAATTTAGAAATTAGGAAGATTGTTATTTAGAATCAATAGTACATCAATTAACTCAAAAGTTGCCAGGTCTCTGTTTATTTGATGTGGAACCACAAAATTTGTATACTATACAATTGCTTTTTATTATTTTTTAACAATGATTATAGACTGTTCTACAAAAAGTCATTTGTGTACTTTTTAAATGTAGTGATTGTTTAAATATTTTTACAAGTATAATGATTTGATACAACTGGGACACATTTATTAATAAAACAGAAGTGAATGCATTCAAATTTGAATAAATTAAGAGAAAAGTAGCGATTGGAAAACTTTTCCTCGTTGATTTCATATTAATATACATATTGGTATTTTTCGAATTTTATTTGATTAAAAAAAAATGTATTTAGCTTATTAAAGGTTTGATCTAATTTCTTAATATAAATAGTACTAAGCTATTTTAATTTTTTTTTTTTTTAATTTACATTAAACAAATATATTTTGCAATACAAAATATATAAAACCCTCCAATTCTTTTGGATAATCACTAAGACTAGTTAAATGATTTGTACGAAATTATAATTTTACAAGCATTATTTATATACATAAAATTTATTTCTCCGATTACATTGATTGATAAATAAATGTTTCTTTGTAAATTGCTTATATTAATATAAATAAATACGAGTTAATGGTAAATGGGCATAATTATTCTATATATTTTAAATACAAATATGTCATGTGGTGTTTAGACAAAGGACAGTTTTTTTTTTTCAAGATTAAATGAATGAATCAAGTAGTGATGAAATTAAAAGTTAGGCAGCTCAACATATGCCATGTGTGATAGTTAAAGCTTATTACTTTCGGGATTCAAACCACCATTTTGGTATAATAAAGCTGTGTAACAATATAACATATGTGTAACAATTATTGTGAGGTAAAAAGTTGAGTTAAACTAGATAAAAAATGAAGAAATGTGACACTTGTTACTTCATCGAAATTCACTTTTATCTGGCGGCGCTTTATTGACTGTTTTCATTTATTGTCGAATAAACAATACATTTTTTTCTTTTTTTTTTTTATTCCAATGAAGAGTTTGTTTACTTTAAAATACAGATTTTCATCAAGTGCTTATCATATTGTTTTATTTATCCAAGTACCTGATTTGTATGCCAAATGGAAACAACATGTTTTCCGGGTTTTAAAATTGAATATTCTTTCAGATTGTCGACACGTAATCAATAATTTGATAAGAAAGGTTAAATTTGCAAGTTTTGTGAGATTGGCAGTTTTCCGGATTGTTTTTTTTTTTTTTTTTTTTTTTTTTTTTTTTTTTTAATAAAGAAAATTGTAACTTTCCTAAATGAGTTGAATATCAAGCTGTTTTTCAGGTTACAAGTTAAAAGTGCAAAATTTTATGAGATTTAATGCTATATCCGAAAATGTGGTAAATATTTGAGCAAATTGGAGATATTACTGGCATTGGACTAGAGGTAATAAACTAAACTTTAATTTGGAAAAAACTAAATTCATTATTTTTACAAGAAAAAGGAGAGTACCAGACTTAGACATACGACTCGATACAGTTAGACTAGCCCAATGTGACACAATGAAGTATTTAGGTGTACTCTTCGATAGAAAACTAAATTGGAACAGGCACTTAAGACAACCTTTATAAAGACACTCTACGGATGATTAACGGACTGTCAATAGCTGCTAAAGCAGCATGGGGCCTTAAATCGGAGGTTTTAAAAGTAATATATGAAGCAGCTATCCTCCCTAAAATGCTTTATGCTATACATGTTTGGCATCCAGCTGTACTTCGTAAAAAAAAATGTTATAAAACTACAAAGGCTACAAAGGATCATTGCAATCAAAATATGCAAAGGATACCGCACGTTGTCATTTGATGCTGCGACATTATTGGCGGCTATTTTGCCAGTTCAATTAAAAATTGACGAATTAACGACATTGTTAAACATTAAAAACACAAAGACAGGATATAAAGACCTAACATTAGACAAAATAGAAAAAAACACAAACTGTAAGTTTTGGATACCCCCTGCATCAAATTTGTGGACTACACCCAAATGTTATTCAGTTAATATCGACAAAACAGAAATCTATACGGACGGTAGTAAGGACAGCGAGAACGTTGGATGTGCATGGTTATTTAAAGCTCAAGATGGCAGAACCATAGAACATCAGTATAAACTAGAATCGTACTGTTCAAATAACCAAGCCGAGAAATTTGCTGTTTTGAAAGTTACGGAATACATAATTAACGAACCTCAAAAGACTAAAACTCTCTCTCTCTCTCTCTCTCTACTGGCGCTATGGTCCATGAAGGACCTTGGCCTCCTCCACAACCTTCATCCATTCGGACCGATTCTCTGCAGCTTCTCTCCATTCCGCCACCCCCAGGAGCCTAAGGTCAGCCTCGACATCGTCCAGCCACCGCAGTCTAGGTCTGCCTCTTCCTCTTAATCCTTCCGGACGCCCTTCCATTACCATCTTTGGGAGCCTCTCCTGATTCATTCGATGGACATGCCCCAACCATCTTAGTCTTCCCTTTTTGATGCAGGAGACTAGATCTGGTTCCCCGTACAGGTCCTATAGTTCCTGGTTTGTCTTTATTCTATAGCCGTTTGCTAATTTGGTTGGGCCATATATTTTCCTCAGGATTTTTCTCTCCCATGCATTCAGACACCTTTCCTGTTGTTTTGTAAGGGTCCACGCCTCACTGCCGTACATCACTACTGGACGCAACACTGTCTTATATATTCTCACTTTGATGTCTCGAGACACATTTCGATTCAAAAGAATTGTCTTCAGAGACCAGTAGCATCTATTACCACTTTGGATTCTGGATTTTATTTCTTCTTCTATTTGTTACTTTCAGTGAGAATCGTGCCTAGATACTTGAATTTCCTAACTTTTTCGAATCTGTATGTCCCACTTTGAAGAGATCCGTCCGTGCTTTTCTTGGATGACATCATGTACTTGGTTTTGTTCTCGTTTACTGTTAGGCCTACTCTATTTGCTGCATCCTCCCATTCTTTGTACACCTCTGTAAGGGAATGTAGACTAAAACACATATTATAATACATACGGACAGTAAAATTTTAATAGAGTCGATTAATAATATCATTAAGAACAAAGGGAAAATGGTCTCTATAAAATGGGTTAAAGCACACTTTGGAATTGAGGGTAATTAAAGGGCCGATTACCTAGCCAAAGAGGCGGCTAAAAGTAATTTGTTACCTTCGTATAACAAAGTTCCATTATCATATACATATAAAGCGGGACATAAGTTCTGATATGGTTAAAAAGTGGAACCAATTGTGGGTGACCTCATCAAAGTCACCAAGCTTACACAGATTTATACCTCACATTACACACAACAATTACAAACACATACAAAGTAACAACTACAAACTAACACAACTAATGACTGAACACGGAAACTCTAAACAATATCTCAAACGATTTAACATAATACGATCTGACATATGTAATGAAGACGGACAGACTCAAAATTTTAGACATGTACTTGATGAATGTAAAGCATTTGAAAGACACAGGTTTAATCTAGTAAAAAATATTATTCTCAAACAAGGAACATGACCAGAGACAGAACAAAATTTGTTCTCTAAATTTAAGACTGACTTACTCACATTTATACGAAAGGTCGACTTTGACAAACTGACAAATGATGGGCAGCGAAGGTAGTTTCTTGTTGGCTTTTGTTTTGTTTTAGTTAATTCTTTTCTTTTTTTTTGTGATTTTGTTTAAATATTTTTGTTATATTACTACGTTATGTACCTTATGCTAAACTAATCATGTTAACTTTTAATAACATTGTAAAACATGTAGTATGCCTGTAAGGCATGGAACATGTTAATATACAAATAAACGGTCCTTATATGGGGATACCATATAAGGAAAAGAAAAAAAAAAAAAAAAAAAAAAAGGAATTCCAAGTTTCACCGAGTACTGGGAGTTGATCGACTCGAAAAGGTCTTTAACAAGCCCACAAGGCGACTCCATGAGCTTCTCCACGTCGGATCTAGAGCTCTGGAGTATAAACTAAGAACGTATATAACAAGAAGATTAAAGCCTAGGGCTTACCAAGATTGACTTAGATTATAACATGTGTTCATCAAACAGTTCGTGCATGACATTCAATGTTGAACCGAAATTAAAAAACAAATTGATTGATTGATTGATTTTGATTTGATATTCTTCTCTATTTACAATGAGGTTTTCAAATTTAAATGATCAGATCAAGCTTAAATGTAAAAATGAAACTGATGATAGAAGATCATAATGGACGAGATAAGAGGGAGGGTGAAGAAGAGAGTAGTGGAATACGGCACCGTTTAGGAGTGTAAGTGTGACTGAAGGATCTGTAGTGGGTCCAACCCTTGGCAATTACCTCTCCATTCATGTCTAGCCAGTCATTCATCTCCAGCCATTCGTTCTTCCAGTCTGCCAATTTTTGACAGATGTCGGCTTCTTACTTCATCCTTTTCGAAGGCTGTTCGATATATCAAAATATTCAACACATAAAAATCAGTGTTAGTTATGAAGGTTATAATAAGATAATTATAACTACATATAAGTTTTATCAATATTCTGGATCTTAAAACCAGTTGATTATTATTTTAAAAAAAATATGTTTATTGATATTTACAACTGTATACATATATATATATATATATATATATATATATATATATATATATATATATATATATATATATATATAAAGTAAATGAGAGGAAATATGATCACAATGACACATCATAGTTAGTAAAGAAACTACCCATTAGGAGCACTTTAATAAAATCTTCATTAGAAGGTCTCAAGGCCATATTTTTTTCAGACGCCTCGGTGGATCGAGTGGGAAGCAAGTTGGGAGTCGAGTGGGAAGGAAGCTTATTATGGAAGGGTAGATATCTGTTTTTGGCCAATTCAGCAGCATATGGAACATAACATCATATTTGATATGTTTGTTTGCGACATAATGAGGAGCATTGAGAATTTTGTAAAGGATTTCGAATTGTAAGAATTGGATATGAAAGGAATTGGAGGATTGAGTGGAGTCCTAAAGCTCAACTCCAAGTTCAAATAGGTCAAATTATTTTCGGGTAAATAAGTTTTTTATAATAGGAAATTTTAATCGTTTGTCCAATATTAGGGTAGTCGAAAACCGTGAGCAGTTTCTTATCTTCCTTGATAGTGGATCCGTTCAACAAGGATCAATGAAATATTATTAGAGTATACTGTAGGTATACTGTAAGTAGTAAGCACAACGAAGTGTGAAGTATATTTTACGAGATTTATTTTGGTTTATTTTAATTCTAAAATGTTGACACCTTTATGGAAGGTTTATCATATAAGATCAGAATAATCGAAATGCGATGAAAGGATGATTATAATACACCTATGCCATAATTAAAGAAAGCGCTAGGATGAGTCAGAATATCAGCTGTATACAGCTTGTAGAGGATAAAACCTAGGACACCACTTTGAGAAACACCAGTAGATTCGGGAAAGAGGAAAGAATAGGAATGTCACGATTATGTAAGAAGGAAATGATTATTTGAAACTTAATATACTTTTGTTAATTTATTTATTTATTCGAGATTTTCGTGCGAAAAAATTTCAGGGTCATTAACGCTTGTCTGTTCTTAATAGAAAGTAAATTTCGTTTATCTATATTTTACAACATAGTTTTTCTCTGTAAAGGAGGGCAATCACTTTTTCAACAATTTTTTTATAGTTTCCCACCGCCTTTGAGATGTCTTGAGGTATTCCTGATTCAGTTAACCTTTTGGTGTAGCAAGGGCACTCGGTAAACATACGGTATATTGTAAACCATTGCCTTTGTTGATACTATGTGTATCATTTACAATGTCTTTTACCATCAAATATAAATTTCTTCTCTCTATTTTAAGGTCTTTGGTTGGAAATGATATGTACAGTTGCATACAAGAACTAATTATTAATAACATCTAATATGTACACCCACATTTATAACCATCATAATATAATCTAATATAATATAATAGTCATAACATGTAAAGAACTACTAACAAGTAGCACTTTAATAAAAGTTCTACATTAGAAGGTCTCTCGCTAATAATCTGTTCTGACCCATATGAGGATTATTGGGAATTAAATGTGAGACAAGTTGGGAGAGTTGTGGATTCGAGTGGGTATGGATTTTACTATGGAAGGATAGGTATCTGGTTTAGGCCAAATCAGCAACATATGAAACATTAAGGTCTTTATGAATACGTTTGTTTTTGAGATAATTAATAAGGGGCATTGAGGATTTTAAGAAGGATTTTGGATTGCAAGAATTGGATACGAGAAGAATTTGAAAATTTAGCGGAACTCCAAAGCTCAACTCTGTATGTCCAAATGGGTCCAATTATTAGCATGTAAATAAGTCTTTTGTAATTTATTGGGCGCTTTAAATAGTTGTCTAGTAAATGTTGGAGTAGTCAAAAATCATGTTCAAGCTGGGTTTATGCTCCAGTCCAACGCCTACAACATCTCGCATTCAGCCAAACTAACTCTGGATTCAAGTCCAAGAACCTTTCTTATCTCTGGTCAAGTCAAAGATATACCCCGTCTCTCATCTAGTCAAGTACTTCTTCATTCTACGGTCTCGTCAAAAAGTTTACCTTGATTTTCTTTGGTTCTTCTCTATGTACTGTTCTATTTTCCCTTTTCTGACGATATCGTGCGGGAGGTTTAGGAAGCTATCTATCTGTGCTGATTGCAATGACTTCAACTGTCCAGATAGTTCTTATTTCTTGTCTAAATGTAGTTGCTGCACTTAACATTGTCTAACATTTCCTGCTACCTTTTCCTGACCATTAATAGTATGCAACGGTATCAGTCTTTACATCTATCTCTTATAATATACAATATATTTTGTATTAGGTTGTAAATCAAAAACAAAATGAATTGGAATTAAATACCATTTATTCAGTTCAATAACTAACATATGCGCTATCCCACAGGAAATATTAATGTTATAACAACGTGAGTATTATAAGGGTCTTGGTCAGCATACACACTCCTAATATGAAGATTTATCTCTTGAAACATTTAGGAACCATAATCATAATAGGCTTTATACCAATTTTATAGTGGCTAAATATATCTAATTGTCTGCTAACAGTTATTTTATAACATAAAGTAATTTTTCTGTCCACTCCTGGACTCGAACCTCCAGCTTTTGTAATATTTGTGTCCAGCAGTTAAGAGTTCTGTGGCTTACCCTCTGAGCTAGACCACTCTGAGGCAATAGTGATGTATAAAGAATGGTGCTAGTTAAATTGGGGTATGCTTCTCCTTCCTGCAACCATAACCTCGCATAGCGGTTGTAGCTCTCGAAGAAAAGTGGAAGGCTCGTAAAGACTTATGGATGCAAACTTATGAATGGAGAATACAAGTGAAAATTTGAGCCAAGCCTAAGAAACTGTCACAAAAAAAGTAGAGAAATCTTCCTCAGTCAAGTTCATATATCTAATATACCAGCTAAACTACATAAATATCGGAAAGACTGAAATATAAGGAATATCCTTAATGAGGTGTTCTGACCATTGTGTTCACGACTTAAAGGCTATGATGATGAGAACCTAATCTTTGAGTTTTTTAAAATGCTTTTAAGGCCTTACAGGAAAATAGATAAACGTTTTTTAAACAAGAAATATTACAATCATTTATATTTTAAAATGTAATGTATATGGTTAAAAAAAGAAACAATTGAGATTACAGAGCCTTAATAAACAGTAAATACAAAAAGTGGAACAAGAAATAAGTAAAGAAACGTAATAGAACAAAATTCCGGGGTAGTCTAGTAGACTAAGCATGTGTAATAGATATTTGGAGTTAAGCACTGTCGAGCGTGGTCAGTACTTGGATGGGTGACCGCCCTCCAGGTAAGACCACTGAGTCCAGGCTAATACGGCGTAGGTTCGATTACCACATGGGGGCAGTATACTGTCCTCACCCTGGGAGTCACAGGGAAGTGAGCGACCCCTATGTCTGGCATAGTTCCTGGTCCTCCAGGTTGGGGGTTGGGCATAGGGCTAATAACCCTATCCTGTAAAATCCTTCCCATTACGGAACCTTGAATCAGCATCACACCAAAGCTGTCTTTAAAAACCGTAACAACCCCGGTGTTGTACAAGGATACCAGAAGAGAACTACAGGCAACAAAAGTGGAAGGGATAGCCTAAGATAAGCAGAGGTAAAGCAGGATGATTAAGGCAGCCAAGGATCTGCAAGGTCTTTAGAGCCAACTGAAAAAAAAATAGAACAAAATAATGTAGCAATGGAGATAACGATAAGATAAGAGATAACTATATCCTTAGAAGATCACTTCAACAGTCATTGGCATAATACATTTAGTTTGGCCTTCATTAATCTGCAGTTCATTACACGACCAATTTTTAAATTATTTTTAGCAAAGAGAATAAGGGTGGCAGCGATCTGTCATCGGTCGACAAGAATAATTTCTACTTTGGATGGGAGTACATCAAATAGTGAATTACAAAAATAATCGTTCTACAAAAACTACTGAACTTTACAACATGCAACTCATCACTTCAGTTCCTGAGATAATCTGTTCAAAGAACATAAAGAGTGGAAGTACGGCACCCATATTGGATTTTCCAAGATGGTTTGAGCCTACGATCGACATCCAACCTGACTCAATGTTCTGGTACAGTCCAAGAAGCAAGAGTCGAAGAGGATTAAGGTCTTTGTTCACCATTAATCTACTAGCAATGGATTCAATAAAATGACCAACCAAACTTGGATAAATGACAATAACCAAACTTGTCAATATTACAGTGATTGGCTGTAATCGTCGTTGATATCAGTAAATGATGCTTCAAACCTAAAGAAACACCGATATTATCCGTTAATCCAGGGTTTCTTGAAAAAAAAAAAAAAAATGTATGCATTGTTGTAAATACATAGTAATGTATTCAATAATTCTTCTTAACGACAGTTTCAAAGATTTTCAACTGAATGGACCGCAAAAAAATTGTTGGTACATATTCCAAGGGAACTCGTACAACGCGCATTGTTTTCTTGGGAACAGTTTTGATAATTCCTCACTTCCACGCATCATGAAATTTACATTGATATTCTTACAGTGTAGCTTTAATAATTCATTATATTATAAGTACATTGGTGGCTTTTAAAACTTTCTTGATCTTTAAGCCTTGAAAAAGAATTAGAGAAAGTACAGAAACGTGCTGATATGTTGAGCGGAGCGAGCAAAATTGGCATTCAAAGAAATGAAGATAAACAAGAACTAATAAAAGAATGTACCTAAAATATGATAAGTTTAAATATCTCGACACTGAATGAACCTCAATAGTGAAGTTGTTAGAAAACCTATTGCGGATAACACCTTTAAACACACTAAATATTTTAAGTTGCAGAAACTAAGATTTTTGTTTAATGTTAATAAGTTTATTTCTTTATCCGCTCATAAATTATTCATTTTCAAACGATCCTTTGAAGGTTTTGAATCAGATAAGTAGCAGTAGCAATATGGTGATGGTTGTGGATCAGTTGACGTGGTTGATCCCGACTCGGCCTGGGCAAACACGAGATAACACCATCATTATTATGCTAATTTTTCACTCCCCTACCTGCCACCATCTTCGTATCCTTCATAAAGTTTGACACTATCTATGCTAAAGGTTATGATATGGCTTTTGGATAGCTGACCAAGCTGATATAGTCTAAATCTATTCCCTTCAGCATCGAAAAGCCATTACTAAATCTAAATATCTGACTATCGACTCCATTGGGGTAATACTTACTAATGAAGATTATATATTGTCTTGAATTTTTAAATGGAACAAAATTTTGGTATGATATGATAAAAAATGAGCAGCCCTTGCAGCTTAAGGCCCTTTTACACGATCATATCCGTTTTCAGTTTAGTTTTAGTTTCCGTTCCAGTTCGGAACAGTTTTATTATTCCCTGTCGTTAAATTCTTTACTATAGCTTTAGAGTTAGGGCTCATGTTAAGAGTTTATCGACAAGGTTTTTTAATCATTCTTTATTATTAGTTGAGCGTAGCCTATTAATTTTGAATTTGACCGTCGTCTTTGTAGCTTTTATTTTATATTTTCTTTTTATATTCCATCCATCAGTTCGCTGTCTGTTTTCGTTCTTCTTTTATTTTTTCATTGTTACACATAGGGAAAACTGACAGTTCGTCTGTATCGTATAAATGGGCTTTTAAACTATATATTAATAAACTGGGCAACGTTTTATTACACTTTGCCTGATTTTCAAGCTCTGTTACATAATCTTACATTCTTGTATATCAATTTTATTAAAAATTTCGTAATTATTTTAAAAATATCTGATTAGAAAAAGAGAGCTAGTTAAAAACCATCCCTTGTCTTTATTGATATAGTTCAACTCAATGGTTTTTTATTACTTCTCTGTAATTTACTTTTACAGGAAAACCATAGGCAATCCAATCAGATTTTTTAAAATTTTTGCTAATGCTCTTTTTCGTACTTCCGACCATTGGGGTTTACATTTTTTGATGATTAGCTCTGTTAGTGAATCCCATTTATCGATCTTCTTTCTGTAGACGTCCTTGTCAATAATATCAGTGTTCTCGATATCACATTTCTTCTGTATTTCTGTGATACATGTTGTTGGCTGTTTGAGTTTTATGAAGTGTTCGACAATTTGCTGATTAAGTCTATCTTTAGATGTGACCGTTCAGTTTAAACCGCCTTATCCTAATGTTCAATTCAATGTTTCAATCAATTTCAACTACTACATTATGCTCAAGTCATTATCAGTCTTCTGTTTTTTGGCGGTCCCAGTATCCTACATATAATTGTTTTATCTTCTCTCTTGATAATCCCCAAATCGCCCATTTTGTTGACTAACAAAGTTTAGCTGGTGTAAGATTTCAGGTTTAACTACGGTGTGGTAATGTTTTAATTTCGAGTTTCGTTTTTGTATATTGTGTATAGTTTGTTTTAAATCCGGTGGATGTAGTGTTGCTACCCCTAGTGATGCTAGGTGAACCGCTGCCAGTCCCAAGCCTGGATAAAGGAGGAGGGTTGAGCGTGAGGGGTAGGCGACCTCACCTCTATAAAAAAAAAGGTAGTCCAGAACCTGCCGGAAAGAATGATGAAGGTTAAAAATACAAATGTATTCCCCGGAGGGACCCATTCGGATACGGGGGGGTCTCAACCAACATCAAGTCTTAAAGAGGAGTCGAGGAGGAGAGAAAGGAGGAGGAGGAGGAGGAAGAACAACCAAGGGCATGGGCTTAGAATCGGTACCTGGAATGTGCAAAGTGTATTACAGCTGGGGGCAAGCAGAACGTTGGAAGCAGTGCTGGAACAATATAGAGTGGATTTAGTGGCGCTACAGGAAATCCGAAGGGGTGATACAGAAATGGTGTCACTTGAAAAGTATTTATTAATAAACAGTGGTTCTAAGGAGAATCGTAGGGGGACCGGATTTATGATAAAAAAAAAAGTATTTGGCATACACTGCTGGGATATAAATGTATCAATGACAGGATCTGCGGAATCAGAATCAAGGGTAGATTCTGCAACATATCACTGGTAAGCGCACATGCACCATGTGAAGATGCAGAGGAGATAGACAAGGAAGAGTTCTATGCCCAACTGGCTAAAATATATGATGAGATGCCGCAGTATGACACCAAAATCATACTTGGAGATTTCAATGCCCAAATAGGCAAGGAAGAAATATATAGACCCACTACCGGGCAGCATAGCAGGCACGAGACTACAAATGACAATGGCTTCCGAACTGTTGAGTTCGCTGCCTCAAAAGATATGAGAGTCACGACTACTATGTTTCCCCACAAAAATATTCACAAAGAAACGTGGATAAGCCCAGGTGACCAGCTGGACCACATACTGGTCGATACACGGCACTGCTCACAAGTAACGGACGCACGAAGGACTGTGGAGGAACTGGGTGTGGAGGAAGGGTGGAGGAGACTAGGTAAAGCAATAAGGATCACAGCAAGCGAGGTTCTAGGAGAGAGAAAGACTGGAAGGAGGAACCCATGGTTTGATGGGGATTGTGAGAGGGCTATAAAAAAAAGGAATGAGGCTCGAATGAAGATGCTCCAAAGGAAAACTCGCAGTACATACGATGCATATACTGAAATAAGAAGAAATGCCAAAAGAATGATGCGAGGCAAGAAAAGAGCATATGAGGCGAGAAAACTCGACGAGATGCAAGAGCATTTTCAAGCGCGAGAAAGCCGAAAATTCTATAAGGGCACTAAATGGCTAAGACAGGGCTTTACGCAACAGACAGAAACGTATCTGGATCAATGTGGGAATCTTCTCACGGAGCCTGATCAAATCAAGGATAGGTGGCTCCATTATTTTAAGGAGATTCTAAATCCGGAGGCTTACCCATTTAACAATGGATGAGGAGGTACCACCCGACAGAGATGACATTGTGCACATAATTTTGTCCCTGAAAAACAATAAGTCTCCAGGACCCGACGAAATCCCTTCAGAATTAATAAAATACGCAGGGGAAGACACTTGGGAGCAGTTTTACAAGGTGATATGGGATATATGGATGGAGGAAAAAATGCCAGCGGACTGGGGAGAAGCAATTATAATTCCTATATATAAAAAAGGAAACAAACTGAAATGTGAAAATTATAGGGGAATAGCGCTTCTGCCAACAGTTTACAAGATCCTGTCGGTAGCAATATGTAGGAGGATGATGGAGAGGAGTGAGCAACTACTAGGTGAGTACCAGAGCGGTTTCCGCCCAGGACGGTCAACAACAGACCACCTATTCTCGATTAGATAAATGCTCGAGAAAAGATACGAGTACAATGTTGACCTACACCACCTCTTTATTGACTTCCAGCAGGCGTATGACAGTGTGGACAGAGGGAAATTATTAAAGGCATTGCAGACACTGGGAATACCTAGCAAGCTAATAAGATTGACAAAGATGACCCTTGAAAGGACAAGTTGTAAAATTAAAACTAGAGTGGGTATCTCAAATAGCTTTAAGGTTAACAGTGGTTTAAGACAAGGAGACCCATTATCACCGGTACTATTTAACCTTGCCCTAGAAGTTGCCATTAGAAATATCAGAACGAACCCGGGTGGTACCATTTACAATAGGCTCACACAACATATGGCTTATGCTGATGATGTAGTCATCACAGGGAGAACCAAAACAGCACTGGCCGGTGCTGTAGAAGAATTTAAGAGAGCAGCACAAGATTTGGGACTGAAAATAAATCATGAAAAGACTAAGTATATGAAAACCTCTAGACAGACCGGAGAGAGAAGAGATTTCGTGGATGTAGGGGAAAACACGTTTAACAGCTGCACCACATTTAAATACCTGGGAGGAGGAGTTGTGACGGAGAACAATAATTTGGAAGTTGAAATTAAGGGCAGAATGGTAGCAGGAACCAGATGTTTCTATGCTCTGCAAAAAGCTCTCCGATACAAAAGTCTCTCCAGGAAGGCAAAGTTTTTGTTATACAAAACAATAATTAGGCCAGTAGCAATGTATGGCAGTGAAACGTGGACTCTAACCAAGGAAAACAGAAGAGCTCTACTGGTTTGGGAGAGAAGAGTCCTTAGAAAGATCTTTGGAGCCGTTAAGGAAGAACACAGATGGAGAATCAGAAGCAATGCCGAATTAGCTGAATTGTACGGAGAGCCTGATATCCTCTGTGTTATTAAGAAGAGCAGGCTTAGATGGTTAGGGCATGTAGAAAGGATGGAGCCCTGTAGGCTGCCTAAAATGATGCTAAATGGTGCACCAGGAGGAAAAAAGAAAAGGGGCAGACCCAGGCGGCGGTGGATTGAGGACTTGGAGGAGGATATAAGAAGGATGGGAATAGGAAACTGGAAGAGTCTCGCTGTAGACCGCGAGGCATGGGGAAGAACGGTGGCAGAGGCCCAGGTCCTGCAAGGACTGTAGCGCCCAACAGTGAGTGAGTGAGTATATTTTGTTTTATCCTAAGAGTTCTGGGTTTTTTTGAGTCTGCCTATTTGGGATCATATTTCCAGTCCTGTAGGTTCAATAAATGCACCTCAAAGTATTTTAATTTTTCAACTTTACTAATTTTGCTGTTCTTTACTTAATTGTTATAGTTTATAGCTTATTTATTAAACTCATATCTAAGTCTCATAATTAGAAAATATTTTCAAGAAAAACTTTTGAACTTTAACTTTCAACGAATTCTTTATCTTTTTTGTGTGTGGCTGAATCCGAATATGAACATTGCTACAACGGCTTCATTACCAAACATCGCCAAATACCGGTTATTTTTCGGAACTTTTTTTACCCATAAAAGGACAACAAAGCATTTTTCAAAGTTCGTTTTGAAATAATAACCTGTAGCTATTTTTTGGTTCATTTTTCATTACAAATCAGAAACTATTCGTCGAAGCAAAATTTTCGTTTTTTCACCTATAGAACTGGTTTCAAAAACATAAAGATAAATCTTAAAAAAACAAACAAAATAATAAAACCTTGAATCTTAAATACATATATATATATATATATAGCTAAATAAAAGGTTCGCGGGACTGAGTTTTTTTAAAAAGAGGTTTTTATTGAATTACATACATTGATACAAGAAAATGCAAAATCTTATAGCCTCATTACAAAACTTCGTGGTGGAACTCTGGCATCACAACGCTTATACGGCAGAGTGTCGCCGAGGCCAGGTTGGAGAGAAGGTGGCCTTTTATAGGGTATTTAGGAGAGGGGATATCGTACATTTTTTATATTGCTAATCCACTTAGCTACTCTTATCTATCTATCTATATATATATATATAATATATATATTATATATATATATATATATCTATATATATATATATATATATTTTGAATAAATAAAATACACCAACAGAAAGATGACATTTCATAATGTGCCCTGCTACTCATTAGCCCAGACTATGATATCACGTTCTGATTGGAATTAGTGTTATCTAGCCCCAATATTGATTTATTTAACTTCTTCAAATAATCCAAAAAAAAAAAAAAAATTTACATGTATGTAACATTAGGTAATCAACCAAGAATTACTTGTGGGGTGGGGTTTACTCCCACCCCACCTTAACTCCCCTAAAACCTAAAAATAAGTTTATTTATCTTGGGGGAGAGGGAGAGGGAGGTAGGGGGCTTGCCACCTTCACAACTCTTTACTCCTCATTGCATATGGACAAGAGATAAAATAACTAACACTTGTATTCAATCAAGAAGTTTTTTTTCTACGTAAAAGCAATCTAGTATATTCTATTCTCTAGCGTGTTTTTAGACTCAAAAGGTGGAATGCCATTATATCATGAGTTTCACCACTAAAAGCTAACTAAATTCCGCAGTTTTGGGGAAATATTACCTCCTCCCTCCCCCTCACCAAATTAAAACATAAAACTGTTAGTTTTAGCACCCTAAAAAAAAAAATTGTTAATGTGACAGAAACGTAATTATCAAATTTTAGTACAATCGTTGTTCTTACGGTACAGATTTAGAGCCCCCCCCCCCCCCCCACAAAAAAAAAATTAAAACATAACTGTTTAACACTAAAAAAAAATTAGTGTGAGATAAACGTATAAATAATTGAATTTTATTACAATCGGCTGTTGTGCTTAAGGTACAGATTTAAAGCCCCTCAACATACAAAAAAAAAAAAATAAAATAAAACATAACTGTTAACATCTAAAAAAAAAATTTAGTGCGACAGAAACATAAATATCTAATTTTATTAAAATCGGCTTTCGCCTTCAGGTACAAATTTAGAGCCCCCTCAAAAATTAAAACATAACTGTTTTTACACTAAAAAAAAAAATAGTGTGACAGAAACGTAAATATTTTAATTTTATAAAATCGGCTGTCGTCCTTAAGGTACATAAGTTTAGAGCCCCCCCCCCGGAAAAAAAACAATTAAAACATATCTGTTAACTACAAAAAAAAAATTAGTGTGACAGAAAAGTAAAAAAAATAAAATCGGCTGTTGTGTGTTTGACAGAACTAATTAAAAAAACTGTAAATATTTAATTTTATTAAAATCGGCTGTCGTCCTTAAGGTACAAATTTAGAGACCCCACCCCCCCCCAAAAAAAATTAAAACATAACTGTTACACCAAGAAAAAAAAAAATTAGTGTGACAGAATGTAAATATTTAATTTTATTAAAATCGGCTGTCGTCCTTAAGGTATAATTTAGAGCCCCCCGGAAAAAAAAAACAATTAAAAACATAACTGTTTACACCAAGAAAAAAAAAAAAATTAGTGTGACAGAAACATAAAATAACTAATTTTATTAAAATCGGCTGTCGCCCCCTTAAGGTACAAATTTAGAGCCCCCCCCAAAAAAAAAATTAAAAACATAACTGCTTTACACAAAAAAAAAAAATTAGTGTGACAGAAATGATAAATATCTAATTTTATTAAAATCGGCTGTCGTCCCCCCTTAAGGTACTTATAAAATTTAGAGCCCCCCCCAAAAAAAAACAATTAAAACATAACTGTTAACACCTAAAAAAAAAATTAGTGTGACAGAAACATAAATATCTAATTTTATTAAAATCGGCTGTCGCCCATAAGGTACAAATTTAGAGCCCCCCTCCCAGGGGCTAAAAAAAATTAAAACATAACTGTTTATACCTAAAAAAAAAAATTAGTGTGTGACAGAAACATAAATTTAATTTTATTAAAATCGGCTTGTCGTCCTTAAGGTAAAATTTAGAGCCCCCGGAAAAAAGGGAAAAAAAAAAAATTAAAACATATCTGTTAAACCCAAAAAAAAAAAAATTAGTGTGACAGAAATGTAAATATTTAATTTTTTATTAAAAATCGGCTGTCGTCCTTAAGGTACAACTTTAGAGCCCCCCCCCCAAAAAAAAAACAATTAAAACATATCTGTTAACACAAAAAAAAAAAATTAGTGTGACAGAAATGTAAATAATTAATTTTATTAAAATCGGCTGTCGTCCTTAAGGTACAAATTTAGAGCCCCCCCCAAAAAAAAAATTAAAACATAACTGTTAACACCTAAAAAAAAAAATTAGTGTGACAGAAACGTAAATATTTAATTTTTAATTAAAATCGGCTGTCGTCCTTAAGGTACAACTTTAGAGCCCCCCCAAAAAAAAAATTAAAAAACATAACTGTTAACACCTAAAAAAAAAAAAAAATTAGTGTGACAGAAACATAAATATCTAATTTTATTAAAATCGGCTGTCGTCCTTAAGGTACAAATTTAGAGCCCCCCCAAAAAAAATAATTAAAACATAACTGTTAACACCTAAAAAAAAAATTAGTGTGACAGAAACATAAATATCTAATTTTATTAAAATCGGCTGTCGTCCTTAAGGTATAAGTTTAGAGCCCCCCGGAAAAAAAAAATTAAAACATATCTGTTAACACAAGAAAAAAAAATTAGTGTGACAGAAATGTAAATATTTAATTTTATTAAAATCGGCTGTCGTCCTTAAGGTACCATAAATAAATTTAGAGCCCCCCCCCCCAAAAAAAAAAAAAAAAAAAAAATTAAAACATAACTGTTAACACCCAAAAAAAAAAAATTAGTGTGACAGAAATGTAAATATTAATTTTATTAAAATCGGCTGTCGTCCTTAAGGTACAAATTTAGAGCCCCCCATAAAATAATTAAAAACTGTTAAACAATTAAAACATAACGTATTAATGTTAGCACAAAAAAAAAAATTAGTGGACAGAAAGTCCCTACAAATATTAATTTTATTAAAATCGGCTGTCGTTCTTACCCCTATATCCTTAAGGTACAATTAGCCGCCAATCGTCGAATATCCCATGAGCCCCAAGTTTAGAGCCCCCCCCAAATATTCACGGGAAATAATCCCCTAAGAATAACTAATGTACAACAAATTTTCGGTCAAGCTACCAAATAAATAAACATAAATACAACTTTTAATACTTAATTATTAAAAGCAGTAGATAGTTGGGGTATGCAGTCATAAAGATACACAGCAATTAAAAAACTTATTTTTTAATTGCTGTGTATTGCTATAATTGCTTATCTACTTATCACAATACTTAACAGTCAACTATGCCTCATCAACTTAATTATTAAAAAAAAAATAATAATGAGAAATAATTATGATAAACTAATGAAAAGTAATATTAACTAGATATCGTATTTTTTTTAGTAATTTTTTTTTTTAACGCCCACATTGGAGCACTTAAATCAGCTTCCTCTTGTTCTCCCAGAAACGTTTTATTCTTTATGACCTGGCTTCCCTTTGTTCATCGGTTATAGTGTATTGTCTCCGTTCAAATGTTTTGAGTTATTATGTTTTGAGTTCTTTGAAGTCTTTGACTCTTCCTTATGACTCCTTCTTTGTTTTTGATTTGTTGTATTGTTATTTTTAAATCTTCTAAATCATCCTGCACTTCTTTGAACCTACTATTTTTAGTTTTATTCTTCGAAAAGTAGTTAAATAGTTGTTTCAATAGTCTGGCTTCCGTTAATCTTGATATCTGGCTGAATAAGGCAATTCTCCTTTTCCTCATAATTACTTTTAGGCGAAAAAAATGATTGAATTTAGGAAAAATGTAGTTCTTTATTTCTATATATTTTGGATTCCAGTCTAAAAATCTGGTAAACCCTAACTCCCATACGTGCATACATATTCTTACTTTAGTATTTTCTGGTACTCCCTTTCAACTAACTCAATTTAAAAAAAGAGAGCTTAATTCAACTTTGAAAAAAAAGCATAAAAAAAAAAAAGTTTTGAAAAGATGCAAATTTTTTAAGATGTTTGCTTTCATGAAAGAATAAAAACAATATTGAATTTCCCTATACATTTTTGGATATAGGTAGATTATTACTATTTTTAAAACCAATTATTTAAGGACTAGTCCCGATATTTATAGTCCAGTGATATATATATATATTTTTTTTTATTAAAATGCTCACGTTTTTGTTGGGAAGCAAAACCTGAAAAATAGCATCTTATTTTATATAGAGTAGGATGTTAAGTGGGATTAGTAAAAAAAAATCTAGGCTGTGTTTGATAATAAGATACCATATTTTAATACATTACCAACGTTTCGGACATATCATTGATGGCCATGATGAGGGCTATAAATAGAAATAGTCGAATACAGAAACAGATGAGAAAAGTATAATAAATAAATAAGCATTAAAATGAAAGGTAGAGAGTTAATAAACAATTTTAAATTATGTAAAAGAAAGACTAGAAACATTATACAATGATGAAGGAAATTAAATTTAATAGGGTTAATAAACAATTTGAATAATTGTATGAAAAGAATTGCCATTATGGTATATAAATAGAGGTTAAAATTAAATTACTGTAAAAAAGTAAGATAAAATATGATAAAAAGAAACAATATGCAGATATAGTAATTGCATTACAATAGAAAACTAAAAATAATAGCAAAAAAAAAAAAAAATAATGAAGATAATTGTAAATTCAATGTTATGAACATGTAAATATTAATTAGTAAATAAAAAGCAGAATACATTTATAACAAAAAAAACAAAAAAAAAAACATCCGAGATGAAAATCCTACAATCCTGCATCTTATTTTATGTTTTTTTTTTCTAAGTCATTCGTTTATTTAAGGGGTGAGTTCTGCGCTGCGTAAAAATTGAATTCTTCTCCGTCCAACTACCAGTTTAGAGGACTTCAATGACAAAATAATAAAACAAAGTATGTATTCTATCTTACACCTCCTATTCCCCTTATCTATCCTCTCTTTCTATAGATACATTGAATCAGGTAATTAATAGAAGGCGTAAAAGACGGGAATGTAAAATTGATGAATTTAAATGTGGCGTATATTGGTTAGGGGTGGAATCCAGAGGACGCTGTAATATGAAAGATCATATAAATTTTTCTATATGAAGGGAGAGAGAGATCTGAAAGAAGGGGTCTAGTTTTATTATGAAAAGGAAATTTTATGGTTTAAACACTAGAAACTAGGAAGTGATTTAGTAAATAGAAAAAAAAAATAAAATAAAAGAATAAATCAAGACATTTTTGTCTACGGAAGGAGATATGCAATAATTTTGACTTGTCAAGAGGTAAGTTACTTGGTGATGACGGAGGATCCCTATACAGACTTCAAGTAACGGAAAATGATAATTTATATTGTAACTAGCGAGATCACATACCAGGCTTAAAAGACAAGAAACTGCTCGTCGTTTTCGACTTCTCCAACATTAACTTTCCCATAAATTACAAAAGACTTATTTACATGACAATAATTAAACACATTTAGACAAAAGCAGTTGATCTTTGGGACTTTACTAAACCTTCCAATTATTCTTGTATCCATTCCTCACAATTCAAAATCCTTTATAAGAATCTCAATGCTTCTTATTATTTCACAAACAAACACTACCATAAAGATCTAATGTGGCATATGCTGCAGATTTGGCACAAAAAAGATAGTTATCTTTCCATAATAAGCTACATATACATACCCACTCGTATCCAGTAGTAGTTTCCCAACTTGCTTCACATTCGATTCTCGATAACCCTCCGAGGCATGTATAAAGAAGATGGCCTAGTGACCTTCTAATCTAGAACTTCAATAGAAGTTCCAATAGTGAGTAGTTCTTCACATGTTATTGACCAGTCTCAGTAATAATTTTCCTTAAATTTACTTGTTGTATATAATGAATTCAGATGTAAATATTAACTAATAGTTAAAAAAATAAAAGTTTGTGAACTAATGGTTATTTATGAAAGGTTTAATCATTATTAAATTACGTGATTCCAGGATATTAGTTGTTAAATAGATATAGTTAAATTTTAATTAAATTTAAGCTATTATTAAATTTTGACTAACTCTGCTTGCTTAGAGGCTATAGTCATAACGGTGGGAGATCTCTCACAGTTATTTTTCCGCATTGCTGAGGTTGACTCTGGAAATATCTGCCATCGCTACCTAGAATATTCATGTGATAGCCATAGAATCATTGGTGAAATATGTTGTATACAGTAATTAAAACAAGCTCCTGAAAACACTTGCAAATGAAAAAAAATTCATATTTTAAAGTGCTTTCACATTTGCGAAGTATACTTATATCATTACAGCACATCTCAATCTAATCGTTTCTACAAAAAAATGTTTTTCTTAGAGAAAAAAAGAATTTAAACATTTAATTAAGATGTAAAGAATAGAAGGAATAGATTAAAAGCTAGATGAAAGGGGACAGATTTAAAGATGCAGTGTTTTAGAAGGTTCCCTGATTAGAAAAGAAAAAGAGGGGAGATGAAGAAGCAGCTGAACCGTGTTCTTCATTGTTCTTCTATTGTCCCAACATCTCTCTTTTTTCACTTTAGCACTCAGTTTTCTGTTGTACAGCCTAAGAATATCCACGATTTTTCGTCGCTTCATCATACGGCATTCATCCAGGAAGAGACCCTATTCCTTTTATTGTAAGGGAAGAAAAGAATAAAGATCCATCCCAAGAGTAATTAAATTTTTTTCTTTTTTAAATTTATAAATATCTCAGTTTAAAGCAATACATTTTTGTTCAACCTGTACAGAAATTCAACTATTAGCTAGTTTTACCTCAACGGGCCACAAGAAGAAAAACATTTATATCAGCTAACTTTGAATTAAGGGTGCCAATACCAAAAATCCTAAATGTATTTCAAGGCATAACGGTCTCCACTAAAGTAAAAACCTAGGCGGGTGCTACTTCGGCCATATTGTATGCTTACCCTGATGCAATGGGTTATATAAAATGGAATATTATTTGGAAAAGATGATGTTATCTAAATGGTGACCGTTATGCTGCTGGCAATATTTTAATCGGAAACGGAGATTGGGGATCACATGCTGACACATAGCTCTCGATATTGCTGCTATTTCTGACCTGATGTTTTGCTTCAATTGCGTCAGGTTCGTCGGATTATTCCCATAGACCTTATTTTTAAGGTATCCCCATACAAAATAGTCAAGTGGACTAAGGTCGGGAAATCTAGGAGGCCAGTTGATGTTACCCCTACGTGAAATGACCTTATTAGGGAATACTTCGTTAACAGCTTCCATTGCTTGATTTGATGTATAGCAAGTGGTCCCATCTTGTTGAAACCACGTTCTTTCATTCTGACTATTTTGCGTGGAGATACCTTAAAAAAAAGGTCTATGAGAATAATCCGACGAACCTGACGCAATTAAAACAAAACATCAGGTCAGAAATAGCAGCAATATCGAGAGCTATGTGTCAGCATGTGATCGCCAATCTTCGTTCCCGGTTAGAAGTGTGCCAGCAGCTTAACGGTCACCATTCAGATAACATCATATTTTCCAAATAATTTTCCACTTTATATTGTAATAATTAACAATAAACTTTTATTTTTTTTTTAATTTTAAGTAGTTTTTGTTTTATCGAAGTAACAAATACCCGGTACTCTTTTTGGACACCCTGTATTTTCCATTTTAATTAATTAATTATTTATTAAAAAATTTAAATTCTGATTTCGCATAAGAACAATCAAATGAGAGCATATTCCAAACAGACAAGAATCGCTCAGGGGTAGCAGGTGCCCAGAGGCCGGTGGATTAGAGACCCCTCCATCCATTCACTCCTCCCTCGACGGCTTTAATTTAAACAGACCCTTGGGGCTCTTTCAGCTGCTGTCTATCGAAATATGCTCCTTTAGTGAGTGATTGTTCTGCACTGGTGGGGGGAAAAAGAGATTGAGAGTGAGAGTGTGTGTGTGAGAGAGAGAGAGAGAGAGAGAGAGAGAGAGAGAGAGAGAGAGAGAGAGAGAGAGAGAGAGAGAGAGAGAGAGAGAGAGAGAGAGAGAGAGAGAGAGAGAGAGAGAGAGAGAGAGAGAGAGAGAGAGAGAGAGAGAGAGAGAGAGAGAGAGGGAGAGAGAGAGAGAGAGAGAGAGAGAGAGAAAGGGAGGGTTTTCGACTCCCGTAGGTCAGGTTGATTAATAAATGTCGGCTGAGGTGACAAAGTGGCCACAGATCCGATTAGCGTCGAATCAACTAGTCACTTTCATTGCGGTTTGATTTTAATACTTTTTTTTTTAATGAACACTCAATCTCTCTTGTTTATTAATTATGGTAGATCATGGAGGCAATGCACAGCTGAACCAATAAATTGGAAACATATGATAGCTTTAAAAAAGTTCTAAATAAATCTTTGGCTTTTTCGAATCGGCTAAGTGCATTTTCTATGTTAACCCATAGAATGGCAAAAATAGGTCCACTGTGATTTTTGTTAATATTTCATGTTTTCAGTCAATTGGGTGCTAAAATAATAAGAATATGAAAAAAAAAAAAAAATTTTCTTGTAGATATGTGCGATAATAAAAACTTTTGCTCGGCTAAATTAGCTGCCACTGTCAATCCTCAATTGAGTGGGTACTCACTTCTCAGATAAATTCCCTAGAAGGTGAAAAAGGAAAGAAACGAGATATACGATACCAAGCTAAAAGTTAGGTGTTTTTTTGTGAATTTTGTGTTATAGCTATAACCAGAAAGACATTTTGTTTTCTCTCTATTTGTGTTTATTTGACTGTGCTATGAGGGTATTGCGTAATTGAATACAAATGTTTGAATCATTGTGGAAAAATGGCGTTTTTCTAGAACACACAAAATGCACTTAACTGATGTTCACAAGTGCATAATATCATAAATAGGCTATTGTTGGAGTTTCTCATTTATCATGTATTTTAGTAGTTTTGAAACGTTAGGGAAACAAAAAACGTCAAAATTGTACTTTTCTTGGTTTTCCAAGCACATATTTTTTATTAGTTGTGACAATTAAGTTGGCTGTGGTATTTTTTTTGAGCAGAATATGGGAGTAATAGGTAAATTTTATATATTCGTAACGACTTTTTTTATTTTCTCACTGAAAACACGTCGTCGATACAAATTCAAAGTATCGAATATGAAAGAATGCATTTATGTTTTCAATTTTTAGCGATTCGTTACTGCTTTTGGATTTAATCAACTATTTTGCATATTCGACCACTTGGCATCAGTCCCAAAGCTAAACAAAATATGCTTTATTTCACATCCCGCACTTTGCATTGGTATCGATGATATGTTGATGTTATCATACTACACCATCGCTTGACTGAAGTCTGCTTTACGATGAAGTAGTTGAGTTGAAGATGGTCTGAAAATAGAATCATTTTTATTTTTAATATTATGAAAAAATAATAATTTAAACCTTTATACTCAAATACGATATTTAGGACTTCTCTCCTTCTAGAATAGAATAGAAGTCTATTTTTTTTTTTGCGAAGCCATTAAAATAAACGCAGTATGGGATAATGCGTCACGGATTAGGTCGAAACATTTTCGGTGAAACTACATTTAAAAATACTAAGCCAGGGTGAGAGATTTTCTCAGAATATAATCCCAAAGGCCTGAAAAATTTCGTAAAGTTTATTTCCAAATGTTCAACAAAATTTGATTTGTAATACAAAAGGTATTAAGTTGATTGAGGATATAAAAATTGGTGTTAAAATAGAACATATGATAAAAATGTAATAGTAAAAATCATGAATTATGAACGAAGGTACAATATCTGTAAAAAAATTAACTTTTTTCTATATTTTAAGCATTAGTATAGATGAATTAATTGCCCCTTTTATTGGAATTATTTTGTTTGAAAACTAGTTTCGAATGTTAAGCATTCATTATCAGTTCTAAAGCACTTTGTTACATAGATTATATATATATATATATATATATATATATATATATATATATATATATATATATATATATATATATATTAACTTTTGTAATATATATGTATTAAATATTAAAGTTTATGTTAAAGAAATCAAATATAATGGTACTTGTCTTAAATTTTAAAAACTTGGTGATCAATTTATCACTAACACCGAAATTCTTTAAAAATCCAACTAGATAAATTAATGTTTTATTTGGTTTTAATGTATCTATGTATTATAAAAATTTAAAATTAGCCCGACTTTTTTTTGTGAATGTAAAGTAGGTGAACAAGCTGATCTGATGATTCTCCGAAGCTGCACTCTAATGGAGAAAAACGGAAGTAGAGGCAGACAGGAAGTCAGGAGTAGCATTTTTATTTTATCAATGCCTAGACTTGGCCATTTAAATGGAAAGAACCAAGAAGAAGCATAATTTTTGTATACAGAAATAAATATTCAATGTTGGTTTCCAAAAAAGATCAATAGTTTAGCCGAATTGAATGAAATATAACCTAGCAACAGACCACGAAGAATGTTCATTCGTAACTCAGGGTGAGGAGAAATTACATTGTGTTATGTTTGAACTGGTCACTCTGGTCCCTTAGAAAGCTAAGGGAGTGACAGTAATAATGTTTTGCTTTTCAAAGAAATATTAAAGACGTCGGTTAGAGATTTATCTTATTTATAAATTAGACAACTAGAGTATGTTACCACCGAGTGTTATTCTTACAGATATCTTGTGATCGTAATTACACAATCGAGCCCATTGATTGTTGATTTGTATTTAAAAGATTATGATACAAATAAAAAGTTAAAAACCAAAGAAATACAAACATTAACCGCTCATTGCAGCTATTATTACTTCTGTAATTATTTGAGCGGTATTAAATTCCAGAACGACAGGAGAGAGCGGGGGTTCAATATGAGCGTGGCTTATTGCGGAGGCACTGGCTGGGGTGTAACAGATGTCTGTTATGGATGGCCCACACCACCATCACCCCGCTTCCAGTAACCACTTGGGTTCGAGTTCTTCTGTAGCGAAAATTAATAAATCTTCTATACGACGTTTTTGAAAAGCTGCTAATTTAATGTTTAACTAAACGAGAAAAAATATATTTAATCATTCATTCAGTTTAACTATTTAGAAAAATATTATAGTTTCATTTATCTTCAGATAGACTTTATTTTAGCTTAACTCGTCATATTTATATTTATATTCACTACAATATAGTGAAGATAAATAGAAGTATAAATAAATTAAATATTATATATTCCTTTATTGAAGAAATAAGATATTATAGTTACAGACAAAACTCGATAAGACGAAGTTGAAGGTTGAAAACATTTACTTCGAGCTATCAACTTTTCGAGATAATAAATCTCGAGATATCTCTGGTCACTGGCCATAACTAGTTAAGTCGACATCTCCTAAAATCATAATAATGAACAAAAAACATAATTAAAAATAATCTTGTACTTTCTTCTGAATATATGTAGAGGGTGCGACGATCTATTTCATGCTGAATTGTGCACAAAGCTGCAACGACATGAGCTTCTGCCCCTAGTAGCCATGGCTTATAAAAAAACAACTAACACAATAAATGTCTGTCCTGTCCCCGAAATTTAACAATATTGAGGATAAGCGAGGATAGGGTAGAGATATACTGGTTTATACCTGTTCATGGTTCAAGGAAACTCCGACTTAAAAAGCTTCCTCCTCAGAAAATTTGATAGAGTTTCGGGAGAAGAGAAAAATTGACTCCGAGTTAACGATTGTTAGTCCGACTAAACGAGTACAATTCATCGTATAAACGTAATCGAGAAACGGGGTTCACTTCGACTTATCGAATTTATCGACTTAACGAGTTTCGACCTATCGAGTTTTGACTGTACTCTGAATATTGTTGAATGTATCGGGGAATTATTTTGCTGAAAGACTGGTGTGCCGTTAAACATTTCATTAAAAGTTGACATTTTTTCTTCTGATAAGTTTGTATATTTGAATGAGCTTGGATTTAAATAATTTTAGGATTTTCAGGGATATAATAATAATAATCTGTTCGGAATAATAATTTGCAAAGGAAAATAAATTATTAATTACTAAGTTCCGTCCCATCTCTCAGATGATTTCTTGAGACTGTCCTTGTTTATTAATATTCCTTATTTGTTTTTTGTAGAGCCTAAACTTGATTCAACTTGTTTAATAGGCCGTTTAGAATAAGGAATTTTCAATAGATTATTCAATGGAGCAAGGAAGTAACTACAAAAAAAAAAAGATATACTTAAAATCAGTATTGTTGTCAAGAAGATGGTTTATAAGAGTGATTCAATCTGATAGAGTGAATGAATTTAAGCTACTTTTGTAATACAGTATATAAAACCAAGTGTAAGTAAAATTACAAATAAAAAAAAACCTGTATGTATTCCTATGTTGTCAAAAAAAATATCCCAGTTATAATTCTGAATATAAATATATATAAGAAAAAAGGGTGAATAGAAAAATATATATTTATTTATTTTTTATTACCGAAACACAAAAAAACAAAAACAAAAATAAATCAGAGCATAAAAACCAATACCTAACACAATCACAATAAAATTAACGTTAGATTCACTGTATTTATTTATTTTTTTAATATTTACGAAATCATAATTTTAATATTTTTTTATAAACAACTAGTTTTAGTTATTGACCTGGTGTGTTAACACTACAAAAAAGAATAGTCTGTTGATGGGATATATCCCGAAACAAGTAACACAATGTTGAGTGATAATAAATAATGTTTTGAGGAGTTATGCTAAAAAAAGTGTATATTATAATCAAGTTTATTTTTTATCAGTTCATAAACATAAGCATTACACTAATACAACGTTATTCCTGATGTTATTCCATCGATTCATTGTTTATTCTCTATGTATACATATTTCGAAATCACCTGAAGGCAAACATTTTATTTTATTTTATCTCGGCCGCGGTCGAGGGTCGACTGCGACGGGAGACCGTCCTGTGGCACACCCAGCCTCTATAAATTGGGTACCCTTAATTGGGGAAAAACCTGGCCGTTGAGCGTCATTCCGGCCAAATCTTCTCTTTCCATAACTTGGCCCAGAAAACAGTACAGACACTTCATCGGTTGTAATGTTACAGATTCTATATATATATATATATATATATATATATATATATATATATATATATATATATATATATATATATATGAGAGGATGTGCTCGGTATTATTGGACATCTTGAAGGGCATGACAGTACAAAAAGCATACATTAGTCACAGGAATGTGTACCGAGTGTGCGGTGGACATGGAGGATGATATAGGAGAGCAGGAGAGGCTGTCACAAACAGAGCCGATTACTTACTCCTGACTCCTGCTCTTAACGCCTCGCCTACCCCCCTCCCCTCACCCCTCGCCCTCTACCCTCAAGCCATTGTTTTCTTATAGCCCTGCTAAGTTATATATCTCTGCTTCGGTCTTAATTGGAAAATTTTTTCAGAAATTATTTTCCATTGCCTTGGAACCAACGGCAAGGGGAAGTAACGGTAAATACTAACGGGACACAATGGACGAAAAATAGCCATTGTTCTAGGCAACAAAATAAATGTACACTTGATGGAACACTTTTTTGGCTCGGTCAATTTTAGGAAAAGAAATTATGAAATTACAAAACAAAAGACAGTTTAGAAGTCAGAATTTCTTTACATGAATACTCAATTTTTTTTCGTTGTTTCTAAAAGAGCCAATGTACTTAGTTCGCGGAATACCGATAGTGCAATAATGGCATTAATCATGGCCGTTTATGCACCACAACATGTATCTTCATGTTACTTTTTAGCTTATTAAATTTTTTTAATTTTTGTTAGCTTATTTATTTTAGAAATTATTACATGAATAATATTTCTTACATGGATGATTTTAGTTTCTATAAAGTGTATAACCAATCCTTATACTTTACCCCTTTAAGGCCTCGGTTGAGAAATATATTCTTTACATATTATCAGAACAATGATAATTGAAGAGGTGAAAAAATCCGTTGAACTACCGTAAAACGAATTCAACAATCTATAGGATTTATTAGCTGTTTGTTGAGAATTTTTATAAAAGTCGGTAGGATAAAATATTTTTTAAAAATGTGGATGTAAGACGATATCAATAATTAAAGATTTCTTTGGATTTAAAGAATAAAATGAAATCATCTTAACTTGGAATTATAATGGATGTGCAGCGCAATGTGAAGATCCCCAAATTAATTTTTTGAATTAATTCATCTCGAGCTTAACAGGCATTACACCATATTTTAAGCGTCTAAAGTAGGTATGATTAAAGAGGAGTAATTGAAGTTAATCATTGAATTTTACATGCCCTTATAATATTCAGACAAATATACAACTAATAGAGGAAATTTTGTTTCTAAATAAATGTTAAGTTTCTCCAATATTAATAGAGCTTTGAAATTGAACTTTTTTTTTTTTCTGATCCTTAGACTTTATTAAAGAAAAAAAACAAGGTTCAGTTTGTTCTCATCATTCCTTAGGATCTCTTATAACTGAAAACCATTATATGAAATTGGAGATCAAAGCCACTATAGTGGCTGGCAGCAAATGCCTTTTTGTTTATAATAAAATTACGAGAATTTTCTGCGATCATAGTTTATAAAACAGTAATAAAAACAGTAATGACTTCAGCTGTTAAATGTATACATTTGCATATGTTTCAATAACCACAGATGTTAGAAATTATGGAGAATTGTTGAACTAGAACAGATGTTTGGTAGGCCAAATATTGTTTCTATGATCAAAGAGGAAAAATTGTGGCTTGACAAAGGATGCCGGATAATAAACTACCAAAAAAAAAAAAAAAAAAAAAAAAAAAAAAAAAAAAAATACTACACATGCAGGGTTAGTACAAGACTGATGTGGCTGGACAACTTTGAAGACGACATGAGGCGACTGAGGGTGAGAGGTTGGAAAAGGAAGAAAGACAAGGAAGGCTGTCGATTCTTTGTGTGTCCAATGCCCACAAGAGCTTGTAGAATAATAACACCATATATTTAATTAACATAATTTTATTTATCGCTAACATACAGTAAATATTAGTTTATCTTTTATATTACTTCTGTATCCACGATGATAAGGTGATGCGAACTTCCCCTCTTCTCCCTTTCCCTTTGAGACTATCTCGATTTCCAATTTCCTTCGGAATCCCTCATCGGGTTTGTGGTGGCTGAGCATCGAGAAATAGGGTAGATGGCCCGGAAGTGACAAGGTAGCCCGGATGTGAAACAATCAAACCGCCTGCTCACCGTGAAACAGCCTTTCCCTCTCTTGCTGAAGATTGAGTTTGGTACAGGATGGTGAGCGGTCATTTCAAAGAGATAAACAAAGACATTTCTAAACTTTAAGAGTAGCAAAAGTTCTTTTGGAAAATAGTCAAAATCGATCAAGATGTTGGCAGCCAAACGATGCTGAATATATGGATGTTTACTAAGATCGTAATTAAATATAAGCACTATTAATAAACTTTATTGACGTACCAATAGGGTAGGTAGTTTCAATAATATGCGTCATATTTCCCTTTCTATATTCTTTTTTTTTTCATTTCAATATATATGTTATAGATGTGGAAACTGCTAATTTATTTTTACTTTCAGTAAAGTTGTAAATTTAAACAAATAACAAAAAATGAAAACGGGATTCCGGAAACAAAATGCGTTGAAAACATAAAGAAACGTATTGCTTATAAAAATTTTTTGAAGTAGGCATAATAAAGAAATCCCTTGACTCGATGGGTAGCCGATTTATCCATAAAAAAATGAATACTTATTTAAAAAAACGTGTGCTGTCTCATATAAATTGGCCAAATTGTTATGATATGCTGATTAACCCTTATATACCATGAAAAATGAAACTCAGATGAAAAATCACATCAGACCTATACCCCATCGAATACAAGACGTAATGAATGCAATGGGCTGATGTAAACCTTATAAATTGAAATTTTTGTATATTTAAAATTGCTTGTTATTTTTTAAAAATACTACATACTTTTATTTCATTATTTTTTAAATTATACTAATGCATTTAATATACCCTTGTTAGATTATGTTAAAATTAAGTACATTCCTGCGAAAGAATGAAACATTAAGCCTTTTTTTTTTTAGAATCATGATTTAATTTTTATTTTAGTTTCCTATACCTTGAAGATGGCCATAAAAATTGGCCGAAACGTTGGCAAATAATTTTTTCTCTTTATATCATATGTTACCTCACGCTGCCATCACCTCTTTCACCAACCATGTTTTCCTCAGGCGACCTCTCTTCCAGGACATAGCCTAAAAACTTCCTTGGCCATCTCTCTGGCCCCATTCTTCTCAGATGGCTGTACCAGAGTTACTGTTGGATCCCGATATTGTGTATTATGGTTTCGTATACTTGAACAATGTCTCTGATAGGCGAGTTTGTCAACCGCTGCCTCCTTGAAATGTGACAACTTCAAAAATCCATTTCTGCGGCTTGTAGCCTCTTCGCATCTCTGATCCAAACCACCCAATCTTCCGAGCCATAAAGGGCCATACCTTCAAAAAAGGAGTGGAAAATCTTTTTCTTTTTTGGTTTCAGACAAAACATTTGGGCTCTAAAGTCGGAGTTCATCATGCCGATCATCTTCCTTCCTTTGGTGAGCTTTCCCTTGATATAACTTTCAAGAGTTCCCTTTTTATCTACATATACTCCTAAATAGTTAAAGAGGGCACTCCGGTGGTCTTTCTTTAAAACAATGGATAGCGTATTATCTTTATTTTTTATTGATTATTAGATTATTTATTTATTTATTCTACAAGCACCTACCAAGTATTAGATTAGTTAATTATTCTAAAGCTTTGATAATCAATAAATGAAAAAGTTTATAACAGTGAGTAACCTACAAATAAGGAGTTTGCCAGTTGTTTACACCTCTTTGTAATATTATATCTACATTGTAATATTATATCTACACTTCTACGGCTATAAAAGTATGAGAAGTACATTAATATATATTTTCAATCTTGCGTATAGCGTTGCTTGTGTTTGGATGGTCTATAATATTTAATTATTTTTTTTTATCTAGAACTAAGTTCAATAAAGACAGATAATGATTGAACTAACATTTATTTTCGGACAATCACTTATTTCCTTTCTTAGCATAATGGATATGTATGAAAACTATCAATATTTGTTAAACTAATGCTTCATAAAAACATGTGTTTTTTCTATATTGAAATAAACCTAATAAATAGCGATTGGTTAGGTGATTTATAGTTCGAAAATCGAATCTCAATGGTGTCCTTAGAACCTGTTCGCATCCTTAAATTAGATGCAGAAGAAGAGAAAGCTGAACAAGCCCGGCTGGCAAATTTTCTTGGGGCAATGGTAGTAGGCGACATTGTAAAAAGCACTCTTGGACCAAAAGGAATGGATAAAATGCTGGTTTCATTCGATGAAAATGAAGAAAGACTCAAAATAACTAATGACGGAGCAACGATTCTAAAGTGTATTGGTTTCGATAATCCTGCAGCGAAAATTTTAGTGAACATGGCCGCTGCGCAGGATGATTTGGTTGGTGATGGTACCACTTCGGTAGCAATTCTGGCATCGGAACTACTGAAGGAATGTGAACAATTGATTGCAAGGAAAATACACCCACAGACAATAATCACAGGATATAGGTTAGCTTCTAAAATTGCCTTAGCCACATTAGAAGCGTCTGCATTGGACTGTAAGGATGACGAATTATTTTTTCGAAAAGAACTTGTTAACCTAGCCAAAACTAGTTTGAGCTCAAAGATTTTAAATCTCCACAAAGAAAAATTCAGTCAATTGACAGTAGATGCAGGGTTACGCCTTAAGGGTTCGTTTAACTTAAACGCAGTTCACATAATTAAGATCCCTGGAGGAAGCTTGGAAGACTCTTTTCTTGAGGAAGGCTTCTTATTGGATCGTCATGTAGGGCAATTCCAACCGAAAAGAATCGAAAAAGCTAAGATTTTAGTTGCTAACACAGGCATGGATGCGGACAAGCCAAAAAGTTTTGGTTCAAGAGCCCGTGTAACTTCATTAAATAAACTTGCCGAGTTGGAGGCGGTAGAGAAAACATTTATGAAAGAAAAAGTTGATAAAATTTTAAAACACGGATGTAATGTTTTCGTAAACCGACAACAAATTTATAACTACCCGGAACAATTGTTTGCCGACGCAGGTGTAATGGGCATCGAGTTGGCTCACTTTGAAGGTATTGAGAGGCTGGCGCTGGTCACGGGTAGTGAGATCGTTTCAACTTTCGACAGTCCGGAGACGGTCAAGTTAGGAGAATGTGAACTCATCGAGGAAATTATGATTGGTGAGAAAAAATTGTTGAGATTCAGTGGAGTGAAGCTTGGCGAAGCTTGTACCATCGTCATAAGAGGTGCAACAAAGCAGATCATGGCAGAAGCTGAGAGAGCTTTGCACGACTCGCTGTGTGTTGTCCTTGCAGCGATTAAGGAGAGGAAACTGGTGTGTGGAGGGGGAGCTTCAGAGATGAGAATGTCGATGGCAGTGAGCAAAGAGGCCTGCCAACTGGCTGGCAAGGAGGCCGTGGCCATGGAGTCCTTCGCCAACGCCATCCTCACGCTGCCGATGGCTATATCCGACAACGGTGGCTTCGACACTGCCTACTTGATGACTGCACTCAGGGTCGCCCACACCTCTGGGCAGCACACCTTTGGTTTGGATATGGATAAGGGAGATGTTGGTTGTATGATAGAGCTTGGAATTCTGGAGCCCTTGGTTGTGAAGCGCCAAACATTGTATTCCGCAGTTGAAGCTACTGAAGTCATTCTCAGGGTAGACCATATAGTTAAAACAGAACCAAGGAAGCGAAAAGAAGACAAACTTTTGTGTTAATCTTGAAATTTTTAAAGATGAATACACAACTTTATAATTCACATATTTATTGATGATCGAAAACAACTTTAAAAAAAAAAGAAGTATATATTAGCTATTTACGACGTCCATTCTCCATTTTATGAAATTTCGTATTTGGAAGTTCTTCATTTTACAATTTAAAGTCACAAAATATTTTTCAATATAAACTTGCTTAAATATTGTTGTTCATGTTATATGGATAGAAAAGCGAAATAAATAAATTTACAATATTACTATATTACTATACCAAAGTGATATCATTAACATTATTTTTATCATATGTTTTCTTATTTTCATTATAATTCTGTGAATAAATAATAATCATCACGATGACTTAAGGCTGTAATTGTGGTGGTTTTGAATCTGATTCTATATTTTAATTTATAAAACTACCTAAGAATCTTTTGATGAGGTTTGACTTATCTAGGAGAACAGAAAAAAAAGTAATATTAATATACATGAAATTTTCCGATTGTGTGTTTGTGTTGTGGCTTGGTTGTCATGTCCCTTTAGTCTCTCTTTCACAATATCCTTCCAATAGTATTAATTTTTCACAACACTTCTTAATCTATAATTATCTGTAATAATCATTTAAAATCTAAATTTTAGTTTGCTTAAAAGCATTCTGAAATAGACTTTCTTATTTGAACAGACTTTAATTTTTATCGTTATTTTACTAAACAGAAAAAAACAAAAAACATTTTTGTAAATGTGAATTAATGCAGTTCTGAAATCCCTTAATTATTAATTTTATACTTCTGTTTCAGACCTCTATCCTCACTCCCAAAATGGGGCAGCGACCGAAGCTGTTCTGAGACAACTTTGTTCAGTGCTTATCGACTTCGTGAAGGAAACAAATGATAGAAACTGCAAAATACTCGAATTTCATCACCCAGAAGAAATGAAGAAGCTCCTTGACCTTTCTATTCCCAATGAAGGGCTTACACTTCAAAACCTTATCGATGATTGTGCTCAGACTCTTAAATATCAAGTCAGAACAGGTAACTAACTATAAAATATAAATTATACTATTACATAATATTATAGTATTAAAAAATACATTAAATCGTGTAGTTTTAGAAGGAATTGTTTTCCTAAATTAATTATATGATTAAAAATATATTTTGAAATAAGTAAAAGAAATTTATCCCGGAAATAAGAGAAAAAAAAGTCACGAGACGAATTAAAATTTGGTTTATTCTCATAACAATTAATATGTATATAATGACTGTGCTGCGAATCGTTTAAATTGTTTATAACCAGGTTCCCTTTAATGATTATAATTTTTTTTAATTAAAATTTTTATTTGTTATCATATTAATAAAGTTTAAGTTAATTTTATTATTTATGATGCTTGTTGTATCATTATTTGTTGAAACCATCTCTCGATATCGGTTGGTAAGATATTGAAAGTTTTTAAGTCAAACCTAAAATTTACATTAGAAATCTAAATTCCCTGACAATGTTTAGGAAAACAGTCTAGCTACATAACATAGAGGACAGAGACAACTAGATAAATAAAAATAAATTTGTTTGTACACGATCTGTCAATATAATTTAATTTGCATTTTTGCTTTAAAATTATAACTAATTTTTTTTTTTTTGGAAAATATTGTCCGTCATCAGATAATTAATAATTACTATCCCTCTGACATAGCTCTTGATTTCTTTTGGATCAAATCATTAGTTTGTAGATTTTTACAGTTAATAAAATTCAGATATCTCCTAAATTTAAAGTACTCATCTTAAAAAGCAGTTATCAAAAAAATATATATATTGATTTTTTTTATATACTAGCATCCACCTCTTGTATACTTCTCCCGCTCTTATAAGTGAAGAACAAATAATTTTAACAAATTATTAAAGTGTTATTAGTTTATCGATCATTCTTTAATGATATTTTCACGCAATGTAGTAATTTTTAACCTAGCTAAAATTTCACTAAGGTGTTTGAAGGTAACGGAAAAGCATAATTGGACAATTTTTAATTCTAATGTAAGAATTGGTAATCCAGATGGACAGGATATATTAATATAATTTTTAATAATTCGATCGTATGTAAGTGAATTTCATTATCAATTTTATGTTCTATATAACTCTGTATCTTTGGAATCTCTCATGTAGAATGGCGCTCGCTACTTATTGGTGATTTTTCAAACTTCACTGTTATTCACATATTTTCGCTTCTTTGGGATAAATTAATAGATTTTATTATTGCTGAACATTTCAAAAACTATAAAGATGATTAGGTTAAAATTTGGCACAGATTGGCTAAGTAGTTTTCGTTTTGAATGATCACAAACGAAAAATGACTTGTACTTCTATATAAAGTTGTAGCCATGAACACGCATATTTACAAAGACCTATTATTTTATTAGGTAATATATATTGTTTCTGTGTTTTATAAAAGACAGAAAGAAAAAAAAAATATTGGTTGGTCGGTGAATTGTTTTCAATATCTGCTCCCCCGTTTTGTAGGGTGCGTAGGGTGTAGCTTATTGTCCATCGAGCCTGAAAATAGGCAGCCGGTAATAGCCGCCGGGGTAATCCTCTGGAATTAGGGTCCAAGACGTCAATTAGTACCGTCTGTTACATCCAGAGAGATCTCCGCTCTCGATGGCTCTACTTTGGGAGGGTCCTATCTAAGAAGTGTCTGCCATTAGCTCGGCTAAAGTTCCTTCCTGGGCTCCAAGAAAGTTTAAATCATTACGATAACATTCTCATTACTAATAAAATACTTATGTTATTTGATTATTTGATTAAAATGTTTATTTTGTATAATTACAAGCTGCCTCACCCTAGGGCAATGAGTAATATGGATGAAAAAAACTCATTCATACAATATGTGCAATGATATAAAAAAAAGTAAAATAAAGAAATAAAGTAAATTTAAATTTTGTAAACAGCTTATAATTATACAAGAAATAAAATAAAATGTAATAAATGATAATATAAAATGGGTAATAATTATTGAAACTAATAAACAAAAATTGAGGAAGAAAAAGAAAGAACAATCATACTCTATATACAACATTTATAAGCATTCCAAAGAAAGCCCCGGTCCAAGCAGAGTTTCCAGCGCTGTTCTCTCACCTGCGTCATTAGCAGAATCCAGTGGAGGCTGAGAGAGGGCGCTATGTCACGGTGTACTATAGTACACCATAACTTAGATTGTTTAGAGGGGTCGCATCATTCAAAAACATTAAATGAGCTTTAAAAACAAAAAAAGTTGTTAAAACAATTTATTTATTTATTTTAAGATTTATTCATTTTTAGACCAATAAAAAAAGAGAAAAAAACAAAACAGTCAATATAGATATGTATTCATATCTATTAATACAAATATTTTTAAATATGTAAGCTTGCCCTGAAAAGGATTAAGGTAAACAGTAAACTCATTTTAAAAGTAATTTGGCTTATCCACTTCTTCACGAGAACTACCGAAATAATATGCAATAAAATAAAAATAAATTAAAGATATTAAATTAATAACACATTATTGTATTTACACTGATCGTAACCTTATTCATCCTCTCATATTAAACTGATTTAGAATTTACTTTAATAAATATCCACAACCAGGAGGTCACTTTAATAAAACAAGAATAAAGAAAGGTAACCAAGGCAATCCTTTGTATTTGAATACAAAAATTTTGTTTATTGTAGATTTTCAATAAATTTCATGTTCTAAGGATTGCTTTTTAAAAGAAAATTATTTTCACTATTTTCATTTTCTATATTCATACACACTTATAGTATTTTTCAAAGCTATGGAAGACATTTAAAAGAAAAATGGAAGTCCTCATTTAGAAGAGTTGTAAGTTACAATACAACTAACCAACTGAGGCAGCCAGGGCTGCTAGTGGCCGGGATCACGTCCTCTCTGATTAGATTGCGGCTGCTAAGTGCGATAATAGCTACACAATGGGACGCAACAAGGGCTCCTAACGAACTGAAGGGTACCCCCTCCCCCGGGAAGATATTCAATTACAGATACCGCAAACCATATTCCCTGTTTAGATAACACCGCCGGCGAGTGGCTAAAAAACATATCTCCTCTCCTGGGGCCATCGCTGAGGATTATCTTTGACGGATGTGATAAGGCCTAGGGTCTGCTCCCGCCCAATAACAAATAAACTCTTCGCTGAATTTATTAGCAATGGAGAGATAAGGAAGTGCCGGCTACATATCAAAAGACCTAAACTCACATCGAAAGCTGAACTTACATCCCCTATCGATTTCATAAAACTTATATACAAATATATGTACAAAAATGAATACAAATACACATACGTACAAAAAAAAAAAACTAAAAACTAAAAAAACAAACTAAAAACTCCTAATACTGATACTAATTATATAAATAATCTCTATGAAGGAAAATAATAATAAGATATATAAAAATGTATATAAAAAATTAAATAAAATAATTATAATAATTCATATACTACAGTCATACTATATATTTAAATATTTAGTAACCTTAAATGCTATCTCTCTTTGGAGAATTTCTAAAAATGTTCAAGAAAATGTGTTTCTTCGATCTATTTGTCTTAACAGTGAGTTAATTTTTTTTTTTTTTTTTTTTTATACCTTACTGGCTAATCATTTAAGTAATGTTAATTCTCCTTACCTCGCTTACAATATTTTATCGACCGGTTGCAACGTTGCATTATGTTCAATGCATTGAACGGAATTCATACTAGGCTGAAGAATGCGAGAATGATTCACTACTTCACTGAGGACATGAATGTATTTATACCTTTTCGAAGTTAAATTAACCCTTTTCCAGAATAGTTTAATACATTTCCACATTTTAAAATCTTTTCCATTGAAATTTAAACTTTCCCATTCATAATTATACATTTTCCAATTATGTTTAACCTTTTTCCAACTTTTTGCACCCTTTCACCCTTTTCTACAGATTTTTAGTCTTTTTTCATTTAGGTTAACCATTTTCCAATTTTTTAAAAACTTTTTTTAAAGGTATTAGGCCCCTAAAACAACCTCTAAGACTACCTCCAGGGATTTTCCAAGTGCCCTAGAGAATTCGTTTATGCTGAAAACACGTGCTTTCCGGATACATTACCCACAAATTCCTCCTTGCCGATTTGTGCTTTATAATCTCCGAGAATATCCGTGACATCGCACTTTGGGATGTGTTCACATACTTCACTCAACTTATAATAAAAGGTCTCTTTATCTTCATCCGCTTTATCTACCGCAGATGCATGGGTTGATATTAAGGCAATGTTTCTGTATTTCCCTTTGAATCTATTCTTGCAGATTCTTTCATTGATTGCTTCAAAATTAAATAGCAATCCCCTAATCGCTATCAATAATAAATTTTTATTGATCGTTCCCTGCCCTGCCATTTTATTTTCTGTAGTGCTGCCACATCAATCTTAAACTTTATGATTTAGCCTGCAATTTCTTGCATTTTCCAGGTTTCAACATACTTTACGTTCCAGGTTGCCATAGTCAGATCTCTTTCCTCACCAGATTCGTTTCCATAATTTCCGTCCGGCTTTACTTTAATTGTGGGTTTCATAACAATTAGTTTTCACAAGATGGGGGAGTTGGCCCCACGCCCAACCCCCAACCTGGAGGACCACGTCATTTGAGTTCAGAGTTCCCCTCTCCTAGGCCTATTGTATTCACTACGCCTTACAGAACCTGACGTGGTTATATTTTAGAGTTTTCTTTTTCATAAACAGCCACACCTATCTTCCTAGGTTACAGTTTAAAGTCTTGCAGTTTCATTGTTGTATAACAATTCTTTTTGTGGCGAATCTTCTACAATTTTTTTAATTTAGCTGCTGACTGTGTTTAGCAAAGTATAATTATTGATTTAATTATTGTGATTCAGGCCACCCTCACTTCATGAATCAGTTATCCTGCGGCCTGGACCTGGTCTCGATGGCAGGGGAGTGGCTCACGGCGACTGCTAACACCAACATGTTCACCTACGAGATCGCGCCAGTCTTCATCCTCATGGAGAGTGTCGTCTTGTCCAAGATGAGGGAGATCATCGGATGGAGAGGAGGGGATTCAATACTGGCCCCAGGTTCGTCTCAGTATAGTTTTTAAAGCCATATAATAAGATAAAGTAGCCCGAATCGACTAAAATTATTTTTTTCAGGTGGTTCCATATCAAACCTGTACGCGTTCCTTGCAGCTCGGCATCACATGTTCCCGCAATACAAGGAAAAAGGACAGTCGTGTCTAAGTGGGGACCTAGTCATGTTCACTTCTGATCAGGTTAGTTTTATGAAATGTATTAATAAATAGCTACTTAAAATAGAGACCAGACTTTTAACTCAACATTAATTTGCCACAACAAAATCTAAACAATTTAATTAGTTGACTAACGTAGAATTCTGATAAATAAATAAAAATATTTAATTACGTCAAATAACAAATAAACCATTAATGTTTTGGTCCTCATAAAAATCTCAAAAGGATCAAATTACATACATATCGGTGGTTATTATGAAGAAGTAAAGTAATTTCAAGAAATTACCTTGAAAACGAGTTAACTATTAACCTTGAAATCAGGATTACTAATATCTTTGTTATTAAGAAAGCCATATACTTCTTAATATGACCTTGAATTTTCTATTTTGGAGCAAATGGTATTATTAATAACAGAGAATACGACCAAAAATTACGATAAAACTGAATGTGTCAGTTTTAATGTTGCTATTGGTTTAGAATGACATTGACTTTTTTTTTAGCGCAAGAGCAATATAAAATAGTTACAGAATAGTTTTTATGCAATGAAATATTATTTTACACATTTAATATTTAATTTGTTATAATTTTAATTTAATTTTTAGTGCCATTATTCTGTAAAGAGTTGCGCTGCAGTATGTGGTCTTGGTACAGACAATTGCGTGGAAGTTCCAACAGATGAGAGGTAAGAAATATTTACGTATGCACGACAATTTTCCATAAACCTAAAACTATATTCTGATTCCCCTAATATTTACTCATGACATATATGAAATTATAGATATGTTTTTTTTTGTGTCGATTTTTTATATAAAATATTATTTTATATATGAGGCGTGAAGATGCAAAAGGAGGTAAATCCACTTTTAATCATTTTTAATTTTTTTAGTTAGCATCCTCAATAAAGTGGTAAATCGTCCACCCTTCAAAGTTTGAACCCATGGTGACTTCGAAACACACATACACTCAACCCAGACTTTGAAGCGTGGACGATTTACCCCCTTATTGAGGACGCTAACTAAAAAAAATTAAAAATGATTAAAAGTGGATTTACCCCCTTTTGCATCTCCACGCCTCATATTAAACATAGACACATCTCTAGCCAATAGGTATTGCTTGCTCTGAGCCAAAATTGGCAAAGATAGAAATTTTACTATTTTGGTGAAAATTAAATGGATTTCAAACAAGCTACCGCAGTTTTAGGTATACGCCTAGACCATTGCATTCCATCTAAATTTGAATGATTACTTAAAAATTATAAAATATAGTTATTTTATTTTTTATTATATTTTTCGTTTCAGCCGTCTATGGGATACGATTACACAACTTCTATCATTCCAGTTATTTTATTATCATAGTGTTTATTGTCTTATTTACGATTAAATTTTGTGAATTAGTTCCCGTGTTATTTTTTCTCATAGTTTCCGAGATATTAGGAATTGAAAAGGACTTTTAAAAAATATATATATTCTATAAAATTACCACCAAAAAAATAAATAAATAAAATAAATGTTTTCTTATGGTCACCCTATTGTTTTTCTTTCTTTTAATTTTTTTTTTGGCCACATTTTCATTATTTCATTTTCCTATTCTTTATTCTTGTTTCCCGCGCCTTTTTTTTCCTTTTAACTTCCCAGCTGTTCTTACCGTTTTCTTATCGTTTGTCTCCTGCCCAGTGTGGTTCGATGGGTAACTTTTTCTGTGCCATTTCTTTTTTTTTCCTTTTACCTCTCCTCTTTTATTTATTAAACTTAACTGTTTTTTTATCCCTTTCTTTTCTCATATCACTTTTTTTCGGTTACTGTAACCTTTCCTTCTGTCCTCTTTTATTTTTGTACTACCCTATGCTTATGTACGTCGAAACGTTGGCACACAATTATAGTATTTGTACTTGGACGTGTTGTTTCTGTTGGACTACATCCCTGATCATCTTCTTCATTAATCTTAACAGTCTACTATACATTTATTATTAAGTATGTAGTTAATGAAAAATGTTTGAATAAAAGTACAGTTTTATTCTTCTTCTTTTTTAAAATGCTGTTTCCAAGAGTACATTTAAAATTATTTATGCAAATAGAAGGTGATCAATTCATTTTACAATTGCTATCTTCTTCAGGAGTATTATCTCTGACAAATAAAGAAACGGCTTGGCTTACATGAGAAACAAACGAGCTAAAACTAAATCCTGCGGTAAGACAGAAAGTAATGAAATGTGTTTTTAAGGGGAGGGTGTATATCTATTAGCGGTCTGAGAGGGGAAGAGGATTAGGCCTAATCCAGGTTTGTTTATGGGCAGGCCTAGTCACAAATAGGGGGATTTCTGGGATGGGCTTTGCTCCAGTCAATGGTAGGCTCCCCTAAACCAGTCTCTTTGGAACGGCTTTAGAAATCGGGAGAGATGTGCGATGATTATGGGTCGAAAAATAGGGTTTTGAATCGATCGGGGTTTGCAGGATTATTTAAGAAATGATATCAGCAGTATTAACAAAGTAATAAAAACATCAACATAATAGTATTCAAGAACGAAGTAATCACAGGGATGTTAAATTCAAAGCTTGGAAATGATTTGCAATAGAATCGAATCTGAAGGGAACGTTTGTTGGATTTTGATCCTGGAGTATTGCAGTCAGGTTTCTGGGGTTGTGGTATTGTTGATCAGTATCCAGGACTGATTCTAAAAAGCGTTCAGAAGAGCTTCATAACACTAACAAACGAAGGACACACTCAGTCTTTCACGTATGTTTTTGGCAATTTTTTTAAGGTTTCCAGTAAAAAAATACTAGACACATATTTTACCGTTCCTACTTATTGATTATAGAAGCCGAGAAAAATAATTAAATAACATTAAACTAATTTATTTTATATCTTGAGTTTAATAAATAATATCGACATGATTGGTGTACCAACATTTTTATATCTGAGTGCAAATTTAAAGAAACATACAGCCGCTTCATATAATTCGGTTTAGGTTAACTAAATTCTAAAATAATGATAAGGTCTTTAAGCAAACTACCTTTATAGATTTTTTTATCTCAAGAAATGACGTCAGATTTTAATTCAGCATTAAACTAAAAATGTTAAATACAAAATATAAAAATAGAGAATCGTAACATTTAGAACCAGAAGGCTGACCACAATACTCCTGGATTAAAATCCAACAGGTTCAAATTTTTTATTTCCAAGTTTAGGAGTAGTTCTAATCATTTGTAAATTACATAATTTGTAATTTCATCAATAAAATAGATATAGTTTACAATAATCTAGTTTTACACAAACTTCAAATTATATCTTGAGTGCCGAAATCGAAGGACTACAAGACTACAAACTTCTAGAAACTCTTTGTCATTTCGATTACTCCAACATTTAATAGACAAATGTTAATAGCTTTCGATTAATTACAAAGAATTCATTTACTTGTCAGTTAAATTTGGACATACGGAGTTGAGATTTGGGGATCAACTAAACCATCCAATTCACCTCGTATCCAACCGTTACAATCCAAAATCCTTCGAAAAATCCCTGAATGCTGTATGATGTTTATACCTATATACACCTATCCATAAAATACAAGAATCTATCCTTCCATGAAAGAATCATATCCACTCGAATCTAGTCTCCCATCTTGATTCCTTTTACTTTCTCAATAACCCTCAGAGGAGTCTGAAAAGAAGCCACTAATTCTGATTTCCACTAACTTACTTATAGCATTATTCTACTAGTTGTAAATATTAAGAAATAAAAAAAAAAACTTTACACACAAGATAAATAGTTAAATAAAAGATAATACAGAGTATTTTAAGAATTGATATCATAGGACCCCTTTAGGGTGCTTAAGGTAATTGCGTACATCGTCTTCAAGAGGATCCCTAATGGAACATATTTTCTCTCCTCTCCGAATCAGCGCAAACAGCATTCACGTAAAAGCTACTGCTAAAACCAGCTATTCACAGGCACATAATTGGGACTACATGATATGGCGTCCACACAAGCCTCAACTAATAGAGGGAGTACACACTCCTCATATGTTAATAGGTTGTGTGTACAACTAATGTGTTAATGCTTAGTACAACTAATGTGTTAATCCATCTCTCACGGATCTTGATGGCATTTTTTTCAGAGGTTTCTGGTAAAAAAGAAATTTAAAAATGTAATTGTTTTTTGTTCTCCTATTTATTGATATTTACAACTGTATACAATATACATCAACTAAATTTGACGAAATGGTTATAATGACATGTAAATCACTTATAATAAACTAGTAGCACTAGTTTGAACTACTCATTAGTAGCACTTCAATAAAAGTCCTAAACTAGAACGTCTCTTGGCCATGTTCTTTCCAAACGCCTTGGTGGGTTATCAGGAATCGAATGTAAAGCAAGTTGGGAGACTAATAGATTCGTGTGGGAGTGTTACTATGAAAGGATTGGTATCTGGTTGGGCTAAATTAGCAGCATATGAAACATTAAGATCTTTATGGATAAGTTTGTTTATGATGATGTAAGGAGCTTTAAGGATTTTTTGAAGGATATTGGATTGTAAAGATTGGATACGAGAATTGGATGGTTTAGCGAAGCCATAAAGCTCAACTTCGTGTAAGTCCATATAGGTCTGATAACTGTCATCTGAATGAGTCTCTTGTAATTTATTGGAAGCTTTGAACGTTAATAACGACGGGCCGTTTCTTGTCGTTTTAGTCTTGTATGTGGATTCCAAATGCGACGTTTGTCCAAATGGAGTCCCAGGTAGCGGATCTGTTCTACATGAAGTAGAGGAATATCACTTTTCAGTTTTAAATGTCAATAAAAAGATAATTTTAAGTACATTGTACAGGGTGTCCCAAGTTATATGGACCAGGCACTTTTTTCGAGAACAAAGCAAGATAGAAAAAAAAGTTAAATGTTAACCCCCCTTAATTTTTTGTAAGGCATCTTTTGGCAACAAAAAACATAATTTTTTCATGTGTAAATACAAAATACTGTATTCGACTTTTTTTTTTTTTTTTTTTTTTTTTTTTCAAATGCTACCATATTATTTTCTCTACATAATCTGAAAGCCAAAAACTTTAAATGAATTTTAAGACCTTTTTCAAGAAAATCTGTCAAGAAAGTTTCGAGATACGATTTTTTTTAAATAATTGGGGAGTGATGGTTAGGTTTTAACTTTTCCCCTCCTCCTTTCTCAACCAGACTTGGGACAGGCTTTGGTAGAGTTAAAAAATGGAACCAAATCGGATTTTCCGCCACTAAAACATCTACAGATACTAAAAATGTGTAGCGGCGTTCTGCGTCTCCTTCATACAACCTCTGAACGACATTAGCACGGTATGGGTGATACCCTATCTCGATCATGCAAGATTCACCTTGCAAACGAAAGCTGAAATGGTAGAAATCTTCCTGGAGTATCAACAACAATATCGGCCATCGATTTCCAGAAAGACGCCACCCAAGCCATCAAACTCTGATGAGAGTTGTGAGGCAGTTCAGGCAGACTGGTAGGGTTGCACGACTTGGACGACTGCTCTGGTTTAAGGAAAATCCCTAAAATTCGCTTCGTCAAGCCAGCAGGATCTTAGGGTTGAGTAAAAATGTGATTACGAGAGTTCTTCAAGAGCACGGGTATCATCTATGCCGTCCTAATGTCGTTCAGGGGTTGCATGAAGGAGACGCTGAACGCCGCATCACATTTTTAGCATCTGTAGATGTTTTACTGGCGGAAAATTCGATTTGGTTTCATTTTTTAACTCTACCAAAGCCAGTCCCAAGTCTGGTTGAGAAAGGAGAAGGGGAAAAGTGAAAATCTAACCATCGCTCCCCAATTATTTCAAAAAAGCGTATCTCGGAAACTTCTTGACCGATTTTCTTGAAAAAGGTCTTTAAATTCATTAAAAAAATATATAACTTGGGACACCCTGTATTCATAGTTCTAGGAATGAAAATTCAATTATTAGTAAATATTATTTTAGTTTTTTACTTATGAGAGCGCGGTAAGCTGCGAAGGGGGATGCTAGTTAATAATAATAAAATCGTCATTTGTAACTGAATTTCCATCTTGTGCTCGAAGTTACTTCGCGTATAATCCATGGATTATATATAATAAATAACTTTAAGTTATAAAGAAAGAGAAAACATCACTAAGCCGTTTTAAAGAATGATGTGCGGGGTATAGCCGGCTATAAAAGGGGGAGAAAAGAGAAGATAAGATAGCGTACGGTTGAGAGGAAGATAGAGCAGTAGATGTCAGGGGCAATATGGGTCAGGATCAAGGGGCTCTTCCGCCCCCAACATTCTGAAAAATCTTTCGGATGGCGGCTAATGTGGTAATTTATAAGGGGATTGGCCTGAGCGACTTTTGATTAAATTCTATCAGAATTAATATAGGAGGGGGAGGGGTGTGTTGTTTGTGTTGTGCTCTCTAGAGCTCGTGGGGGTCGCCCAGATTAAAATTCCTGAGGAGGGGGGAGACCCATTGTAGAGCGCCCTTCCCTCCGACCGTCACTAATTCTAAGCCTACTATTAGCCAGTCCCGCATGTTTGTACCCTCCGAGAATGAGAATTCTTAGGGCTCAGTGTCCCTCATAAATTTCTACTTTTATTACAGAAAATTCTTTAGTTTGCATTTAAACGATCCCTCGTCTCATCGGAATAAACAGAACAGAAGTTTAATTAAAAAAATGTAACTCGATTCACTTGAGGTACGCATGGTAGTGTAGACAAATCTACACAGTTAGAATTGATGAATGATTTGCCACTTATTTTAAATTTATTCCTTATACCGTATATACAGCTGATATCCCAACTCATCCTAATACTATCCTCACAACCTATGCTGATGACACAAGAGTTTTATTATTTAGAAACGTTCAAACTGCCAAAACTCATCATGACGATTATCAGACCTGTTTGAAGTTACGGGATAGAGTTATAGGGGTCCACCAAACCACCAAATTCTTCCCGCAGCCAATCTCTCCAATCCAAAACCCTTCGAAAAATCCTTGATGCTCCTTACTTTGTTACAAATGAACTGATCCACAATGACCCTAATATCCCATATGTTGCTCATTTGGCACGAACCAGATACCTTTACTTTTATAATAAATGTACTCCTCATCCAAATCTACAACTTTCCATTCCTGGCAATCCTCTGAGCCGTCTAAAAAGAAGATGGCTTCGTGATCTTCTTTTGTAAATATTTCATTAGAGTACTACCAATGGATAGTTACTCTACAAGTTTTAATCATGTCATTATTTTCATTGTAAACCGCTTATTTACAAGATGTATTTGTACTATAGTTGTAAATTTCTATAAATAAGCGAATATTAAAACTTTTTGATTTAAACTCAGTTTTTAATGTTAAACTATCGTCGTGAAGTCGCACAAATCGTTTAACGTTTTCTGTAGCCGAAATATTTTAAATAAAATTTATATTCTAATAGTTAACAATCCTTCCCTCTATGTTATTTAATTTATACTGAAAACTTATTTCCTAGTTCTATGAGAGATAATAGCGCACTACCTGTAAACCAAATAAGCGTGGCTGTGGAACATTCAGGGGGTTCACTCGGATTGACTCCAGGAAGAGGTTTCCACGGTATAATACGAATAAGAAATTTATCAATATTGATGACACGCCACCTCAGGACATTGATCTAAATGAGCAAACATTTAATGAATCATTTTTCTAGCTATCTGATTGAAAAATATTGCTTTGCTTATGATAAAACTTGAAATGTATTGTATTTTGGCATTTTTGTTCAAACTTGAAACGTCTAAAGAATTGTGTAACCTCAAGATTTTCATATTTCAGTCTCAAATTTTTACAAACTAATTAAATTTTTTTCAAATTTTATCCAATTCTACCACTGATCCCGGGTTAGGGAAAGGTTCTCAAACTTTTTTTGTTGTTGCATTTTTCGCTCCATCCTATTATACAGGGTGTTTCACGGCTAAATAGCCAAACTGAATATTTGAAATTAGAATATTAAAACAAGAAATAAATATCTTATGGAACTGTGTCCTCAAACGTTTTGTTTAGGAGATATTCACACCTAAAGATAATCATTGTTACGAATTATTTTGGTATAGTAAATAAATAAAACTTTATTTGTTCCAACTACTATATCATTAAATGTTAACATTAACATTCATATTAATTATTGTTCAATGCGATTTCCTTAACCATTAAAGCAACCTCGGCATCTTTCTTCAACAGCAGCAAGTGGCAGAAATGGCACTGGATACGTGTTATTCACAAGATTCAATTATCCCAAACAAAAATATCCAGTGGTGACAGGTCTGGGTAGCGAGCAGGCCAAGCCTTAATGTGCAGGACAACCATCTAATTGAAACCACACGTTCCTTCTCAGTTGTAGCAAAATATTTTCAACTAAATCATAGTAATCATTATTGAGGAATTCATTCATTCATTCAGTCGTTTTTTGTCTAAAATAAGATAAACACACTGGGCAACCCAAATTGGTGTCCTAAACATTGTGTAAAAGTAGATAAGTCGTAATATCAAAGGTATCCTTTAAAATGCATTGGGAATTTTAAGACATACATATGAATTCTAACATATGTGCATATATATGCATTCCATAATATAATATAGGAACTTGTAGAATAATGGCAGGTGAAAAAATATTTTTTCAAATAATCATAAAAGTATAGTTGACTGGTATGATGAATGGAGAAGAAGATGATCAGAGATGCGCAACATGTCTGAAAATTCTTTAAATACGTGCCAACGTTTCGAACAAGTTCGAAAGCAGGTTGCTTTGCAGGTCGAAACGTTGGCACGTATTAAAGAATTTCTTCTTAGACGCGGTGTTCCTCTTTGACTGCAATTTTTTTCAAATAAATTCGTTTTCCACAGAAAACAGAAAAGTCCTGACCTGAAACCTGAGATTTTGGACTTATATAGGGTGTTCGGAAGATCGTTGGCCAAAGAGGTATCTTTGGTAGGAAGGTTCATTTTGAACCTATTTAAGGTCACTTACCTATATACAAAGTCTAACGTTTTTTTTTTGTTTTTTTTATGAACTTTTTTGAAAAAAATGGGCAAAACCAAACATTTATGTCTTATAACTTCGTTGTTTACTGATATATCAACGCCATTTTTTTTCCGCTGTAATTACTAATACATTTTCCATGTAAAATTAAAAATATTTGATGCAAAAAACAAATACAAAAAAAAAAATACCGGGAGATCGTTAAATCTTGTTAATGCAAAAAAAATTTAAGAACTTCAGGTTTAGTTAAAAAAAAAAAATGACGTTGTTATATTAGTAAACAACGAAGTTACAAGGCATAAATGTTTGGTTTTGGCCATTTTTTCAAAAAAAAGTTATTAAAAAAAACCGAAAGACTATGTATATCGGTAAGTGACCTTAAATAGGTTCTAAATGAACCTCCCTACCCGAAATACCTCTTTGGCCAACGATCTTCCGAACACCCTGTATAATAATTTAAAAAAATTAATACAAGAAGTGATTTGAAAATTTCGTATGTTTTTAGAACTGATGATGGATATTTAAAATTCAAAATATACTTCTGGTAAAATAATAATGAATAAAACAAAATTCTGATATGTTGAATTGTAATTAATTTGTAAGACAATTGGTTCCATTACTGTAGCTCTGAGGGGACAATAGCCCCAGAATAAAGTTCTTTTTTCATTTCATATGTTGTTTCAGGGGAAGTATGATCCCAAGGGAACTCGAAAGGCTTATTATTGAAAGAAAGTCTAAAGGTCAAATACCATTTTTTGTGAACTGCACATGTGGTACCACCGTACTGGGAGCCTTTGACCCCATCAACGATATTGCTGATATTTGTGAAAAGTATAAACTCTGGCTTCATATTGATGTAAGTGTCTTTATAGACCCATAAATTTTATAGTTTTGCATAAAATATATTGTAAGTTTATAAATTGAAGTGATTGTTGAAAAAAAGAAGAAGATCCACTTAACAATGTTATTAGAAAGCAAAAAATAAAATAAAATAATAAAGATAAATTTATTTTTAACTATGAACGTTATAACTAATGATCGGATCTAAATTATTTTTAAGCAAACAATTTTTCTTTCATCACAAGATTATACACATGCTCTAATGTTTCCTTGAATGGAGCTACATTTTTGTTTTTTGTAGAAACTCCTTCAATTACCAAATATTTTCAATGACAATGAACAGTTTTATTCCATAAAAAAACCTTCAATTGTTTGTTTTCTAATCATTGATCTAAAAATTATTTTAGGCTGCTTGGGGTGGTGGACTAATGCTAAGCAAGAAACACCGTCATCCAAAATTCTCAGGCGTTGAAAGGTAAGACAAATATTTTATTTTTTTTGTTATTAATACATATTCTTAATTTTAAATAATATATTAGTGTTTATATTACTAAATTTCAAATGTAAAACAAACTTTTTTTTTTACATTTTTTCCACAACTTATAGATTCTATGATATCTGATGATGAAAAAAGAGATTTTGTAATAACATTTAAAAGGTATCTTGAATTTTAATGAAGAAATAAATACGCTTCTAATCTATTCTGTCCAATCTATTTTCAACCGGTTGTACATTTCTAAGAAATATTCCTGAAGATAATGATTTGGTGTTGCTCATTCCACTTACTAAACTGGACATCGTTTTTCAATGCTTTTATTAAGCGTGGTATTTGTTACATTGATGAAGAAGAGCCGTTGAAACGTACCATGAAAGGAAGTGGGTTACGAAACTGGTTTGCAAAGCACGCACCTGAAACTGACTAAGAAAACAAGCAATACATGTGAAATCCTTTCTTTTAATCAGATCTGCCATCCCAATAACATAGCCTTATCCACGCAGGGCTGCCGGCAGCCGGGCAAAACAGGTGTAGCTAATCCCATGCAGTTCTAAGTGCATTCACAGCTGGGGATTACAGCGGCCTCTCAGGACCCCACGTAATCCCCACTCGCTACATCGGATTCCCTTCCCATTCCCGTCAATTATATTTATACTTATGGTTTTAGCTTACTGAGGTTTAGTTACCGACAAAAAAATGTTTAGCATTCACACAGCAAATGTTTCCTTTCACATTTTTTGGCTGTACATCCAGAGTCAAAAGTATTCGTAAACTTGATAAAATATCTATTTAATATTGACATTCGAGAACAATTAATATTTAGTAGGGCCAACTTTGGCTTCTAATATGCTCTTTATACTTTTGTGGCATTGAATTCACTGTTATGTGTCAAAGTTACTATAATTTAGTTGATTGCTATAAACACACCTATTCCATCTCGATCCTTAGATATTCGCTATAGGGTTAATATACCGTGATAGAGGGGATGTGGCCTCCACTTTGATGTGTTGTACAGGTTCCTTATTTTGGATTTCCAAGCTGTATGCTCGGGACCATTATTCTGCTGAAAAATGTAATTTTCTCCAATCCCAAATTTTCAGCACTGATTAGGAAATTTCTTTTTATTACGTCGATGTATTTTATATGATTCAATATGCTATCGATAAATTTAGGGCAACCCACTCTAGCATCATTCAAACAACCTCGGACCACGGGTCACTTTTCTGTATTTCTAACAGTTGGAACTACATTTCTTATTTCCATTCCTGTATTTTTTTTCTCCATACTTTATGGCCCCCCTGAAGATTAAACATTTCAATTTTACGCTTGTCGTTAAATATTATCCTATTCCTAAGGTCACAATCTTATTTTTTATGGTCTTTGGCACATTGATATCTTAACATTGCTTATTAATGTTTTTCTCCTAGCTTTCCTGGGAGAAGCTCGTTCCGTCTCAAGCATTAGCGCATTGTTAAAACACTCCCCTTTTTCTCCTCTTTGAGACAAATGTTCATTCACTAATTTAGTGGCACTAATTCTTGGTTTTCTTTTAACTTTTCTCGTCATATGTCTTTAATATTTGGAGTAAATTTTCCTTATTCATCCTGTTCTCTCTACATATTCAAAAGTTTTTCTCGTTCCATACTTTTTAATAGCATCTTTGACTATTGAGTGAGGTCTGGACACTTCTCCAAGCGACCGTAACTCATTATGTAGGTGTAAAATAATTTGTATTTCCTCTTCAGTCGTATCTCTGGTTTTGCGCCCCATTTTCAATTTACGAACAGCAATATTAAGCACTAATAATCGCTACACCTTTACAACTGACGTCAAGGTAAAGATTGATTGCAGGTTATCCTCAAAATATTAAAACAAGGGGTTGGAACAACGGTTAAAGTCTAGTGTACGAATACTTTTGACTCATAAAAATGAGGAATCTTACTATAATGTATAAAATATTAAGCTAAATTCGGTCAATTTTCTCATGAAAAAATATTAACTCTATTCTATAATCATGAATGCAATATTATACGTTTTTAAAAAATCTAAACTTAGAAACTAAAACTATCCAAAACCTGATTCTTATCCTTTCATAGAAAATTCCATAACCGATCCGATCCGCCAGTCTCTGAAGTTGCTTCCCATTATATTCCCAAGAGCTCTCAGAGGTTAAAAAATGGCCATGAGAGCTCCTAATACAAAACTGCTAGCAATGGGTAGGCTTTACAAGCAATGAAAATGTTATTATGAACATTATCTTCAAATTACTAGAATTATTTTTGTGTACAATTATAAATATCAAAAAATATAATATACTTAATTTTGCTCCTTCCTGTATGCTATCAGTTCAAACATTTACTCCATAGACTAGTCGTGTTTTGTCTTTTTCTAGGTCCGTTATAATTATACCATTCATATAATAGCTAATTGCTTAAAATCATTTCGGCAGAATAAATTGGATTGCCCAAATCTTGATAAAAAAAAATCTTATCAAATCAAACTTGAAAGATGATCAAATCTTAACTATTTTCAAATTCATAAATAATAATGAAAGTAATTATCTATTATTGCATAGTTCAGGGATATAAAAACACGTTCATTTTCCCATGTCGCTTTGGATAGAAGCAAAAAAATAAATATAACTTAAAGCATAGAAAATAAAAATAACGAACGAAATTTAATTTGTTAAATTTTGATTTTCAAAATTAAAAATAAATATTAACCAAACTATTCTTGAAAGCCAAACCTATGTTGAATGTTATTGGGCTGAAATTAAGGTTAAAAATAAAAAATAAAATGAAATGTAAAATGTTAAAAAAGTTATTACCTGTTCGCAAAACCGTGAGTGAAAAAAGCTGAAAAGAATCACCCATAATGATAGATTTCAAATGTTTCTATTTTAAAATTTATGTAAATTACGTTTACTCCCAAAAAAATAATTACAATCTTTTCAGCCCATTAAGACTAATAACACAAGCACGTTGGCACGTTAACAGTACAACTATACACACTGACCTTTGCATAGTAACAGTCATTGGACACATTCGGATGCACTATAAACTGTTTCATGTAAAATTAAATGGACACCCGAACAAAATCTTCAATGGTATGGCCACATCCCTCATGTCGGAGAATACCAGATGGAGGATGAAAAGAAACCCGCCGATTGTTAATTATGAGTTTGACAGGTGTGGATATAAAAACAAAAGTGAAAACAAAATTTATATTATTATATTATAGATAAACATTATAGCTATTATAGATAAACATCACCGATAGATTATAATAGTGAACAAAAGAAACTGACGTACTGCATATCGATTTCAATGGTTTACCCTGTAATTGCTTAAGCTGACCTTGATTTATTATTTTAATGATTTATTCGTCAAAAGAAAGATTATCTTTTATAATATCTTTGTTTCATATGATAACCAACAATTAATTCGTTATATTTAACTATACAAAAGTGCCAAAGTCGCTTTGAACCATTCAAAGTTAAAGGAATAAAAACAAAACAAAAAACAGTTTATGCTATCAAAAAGGCCCTGGCCCCTTTGAAACTTCCCTCACCACCGATATCAAACGCAGCCAAGATATTAATTGTCCTATGACGTTTATATTAATGACCTGTTTTTGCCAGAAGTGTGGGCAGTGCGCCCCAGCCCCCACTAAATCTGCCTAATTGAATTTTAATGTTTTCCAACGGGGTGGGGGGGGGGCGCAGCTGTTTGAGAAGGCTATTAATTATCCAAAGTGTGGCCCCCCTGACCCAGCTCGTTCGGTGAGGATTAGCTTCTTCTTCAACCACCGGCTTTAGCACCTTCTTTAAGTGCCCGCATCTCTTATGATTTATTTTATTGCCGCTATAATTAGTTCGTTCCTTCAGGGTTTGGTATAGAAATTATTTTAAATTACAATATCTTCAAATAATATCCATTATAAAATAGCATTATCGATATAATCTTCTCAAAACAAATAATTTACCCCATATTCGGACTACACTTATATTGAATATGATAAATATATAAACACCACCCTAGATGTACTTTTTCCACTAGCGTTACCTCCTCCTCCATTCACCCCAGCACAAGTAGCTGAACTAAACAAAAAGCTACAGAAAAGCAAAGCTCCTGGGTTAGATTACTGCTAAAGTACTCCAGCAAAAGCTCTAGTGTTCATAAAAACTATTTACGATGCAAAAGTACTAAATTCAAAAATATTCTCTCATCGTTCTGATTTATCAGCATACTTTTCTTCTGCTCCAAAATTTTTGAATATTTATTGTATCACATGTACTAACGAACTTGCACGTAACACCAGATTATCGATTTGGATTGAGAAAACAACATTCAACTATTCACGTATTGCACAGAAGAGCTGACTACATATCCATAACCTTAGATCATAAATAGTATGCAACTGGTGTATTTCTGGACGTTGCTCAAGGGTAAAGATTGGCACCAGGGTCTTTAAACGTAAGACGATTCTCCCACCTACCTACTAACATATCCTGCAATCCTTCCTTTTCGAAAGATTTCTCTCCGTTTGTCAAGAGAGCTCTAACCCTTTCTATTAAGTCGGCGTCAGGGTTAATTTATATTAAGGCTCAGCTCTTGCTCCACTATTATCCATGAGATTCCGTTCTGTCATGACTTCCTAATAGCGACTTATTAAGACGATACAGCAATTTTAAACAGAAACTGAAATCTAACTCACGCTTCACTGACTTTACATTACTTGTCCAAATTGACTGGTATAATCTCTGGAAAACACTCATGAATTATGACAAATAACAATACATGATTGGATTAGGCGCCATCACTCCTACCCTACATTACCCTTATCTATTCATTTAACCAAAAAAATGTGTCAGTGATCTAAAATGATATACACTGGAAGAGGTAAACCTTTGAGTTCTTCAATTTACAATATTTTCTTGCTAAAGCGAAAATGTTGTGCAGAGGCGATGCCGTGTTGCAAAAAAGCTTGGTTTTAGCCCTGTTGGTCAATGTCGAATACAGTGCACTCAAAACTGCATTAACTTTGTCTGTTTACAGGAAAGGTCCCCAGCTCGACCATCAAAAACAAATTCAAAATGCAAAAACATCTTCTACATCCAAAATCAACACTCCTTTATACAACACTAAAAAAGATCAAAACATTGTTTTTAATTTTTTTTTTTTCATCTGGCCTAGGTAACTCAAGTCACAACGAATCAAAGGATTAGTCGAAGTAAACATTATCATAAATAGTAGGAACAAAGCAAACCGACTTTAAAGATCGATTAGCTTAAAAAATCAATCCAATCGCTCTAAGCTTTAAAGAGGTTGTATTTCAAAAATTTCAAGTCGCGCGAGCGATGCCAACAGATAACTTTTAGAAAATTCAATTTTTTCCCTCTCTATCGCTCTTCTTCTTCTTTCATTTTAAAACGGCATGCCTATGACAGTTGTAGATCGTTCTGTCAAAGATTTATACGGGAAAGAAGGGACGAAGACACTATAAGTCGTCGTCCGAGAGTGTCCTAAAGGCTTCACACTGCGCAGCGTGGTCCCCACTCCTGCTGTTGTTAATTATCATCCACTCCTAAGATATGTTCCAAATTTCAAGACTTTTTTTTTTCTTTTTTTTTTTTTTCCAAGCCCCTATTGGATAAAATTCTTGTGTTTAAAAGGATTGGAAATTTTATTTTTCCACTAAACTACAGAAAGTTTATTTTTTCTTGGGGTGAGGGTTTCTGAGAAAGTTTGTATTTAGGTGATGGGGCTCACCTAAATCTAGTTGAGGGGAGTCAAGTCTCTAGCTCATCTGCAAGATTTTAAACAAATCTATCTCTAGATAGTAAATCACTATGTGACGTTACGTGAGTTTGTTTTTTTACCCCATTCAAAAAATGTCCAACGGGCCAAAAGAAGTATACACTTAAAAACAATACCTCAAACTGAGAACAACGGAGGCAGTTGAAACGAACATTGCTAACGAATCTCCTACTCTTTGCTCTAATTGCTCAGCCTACCGCTGGAGGTCGGGAGCGCACAGTGGACTAAAGTTTCAATTAGGAAGGATTAGGGACAGAGGGGATGCGGGTATTGCTCTTTTAAAACTCTAGAGAACAGGGTGCCCTGGGTCCCACGGAGCTGGCGGGTTCAAACCCTTCGATCCGTCACCTTCACACTCAGGATAATTGAGTTTCCATGTAAACAGCACCTCTTTTGAATACAGTACTTCATCATTCCCTAATGATCTTAAAGGCCCTTTCATCTCTAATGATCCTACTCGGAAAAAATGGGACTTACAGAGGGCATAAGGTGTGACATTTTTAGCAAATTTACTTCGGAAATGTGTCTGAAGGTGCCGGTATTTCTAATAAATTATCCCAGTGCGACCCTCACTGGAATCATAATATCTCCTTTCAGATCCATATTTCATTCAACAAGCATGTTTGAGGTGTATAAAAGGCGTTCTCATCTGAACAATTTATCCTAATAGGCAGGAGTATAAACAAATAACTTATAGAGAGTGTATAACATATGGCATTTTTTGTGGATTTACTTCAGAAATGATGTTTTGACATCCCTAAAAATTACAACGGTTCTTCCCTTACTGCGATTACAATATTTCCTTTTAAATTCTTATATTATGAAAAAGGCAACTTACAGGTTTTAGATAGTGTTAAGGAATACTTTAATCCTAGAGGTTCAGCATTAGCTAGATTACATCTGAGAAGTTGAAACCAGTTTTTTTATAGTGACTCTCTTGTGGGAGGAGAAGGAGAAGTGCATATAATCTATTTTTACTTTGTGCTATTATAGCTATTATAAATAAAGCAACAGTTAGGGAGAGTGTGCAGTTTGATATGAACTGAAACCAATGTTAAAAAGTTTTCGAAAAAAAGCCAAACCAACAAAATAGAGCGAAAAAAGAAAAAGGAAAATGGATAAGCTATAACTGTAAAAATGTTAACCCACTTTTCTTATAAACGTTGTTGTTGTTGGTGTGAGTTGTTTTCGTTTGAAATTTTCATTTTCGGGTTCAATTGAGGTATTCAAATGATAATAGTTTTTTTTTTTTTGAGAAGTATTTCATTTGAAGATCAAGTAACCCTGTACATTAAAATTGACCTCATTAAATTGTATAATTTGTACTCGTAAAAGTTGCAGCCGAGAAATATTTGTTGAAATGTTTGTAGCCTTTAAACCAGGTAATTAACTTTTATTTTACAAGAAGTTTCACGAAAACGTCAATATCGTTATAACAACTTGGCCATAATAAAATAAACCATATTTTCCAGGAGTTCCAATTTATTTCTTTAGTGTCTCCATATTTATTATATTGTCCTTATGGTTTTGGATTAAATCTTCCATCAGTACAATAGTAGAAACATTGTTCAAAAAACCAAATAATTTTGTTTTTTAAATATAGTAGAATATTTAATTAATGAGTAAAAAAATGTTAAAATACAACATAGGAATAAAAAACATAATTAAACAAGATAAGCGAATTCGTGTGTGAAAACTAATAACTAATGAAACTAATGCAAATAAATAAATAAAAATAATAAAGGTCGTTGATTAACAAAGCACTTTAGACAAAAGCAATCAAATACTTTTTTATTGGTATACTTATGAAAACATGATCACACATGATTATGAAAACTTCACTTACCTCCAGTGATTTGCAAGAGAATAAATCCTAGTTTGTATATAATACTTCAAGGATGCTGAAGAAGCATTTACATAAGATTTATCTTTTTTTAAGTATGTTACGGTTGTTATTATTATGGTTTCGGTTGATAAATGCTTTATTACCCGAAACCATAATAATTTCTTATCAGCCATTAGCACCTAAAAAGAAGTACATTGTACATTGTCAGTTATCCCCTATATTTTCGGTTAAATTTCCTATTTCCATTGAATAATTAACAAGGGGAGGACACACTCAGTCTTTCAAGGATCTTGTTGGCAATTGTTTTGGAGGTTCCTGGTCAAAAAATATTAGACACGTATTTTGCCGTTCCGACCAATGGGCCCTAGAAGCCGAAAAAAAAAAAAAAAAAAAATAGCATTAAACTAATTTATTTTTTATCTCGATTTTAAAAAATGATATCGACATGATTCTTGCACCAAGATTTTTAGTTTTGATTGCGGATTTAAGGAAAAATACAGTTGCTCCATAGATTTTGGTTTAGGTTGATTAAATTCTAAAAAAATGATTAGTTTTACAAGCAAACTACCTCTATAGATTTTTTTACACAAAAATTGACGTCAGATTCTAATTCAGCGCCCTCAAAAACATTAAAAAACGTTTATTCAACAAAATCAAAAAATATCATTTATTTCACCCTCTTCGAGGAAAATGAAATTTTTAAACTGAATATTGGTCACATACCTTTAAATCACCATTACTTTGTCATACAATTCACTGGTTGGAATCGCTGGAAAGAGGAGAGCCTCAGCTTTCTTTTGATGTATATAAATGTAAAATTCGATGAACATAAACCTATTAAAAAAATTGGAAAATCCGAAAAACATTTTGATTTTTAGCTTGAGTTTGAAACCAGATAGGATGATGAAACCAAAGGCATTTCAAGCGTATTACCACCCTATATTTCGTGTAAAAAAATAAATTTGATAAGTTTAACCGTCTAAACGTAATTCATGTTTTTGTCAATTTAAACAAAAGCTGCCTACCATTTGGTGAGGCAAATTTTGAAGTTTACATATATTTGGAAAAAAATATATTTAAATTAATAATAAAGATAACAATAACAATAATAACAAATAACAATAAAAATAGTAAATACCTAACCATCAAATCTAATATATAGTTCTGTCTGTCATGTAAATATTAATTTGTAATAAATTATTATTACAATAAATAATAAATAATTATGATTACTTTAATATTTATTATTAAAGTAATAAATTATTTATAATAAATTAATAAATAATTAATTTATTAATAAATAATTAATATTAATAATTAATAAATAAAATAATAATTATTGTAATAAATTATATACATATATATTTGCTTTATTGATATCTATATATACATACGTTTCCTAAGTTTTGAGGGTGCTGAAATGGAATTCTAGGGCTAAAAAAAAGTTTCTATCACATTTTACAATGTAAAAGCTAAAATGTTACAAGTGAAGTGCATTAAATATATTTTTTCCAAAGAACCGACATCGGAATCGAATTCAACATTCCGAAGAACCCTTAAATAAGAAATTTCATCCAAATAGAAAAATAAAAATTTGTAAGCTTCAAAATTTGCCTCACCAAATGGTAGGCAGACAAAAACATGAATTACGTTTAGATGGTTAAACTTATCAACTTTATTTTTTTACACGAAATATAGGGTGGTAATACGCTTGAAATGCCTTTGGTTTCATCATCCATCCTATCTGGTTTCAAACTCAAGCTAGAAATCAAAATGTTTTTCGGATTTTCCAATTTTTTTAATAGGTTTATGTTCATCGAATTTTACATTTAAATACATCAAAAGAAAGCTGAGGCTCTCCTCTTTCTAGCGATACCAACCAGTGAATTGCGTGACAAAGTAATGGTGATTTAAAAGTATGTAACCAATATTCGGTTTAAAAATTTCATTTTCCTCGAAGAGGGTGAAATAAATGACATTTTTTGATTTTGTTGAATAAGCGTTTTTTAATGTTTTTGAGGGCGCTGAATTAGAATCTGACGTCAATTTTTGTGTGAAAAAATCTATAGAGGTAGTTTGCTTGAAAAACTAATCATTTTCTTAGAATTTAATCAACCTAAACCAAAATCTATGGAGCAACTGTATTTTTCCTTAAATTCGCAATCAAAACTAAAAATCTTGGTGCAAGAATCATGTCGATATCATTTTTTAAACTCGAGATAAAAAATAAATTAGTTTAATGCTATTTTATTTTTTTCTCTGCTTCTAGGGCCCATTGGTCGGACCGGCAAAATACGTGTCTAATATTTTTTGACCAGGAACCTCCAAAAAAATTGCCAACAAGATCCGTGAGAGACTGAGTGTGTCCTCCCCTTGTAAGTTATGGAATGCAAGTGTAGACTGAGACCAATCATCATCTGTTAATAATATTCTAAGCATATCAGTCATAATTTTAGTTAATTAACATAAAACTTTAATGAGCCATATCCACAAGTGATAAAGGCAGGCAACTTTTCAAAGAAAAAAAGAAAAGATTTTGATAGATGAACTAGAGCATCAAGACAGGTGTTATTTTTTTAAAGAAAAGTAAATCATGGGTTAAAAAAATATATATTTTATTTTATTTTTTTACAGGGGTGATTCAGTAACATGGAACCCACACAAGCTGATGGGAACTCTATTGCAATGTTCAACTGTTCATTTTAAAATTGATGTGAGTATAAAAAGTTCATTACATATTATTATTGTTATAATTCAATCATAAACATGTATATATTGAATTAATTATGGAAATATAAAAAAATATCCAGCTTATTGTTGCAATAAGATAACCAGCTGACGTCTTCTCATTACAGGGGCTTCTGCTGAGCTGCAACCAGATGTCAGCTGACTACCTGTTCATGCAGGACAAGCTGTACAACGTCCAGTACGACACTGGGGACAAGGTCATTCAGTGCGGAAGGCACAATGATATATTCAAGTTGTGGCTTCAGTTCCGAGCCAAGGTGAATGGAGTTGAAAGATAATAATTATCGCATACGTTTTTGGCGATCCTTTAACGATATGTTTTCGTTTACAGGGATTGATAGGATTCGAAAAGCACATTGACCATCTGATGGAAATGGCCGAGTACTTGGTCGAGAGAATAAAGCAGACTACCGACAAGTTCTATCTGATACTCGAACCTGAAATGGTCAATGTTTGCTTCTGGTATATACCGAAGAGGTTGCGCAACATTCCCCATGGACCACAACGAATTCAAGAGCTTGGGAAGGTAATATCGGCTGGTTGAAATCTTAAAGAATTTTCTTTATACATAATGTTGTTGTTGTTTTTTGTTGGAACGCTATGTCCTTTTGTACTATAACTAAGATGGGAAGTACGAGACTATTTATATATAATGTAAAAACAACTCAAAGGTCCAATATTGGTCCTACTTCCCAATATGGCAGAACCATCTAAAGGAAATCTGAAAAAATGTTCCTTGATTCGTGCGAACTCGAAAAGTTGAATCTAAGGACAAATTCTACCATCATATTCTACATCATATTAATTTTGAATAAAATTAAATAGGATTAATTATTTCATATTCAGATATAAATAAAAATATAATTTGTGTAATACATTAAATATAATAATTCCTAAAATCCGATAAAAAAATTGGCTTATTATTAATATTATATATTAAACTTTTGTTGACAACAAGAACCAGCCTTATATAAACTCTCTATTTAAAGAATCGATCCATTAGACAGTCTCCCCTACAAAAAAATATTTCAAATCAATTTATCGATTAGACTAATAAGTCTAAATTATCGATGATTAAATTAATATATAAAATATTGGTATGGCAGTCAATAGACTGGTTGACAGAAGTAAAACTTCTTTATGAATGGATTATAATTTTAATAAGCTCTTATTTCATTTCAATTAGTTTTGTTTGTTTAACGTCACTTTATGCTGCTATGGCTAATCGGACGATGCTACGGTGGGAGTCCTAATTTTTGCCTATCCAGGTATAATTAGGATAGGGATCTTTAACGAGTACCTGACATCGCACAGGCTCGGGACCCCTATTTTACGTCCTAGCTAAGTCCTAAACGTCCTAGACGGCTTAGCTAAAATTTTTTTACTCCCTTTAAAAAATCCTAAGGTCATCTACCGGGCTGATTTCAGTTATTATTGCTAGTTAATCGTAGTATAAAGGTGCGTTTTTCGTTGCTTGTGATTAAAACTATCCAGATTCAAGACCTCTGGATAGTTACAATCAATACAATCTCTGGTACAATTATCTGGCCAAATTATTTACAAATCAATCACGCATCAGATTATTGCCGAGAAATAAAGATACAATCATATATATAAATATATTCATTATTTTTTGATGGGTTGTTTTATATTTTTCATATAATTTTGTAATATATATTTTATGAATTGAAGGTGAAACACTACATTTAGTTATTGCCCTTAAAAGAGGCATATTGGAATAACTTGTTAATGAATAAAAAATGTTTTAGTAAAAATAAGACAAGGATTTAAGAAATATTTAAAAACTATAACTGGTTTTAAAATAAATTGATTTGAACTGTTTCTGTAATGATTGTTTTTTTAAGAAATAAGAGCTAAGGGGTTTTGAAAATAAGCTTATTGTTTTCAGACAAATATGGATTGTAAGAAGCTGAAGCATATAAATTTGATCATTCTTGTATAAATACATATTAAAATATAGCGGTAACGAAATTAGAAACGGTTAATGTAATATAGATTCAGTTGTAACCCTGAATCACGAAATAACGGAAACTGATTTATGATTAAAATCTTACACAGTAGCAATATCTCTAGGCGCTTAGCTGTGCTTTAAAGGAATGATGCATCTAAGCTGCTAACGGTATATAATGCTTAAAAACGCCAAAATAATGAGAGATTTTAACGATCAGTGCAATTTCCTCGGAGCCTGGAGCAACTCGTGAGAGACCCTATCTCATTTTACGACCCCGTTAGCGCTTAAAGCAGTCATTCACCGGCTCAGACATCTTGAAACAGTTACTTTTATAACTATTGTTAATTATATAATATGATAAAGGCATAAAAAGCTGTTCTGAATGAAATAAATAATGATGATTTTTTTTTTTTTTAAGAAAAAGCTGTTTTTGTTGTATAAATAATACAATATGCCTCACCCAAGGACAATACGTAATTGACCCATTCATGCATATACACATTCCAGTGCTGCTTTATCAGCTTTATAGAAGTTCTGTTCTCATTAGAAAATTTTTACACTAGACTTTTTGTGTATTGAATCTACAAGTTTTCAAATTTTTTGAATACGATCTTCAGTTTCTAGAAAATCTTTCTAATAGTTTCAATAGGATACGATATAGTGCGAAATAATATTCACTGGCAAAGCATCTAAAAAAGCTCTTGTACTCTACATTTGATGGCGTTGTATAATACAAAGAAGTAAAGTAGGTATTCATATACAGAATAAAAGAATGACTCTCAGATTTTTTTTTTCAACTTTTAATCAACAGCTGACATCCCTACACATTCTATCACCGTCCTCATCTGGTATTGTTGATGACACATGTAAGTTATCAGTAAATTATAATCCCTTCATAAAATTCCAAACACTCCAATCTCACTTCAAAACCTTAAAGAATGAAGCCAAAATTGGAGAATTAAAAGAAATCCAAACAAATCTCATTAAATAACCTTTATCCTTCATCATAAACCTAGACTACCTGTTTTGCAGAGCCATTTCACAATATTCCACAAATCCCCGTTGAACAGACCCGCTACCTCTTACTTCATCTGGACAAATGTTTTGCTTGGAGCACACATACAAGACTAAAAAGACAAGAAACTGCTCCTTGTTTTCAACTTCTTCAGCATTTGCTAGACAAAGCCGATGCCGTTTAATTACAAAAGACACATTTACATGATAATAATTAGACCTATTTGGTCATATGGAGTTGAAATCTTTGGCTCCACTAAACCCTCTTTCTTATCCAATCCAAAATCCGTCGAAAAATTTTTAATTCTTAATGCTCTTTAGTTTTTCGCAAAAACACTTATCCATAAATATCTTAATGTTCCATATGATGCTGATTTAGCCCAAACCAGATACCCATCTTTTCATAGTAATCTCCATAACCATCCAAATCCACTAGTCTCCTAACTTAAAGAGATCGGAGACAATGAAATTAAAGTTCTAGATGTAATTTAAAACTTTGCAGAAAAATGACAAAGTGAAAAACTCCTCCCATTTTTATCTCACTGCATTAATATTCATGAAGTTTCATTACTTTTTGAATTAATTGGTATTCATTATAATTCGTAATTGTTTATATTAAGAGGAATTGTTGACCCATTGAAGTTGTTCTGATAAACTATAAAAAACAATTATTGATAATCTCAAAAATCTATAAATAAGGTGTGAAAATATTGCATTTTAAATTTGATAATTTATTGTTTACTCAACCTTTCTACTAAAAATAAAAGCCACCAATATCTACTATATGAACCGATAAGACCAAATAACTGGATTCCTTATGTCTCATTTTGAAAATCAACAACTCTTTGAGCTATACCTCAATGAGCATTTATTAAAAAATAATAATAAATAAAATAAAGTAAATAAATCAACAAAAATGTTTGGAAAATATAAAATTTGTTATCATTATCTAATTTATACCATTAAACTAGGCCTCAACAGTATTGCGCATGGTAATCTAGTGTTGTTTCTTTTAAATTATAAGGTAATAAAATTTTTCACATTACTTAGTACTACAAAAAATAATACTTTTCACCTGAGGCCCTTCAGCATCAAAAGTGTCAATTCTTGTAAAAATGTACAAATATCAGTTAAGTTATAATGAAAGGGAACACTTGCATTTCTAAACAGATACCTAAAGATTTTTCTATAAAATCTTCCAATAATAATAAGATAAAAAGGTTTTTAACTGGTCCCTATATTCTTTAATTTTATTTTTGGATTACATAAACTAATAGAAATATTATTCCCTATAAGGGACAGCATTTTTTTTTTTTTTTTTTTTTTTAAAGGGTAACAACTCATGAAATCATTAAGTTTAATTTAATTTTATAGTATATTTTGTGTTCCTTTATCACAAAGAAATACATTATTATTGAATATAGAATAGAATTAAAAATAATAGTTAAAATTTGTCTATGAATATTGTAATATTTTTTTGGTATTTCAATTTGTTGTATTGTAATATTTTATGTTTTTAACGGCATTGAAATATGTTTTTTTTATCATGTTTTTACATATACTTTAATTCATATACATACAAAATCCTATCCTCTTCTACTGCCAATGCACTGTGATGATATAGCCTGCAAAGCTTGGACCACAAACCTTTCTTGTACAGCTCTTTTCTTTTTCAATATTTTCTGATATCATCTTCCTACTTATATAATACTAGCCTTTCCCTTTTGTATTATCTCTTTAAATTCTGCTTCAAAAGCTTTTCTGGCAGTTTGGTTCTCCACCATTTGTAGCAGATGGCCAAACCAAACTTGTGGAATATCAGATTGGATCTTATTTAATATTTTATCCCTTCCAGTTTTCCCCTCTACCTTCCTTAGGTGTCACATTTCAGCAACTTGGATCCTGCATTTCTGTTTGGATGTGAGTGTCCATGATTCAGACAAGTGGGTGAGGATGTACAGGAATGTTGCCTTGTAGACCGCCATTTCAGTGAATTTAGTGACCTCTATCTTGCCTAAGAAATTTCTTCTCAGTGCAGAGAACATTCTTCCTGCTGCTCCAACCCTTTCACATTTTATTTTTTTTATTCATAACATGAAATAATTATTTAATTACAATGGAATAACTGAATAAATTTAATCTGGGAATAACTTTCGACCAACATCTTACTTGGAATAACCATATCTCTCAAATCACGAGGAAATCCATTTTTATTCTTAAGCAACTCTCACATTACCGTGATTTATTACCATTAAGTACTCGAAAACTTTTAGTATCATCACTCATTTTCCCTAACTTTGACTACGGATGCACAGTATATGGAGGACTGTCTGAAGAGCTCGAGATGAGATGTAAAAGAGTAATGAACGGTTTTATTAGATTTATTTTCGGGATCTCCAGACGTTCTCGCATATCTCATAAGTATTCTGAAATTGGTTGGCTTTACCCCTGTTTTCGACGTCAATACTTCCTGGGTCCTCTCATATTCCAAACCTTAAAAACCAAAAAAAACCCGCCTATATCCATGACCTCCTTACTCTGCGCTCCTCCGTTCACCTTTTAAATACTAGAACCCAACCCATCAACCTATACACTCCGGCTCATCGAACTGCATCCTTCGAGAAATCCTTTATTATTCGTGCTTCCTCTTTATGGAACTCATTGCCCATCACAATTCGAAAAAGCTCCACTCTTACTTCCTTTAAACAACATCTATTTCTTTACCTCCTGGATCTTCAATCTTCCGAGCAAATGTAAAACATGAATATTTAAGTTATATACATTATAATAGTACACATAAGATGTATCCTATTACAAGTTTCCTTAATTCATTTTTGTAACTCATAATTTAATTATTAATCAATTTTTATTATTATTTATTATTATCATTTATTATAATTAATTATCATAGCCAGACGATTGTTCTATGTATTGTACTTGTTTTGTTGTTCTTAGGGGACAAGTTGTCCCAGAATAAAGTTCATTTTTCTTCTTCTTCTTCTTCTTCTACTTTTCATACTGCTGTACCACTGGTCTATGTATTAATCAATTCTGAGTTAATTATCACATTATTCTTGAGCGTGCTCAGTCAGGTAATTAGTTCAGTTCAAAAAATTCTATATATGTAGAATAATTGGAATCTAAGCTATAAACTCAACTTTGGATTATCCCATCGTTGGTGGTCTTGAGGATTGACCATTTGTCAGAATAAATGTTTAGTATTCTCTTCTGTAGTATGTTCATTCCATCTACCGAAGTAGGTAAGCATTTCATCTAGTTCTTGTCAGTATAATATCTGTAAGACTAGCCTAAAATTTGATATTTAATTTAAATTTGGGAAAATCAAAGAATTTTGAATATTTTTAAAAGCAATTATGAACAAATTACGTATTTTTTTTTTCAAGTTTTATTTTTAATGTGAAGTAGGATAAAAAAAAAAAATTATTCTTTAGAATTATAATTGATTTTTTTTTGTATAATATGTTGCAAGTGTTGATTCTAATAAGACCATTTTTAGGAACATAATTATATTAATTAATCATTTTTAGTTACACTATTATTTCCAATAAAACTGATCCAGAGAAATATACATCACATATCTTAGTGTGTATCCTCCCTAAATGAAATCATTATATAACAGTCTAACGTGAACTCAAATGAACCAAAGCTCTAATTTTATTTTGATCAATGAGTAAACTGTTTTAGGTTTGTCCCATTTTGAAAGGGAAAATGATGGAAGCTGGAACGCTCATGGTCGCCTATCAACCTGATGACAAGAGACCAAACTTTTTTAGAAGTATTTACTCATCAGCAGCTGTCACCAAAGGAGATGTAGATTTTATGCTTTCAGAAATGGATCGTCTTGGACAAGATCTTTAAGATAGTGATTGATAAGTCCTGCCTTCTTATATCAGTAATTTATTTTTATCATAGCAATAAATGTTTTATATTTTACTTTTCCCGGAGATCATTTTTTAAATCAAGTTTCTTTGAAAAAAAAAATAAAAGTAAAGTAATTCATTAAAACTAATATGTTTTAATTATTTTTCAAATTAAATTGGTTAAATACTGAAAATGATTTTGCTGTGATAGCTGTGTTTCAATAAAGAAAAGCATTTGCCTCTGGTTTATTTTTATAACACTTCATCAGCGATACAGAACAACTGTTCTGTCAGCGACAAAAAATATACTGTAAGCTAACTGTTAGACACCAGTAGGAAGGTTACAAAGATATATTTAAGGAAAACATGTTTGAAATTTATTTCTTAAGAGATAAACAATAAATCTGTTTTACAGGCTAAAAACTTAAGAAGTACGGGTATAACGAAAGATCGCACAGATAATAGATCTAAAATTACTATTCTTGATTCTACTCCTGACGGTTAGCCCACAGTAACTAATTAAAATTATATAATATTCCTTTTATTATTTATTAATTATTATAGTTTTATTCAATAACATTCCATAAGTTACCAGTATTGCATATGTTGTACAAAGTTACCATGTAAATTGTGTTTACAAAAGACATTTTATAATAAAATAAAGCTGGGGTGTATTGTTGAAAACAAGAATTGTTTAACAGTATTATAAAAACATGCCTCAAGGAGTAATATAATTAATAAATTTATTAAATGAAACTTTTGTGCTGTTTAGAATTATTGTTTATTAAGTAAGTATGAATAAAATTTAATTTATTATGAGATCCCTGTCAACAGAACATGCCACTGGTATAAAAGAGATCTTAAGTACATTTAAAAACAGAAATTTACAATAAAACTCTTATATTTATTCACCTGAGTCTAAATATCTGTAATTGTAAGAGGTTTTTCGAACACAATCAAATTTAGAGAAAAATATAGAAATAAGTGTATTGTCTTTTTAAAGATCATTGAAAGTGTCCAAAATTTTACTAAAAAACAGATAAAATATCGAATATTTGTAATAAGTTGAAAATATTATTAAAAAAATGTATTTTAGTTACAAAGCTAAATATATTTAAATGAACTACATAATTGTTATATGTTACTCATAATCAAACATGAGGATTTTAGAACTATTATTCTATTTAAATTATTGTAATCTTTTATAAATTTTATCTCTTATTATTAAAACATTTTACCACATTTTATTTAACATATATATATATATATATATATATATATATATATATATATATATATATATATATATATATAACTGTTTGTTGTATTTATTTCCAAAAAGTTCTTAATATAAATATTTATATTTCCATATGTGCCTTCAAATAACTCAGGAGTTAAGAAAAAAACATTAAACTTAAACTACAAATTGACAGGGATGTGATTGTATTAAGTAGTTACAAGTTTTGTTATAGACTTTAATGTACGTTAGTAATAATGAATTTATTTATTTGTTAATTGTTATTTGTCAGTGTGTATTTTAGTTGCCTTCTTTGCTGGTCATTGAGGGGTTACTGTTTGTCTCTATTGAAATTCAACAGTTATAAGATATGTTATGTTTGAATACTTAATTTATATTTGTTGGCAGATGAAAAAGAAAAAAAAGTATTACATAAAAAAAAAAAGAAAAAAAAAGATCTCAATTAAAATATTGTTTGTGTAATGATTATAAGTAATTTTAAAATATAACAAACAATTAATAAACTTGTCTTCCATTTTAATGTTAAATGTCTTCCAAAGAAATTTTGTCATTTCAAATGCTGTTCACATGCGATCTTCAAAAGCTGCTGCTCTTGACATAGTGTGTTTATTTATCATTAGTTGTAAGATGAAGAGGGCTAATCAGTAAGGTCTTTTTATACTATTTCAGTCAATAAAAGTGGGTTTTGAATCGATCTGTTCTGAAGTAACTTATACACTTTTGACTTCATTTTTCATTATTTTATTTCAACGAAACGAAGATTATTGCATATTTTTTTAGATTCTGAGTTCTAATGAGTTGTAAATAATTGTTATTAGCTGTGCGGTTGGAAAGATAAATATATATGAAGTACATTGTTGTAGTTCATTTCATTTATAATTTTGTCAAGGAAAGCAGATTTTAATTTTTGTTTAAAATTTTGTGAGTTTGAGTACCTAAATTATATATTTATGTAGGTCTTGAAGAGAAATTTGTTGAGAAGGTTGAGATAAAGAGCTGTAATTGTATTTGAAGACTACTGGTCCATAGAAGTTAATAAAGAGGTGTTCTTAAAAAAAAAAGAAAAGTGTATGTATGATTGATATAGCTTCAGATAAAATGTGTAGCTCGGCAATAATAATTTATAGGTATCAAAGATATATATATATATATATAATTGTACTATAATGGAATATATTTATGTGAGTAAATGTTATGTTTTTTTAAACAGAAAAATGCTATTTAAAAACAAATAAAACCTGTCAGACAGGTCATTACCTTTATTTTTGGACGAAAGGGTCCATTAGTGTTGAGTAGTCATAGTAGATGTAGTTTTCATCTAAGCCTGACAGAAAATTTTAATTACTATTATGTAATTGCAATATGCAAATGTAGGACAAAACACTAACAAATTAAGTACAATGAGCTGCATTTCATGGATAGGGGACGAAAATTTTGTACTTCCTCACCAATTTCAATGCTATTTTGGACCGAAAGCGTTATTTCAAATTGGTTTAATGGATATGTCATAGAAAGTGTTGAATATGAGAAAAATAATGTCCACTGCCTCAGAAAGGGCGATGAGCTCTTAATTGTTATTTCTATGTGTGTGTATATAAACACGAGTAGTCAAATATAGAAAAGTCGTGTAGTTGGTTTTATGTTTATACCTCCACAAATATCTTTCCTTATCTTTTTTTTTAAATACTTCCTGTTTTTTTTTGTTTTTTTATAAAAGTTCTGCTGAGCACTTTATTTCAATAACAAAAGTATTTATTTATTATTATTCTTAATTAACCCTAAGCTTGACAGAATAGATCCACTGTGTTTGCTAAACCATATTTTTGTTAATATTCAATGTTTTTCAGTCAGTTGGGTGCTAAAGTAACAAGAATCTGAAGAAAAAAAAAATTTTTTTTGTAGATACTTTGATAAAATTTGTTGCTCGGCTAAATCAGCTGGCACTGTCCATCACTGTTACCAACTCTCTTCTCATATAAATTCCCTAGATGGTCAAAAAAGAAAGAAATGATATGATATATTCATCCTGCAGCAGCAGAGAAAAATTCACAAAGTCATAGTGTTATATACATTACCTTACCAAGCTAAGGGTTAAGAAGAAATCATGAAGTTACTTATAAACAAATTAATATTTTTCTAATTTTGACAGATTATTGATTATAATGTATAGTATTTTACATTAAATATATAACATCATATTTGAAAATACATTAGTGTTTACCAGTTTTTATTTATCATTCAAGTATTTGGTCTTTAATGTATTTTTAATTATTATTTAAAGAACTGAAGATTTATTGATATAAAAATTATAGACCCCTAAGCCATCATGGGATGCCAGAAAAGTACTATATTAAATGAAATAGAGGCTTGAATAAATTATACATTTTTTCTTATAAACTGAAAAAAAAAATAATAAATTGAAGAATAAAAAGAAATAAATTGAAAAAAAAAATACAATTTTTGAAATCATATTTACATTTTCATAAATTAATGTCACTTAATAATTTGAAGGAATTGTTATGGTATATTTTATTTTATTAATAGTTTTTAGCCTATATTTTTGTTTAATCATATAGATTACTATCAACATTATTAGTCTTCAGTACATCAGTGAATTCGATAGATAGTTGTAATCAAATTCTACCATCATAAATATAAATTAAATTGTTTCTTCATAAAAATATGACACAATGATGTTTTTACTAATTAGTCTAATTAGTTGGAAGTGTAAAACTTTCTTTCAAAAGCCCTAAGACCTTTGGCATAATCATTATGTATTTTGCCATTGTGACTGCAAATCAATGCCAACCAATTTGAAAAGAACAAAGATAGAGTACTTGGAATAAAAAATACTGTGACTTCATATAAATACATTATTCATATTATTCTTATGAAGTATATTGATATTTGATTTTCGGAACGATATCTTCCAATTCTTCTAATACTAGTCAGGTAGGGCTATTAGTCTGTTTTTCTTCAATGTTTAGAATTTTTGAGATTGCTTTTAAATTTTTTATTTATAGATAGTAATCATCAGGAATGAAAGGTTGGATCTAGAAAGTTCCAACTGAAAAAAGAAGGCATTCAATCGCCACCTCTGTTACACATTGATTCATAAAATAAAGGAAAAGAAACATTTTTAAATACACATTTCCAAAGCTTTTTACATGTTAATCCTACATTAGAATAAGCTACCTAAGCAGAGTTAATGAAATGTATATATGTATGTGTATATATATATATATATATATATATATATATATATATATATATATATATATATATATATGTATATGTATATAACTTTTTTACAATATTCGGGTTATAGGTCCTCCTTTATATTTAACAATATTTTGTTTAAAAAATATATACTTTATTACATTTTTATTTATCTATTTTTTTTTCTCTCCTCTCTCTTCTCTTTATTTATGTTTCGACCCCCTTATTTAATGGGATCCTCTTCAGAATAAAAATTGGTACCCCTAAAACTCCAGAACAGTAAGCCCACCGACTCCTGCAGCAAGTGCTTGCCAGCTCAGACACCAGGGTACCTGCAGACAGGGTCGAGCAAGGACAGACCGTTTTAGAAGCAAGAGAACTCGAGGAAACCTTAAAGTTTCTTTGTTGACATTGAAAAAATACAACTTTGATGGTTTGGACACCTTTGCCAGATGGTGGAGAACCATGGTGCTCAGAAGCTCTTTGAAGCCATAGCAACAGTGGAATGCCACAGGGGACTTCCTAAAATGCAATATTTCCATATTTAGAAGAGAGGTACTATGAAATAGCATGGTATAAGATTGGATGACCTACCTTAATTGAGGTCCATTCTGAGAGGTACTATGGAGGAGAGAGAAGAGGAAAAGTAGCTATAGATAACATTAAGATCATTTTAATCCAGTCATTTAAGTTTTTAAATCATTTGTCACTTGATTTGATTTTTTGTTAGAGGAAATTATTTCGTCAATTACTACTTATATTGAGAAAGGTTCCATGTTAATACGATTTAAATCGTTTAACTTTATTTTACGTTATTGTCTCGACTCTTATTAGTTACGTACGGTGAGCAAAGCATATAGGAATCGATAATCACCACTGCGAGCTGCGAGGTGATTACCGCAGTATTGTCACGGACTGTAACTCATCCTTTCCGTTATGTTTTCCCCCTGGGTCGGAGTCACTAAATGAGAGGTTTTCCCATCTAGCAAGTAATTAGAACAGACTGATGTCATCTGTCATGGTAGGAGCTTTTCGTGCCCTCAATGATGGCAGGCAGGAGTGCTACCCATTCATTGCAAGTTTGTTCAATTTCGGAGTACCACTGAAAGTTTTAAAGAATAACTCAAAATATGGGTTATGAACTTGAGGCAGACCACATTGTGTAAATCGTTTATCATGCACATTGTATAAAATTAGAAGAATTCTGTTCCAGAAAACTAATATAAAAATATTAAAAATAAATTATAGACTGGCACAACTATTACTATTATTATTAATTTTTAAGACATACGTCGGAAAAGGCTCAATATTTAGAGAAGATATATTAATATATTTACAGCAATCGATGTAGATAGAACTGGACTGATAACCGAAGGTAAATTGGGTTCAACCGTACATTTTACCAGCCTTGAAACACTTACAAATATTCAAGAGCAACATTTAATATAGCTTTGAAATTGTTGGTGTATTTTGGTATATTTATATACATACATACATACATGAGCGGCGCAACAATTCACTGCTGAATCAGGGCCCTCTCTAAAAGTTTTCGCCATTCATTTCTATTATGTGCAGCAGCCATCCAGTCTGGTGTTCCAAGGATGTTCCTAGTATATTTATATGAAGTGCGATTATATTTAAAGTGATGGAATGAAAAACATGTAAAAAGAAAAATAAAGATCTCAGAATGTATAAATCAAACAAAATTGTGTATTTGAAACGATATATAATATATACAAATAAATGAACTGAAAGTGGATAAAAGGGGATGTTATTGGTTTTCTATATGGTTGAGTACTTGAAAATAATTGAAGGAAATGTGTTGTTTTTCTGTTTTATGAGTTGCTGATTGTGGAACAAGATAAATATAAATAGATTGTGATAGCTTTGAGATCAATTTACATCATTGAAATAGCTAAGATTGTCTAAAATAAAGGCCGAATAAAATTGTTCTGTCACAAAATATTGCATAAAGTTGTGGGACGGTGTCGTTTTGTTCCGGAGGGTGAAGAAGGAAATAGCCTACTTCCTATATCGTTTCTACACACTGCACAACCCATCTTCTACCTTACAATTTATTTTCACTTGTACTTCTGCACAGTATTTATTTCAAAGGCTGAGCTTTATGACTTCTTTGTTGAGTACATACATAGTGAGAATAACGATATACAGAACTGAAACATTTATACAGAACTGCGATATTCGTACGTCCAGTTCAATGATTAACATACCTCGTTCAACGGTCCAATAGATAATCAAATGTATAAAAAAACGAAAGGCTAGAAGATAAGGGCCGATCGGGATGTCCGAGACTTTGGTCTCGCCGAGATGGGAGGAGTTTGAGATGAGATGAAATAAGAAAAGTTAATGCTGACCTCAAAATACCGGCCAGAAAGACAGCAATGAAAGTTAATTCCGAATTTGGAAACATCTGCTAGACCTAAAACGATTAGAAGAGACCTAAGAAGAAATGGACTTTAGGCCAGAGAAAAAAAACAAAAAAAAAAACATTTATGACTAAGAAAATTAGACTTGAGAGAATAAAATTCTTAAAAATTTCCAACAATGAACAATGTCCAATTAGTCTACGAAAGGAAATTTACTGTGCAAGGATCAGATTGGCGAATATTACTTCTTTCCTATTTACTCTGGCCTGAAATCCATTACTATAGTATATGGATGTTATTGGACTAAGCCAGAAAAGTGACGTAAGGTTTCAAGTCTTCAGTTAAAAATTCTATGATTATTTGAAAATATGTATGCTAGTTACGTACGTTCTTGTGCATGGATACAACCCTTAATTCCCATCTCTAAATTAATCCTATTAGAATCTTTTTGTTCCTAATATTAATAACTATGTTTACTTTAACTCCTTGTTTTTGGAGTTGGCCTTATGTGGTAATTTACATTTTTAAAACGCACATGCAATGTCAGAAGAAAAAAGTTTTAAGCTCAAATATAACAGCCTAAGAAATTTGTGTCATTAAAGGAGTGTCAGTTATCAACCGAAATACTACCGCACTTCAGTTCGTTGACATCAGTTTGGGAAAAAAAAAAATGCTTTGCGTTTGGTAGAACATTGAAGGTGTATTGTTTTTTGAGCTTGTTCTTGTTGTTCGAACGGTGGACTAAAATCTTTACAGTGAATAGCTAGACAGAATGTATAGAAGTTTTAATTGCAAAGGGCTCGATTTTGGTCAATAGGAACCAAGCCAATTTGCAATACGAACATCGTTCTCGTTTGTCCAATAGTCCAGTCAATAAACATATTGTAGAGTGCATGGAATATGCGAACATTTTTGACTTTATAGCTCCGTTAGGAATAGTTAGAAGGTAAACTAAAGCCCCTGTAGGGTGAGCAAACGGTGGGGGAGGGGGGAAGGTCTCATATTTAGGTTTTTCCGTTATATCTTTTAAAAAAAAAAAAGCTCTAGAAAAGTATGTTTCAAATAAAAATTAAAGCTTTTTCGAAAAAACACTTTTTTTCAAATATTTGCTTCTAGTGCCTTCCACGATATTTTCTCAGAAAAAATTAAAGGATTAATGAATCAAAGTTAAAGAGCATTAATGTACTTTAATTTCATATATACGTTTCTGGCAGTTGAAGCAAAGTTTTGAAAAAAAGTGAGGTAAACATTATTTTTTTTCTTCAACATTTTTAAAGAAAATTTAATTAGCTTTAATTTTGATTTCAAACATATTTTTCTAGAGTCTACCATTTTCGAAATATAATGGGAAAAAAAACAAAAAAAGAGACCTTCTCCCCTCCTCCCACCGTTAGATCTCCCCCAGGGGCATAGACTTTTAGTATGTTTACCTTCTAAATACTCCTAACGAAGCTAAGAAGTCAACACCTCTCATTTCAGCACTCATTGACTGGATTATAAGTCAACAATATTGGAATTGTATAAAGTGAATATTTGCTTCATTCAATTCAATTACGAGGACGTAAAAAATGGACGTGAAGAGTTCTTTTACAGGTATGGTTACTGCTGTCTTAAACCAAAGGGGTTGAATTAAATCCAATTACTAACAGAAAGATATGTGAAGGTAATTGAAAAAAATTGTGTTTATTGAAATAATAGGGAGGGGCTTACGTCAGGGGGGCACTTCTGAAAAAGACTAGTGTATATAAAATATCATCAAACATGTATACATTTACATGTACGTTTACACATTTTTTTGAAAGGAGAATTTATAAAATGTTCTGTTGCTTACTTATCCCATTCTGTTCGGTTACTTAGTTCCACAACTAAACTCTTTTGAAAAAAATCTGATTGGTAGGAACCAGTGTTTTATCCTAATGTTCTCATGTTACTTGTACGCAATCAGATTGATTGCTACTGGGTGTATGTAAATATTTCAGTAATAAATTTGTTTTCTATAGATTCACTTCATGAAAAAAAAAAAAAGTGTTTGTAATACACTTTCAAATAGATTATAATTGCTTAAATTATGTATTATCACATATGTAATATTAGGGAATTAAAGAGTTTACTTCACCGAGCTGGAAAGCAACACCTTCAATTTCTTTATGAGCTAATTATATATGCAAAGGATCTCCTTACGCGAGAACATATCCTTTGCTTACCACACCGTCTTCTTCCACTACAATTAAATAGCTTACGTCAGGCTTTCTATACATTTTTTTTTTCATTTCCAGTTGATTTTTGCAAGCTTTATTGTTGTTAAAGTGTTCTTTGTAACTCGGTAATTATTGAATTCGCGGATTGTCTTTTAAGGTTTTTATGACCAAGTCTATAAAAATCTTAGTAGTATGGCACTTTTTCTAAAGTCTAATAATAATAAAGCGTTGAGAAACTGGAAGGTTCGATGGCAATACTACCTATAATATTTTCCGTACACACAGCTTGGGGGGAGGGTTATTTAATACTTTACTTTTATTAATACAGATCTTGTACTCAGCAACACAATAGCTCTAATCCCTTGATGCCTGAGCTTTATGATCTATTTGATTCCATTTGTCTTGTTAACTTCTTCATAATTAGTGGCCATTAGGTGATGAATAATTAATAATCTCGGTGATTATATTTTCATTTAATACTAACATCCCCGTCGCAGCTTCGTCCGCTCTCATGAGTAAAGAACTTAGATAATTTTACCGAATAATTGAAGTTTTATTTATTTATCGATAAATATCTTTTATTAAAGTATGCAATTGAGCATCATTCTTTCAAATATATTTTTAAGCATAGCTGTGATTTTTAACCGTACTATTGCACTGATTAGGTGGCTGAAGATTGTGTAAAAGCATAAATGGACATCAAATTTTTAATTTAATCCTTCGAAAAATCCTCAGTGCTCCTTACTTTGTGACCAATAAATAAACTTATCCATAAAGATCTTAATGTTCCATATGTTTCTGATACCTATCCTTCCATAGTAAGCTCCATAACCACTCCTCCACTAGTCTTCCAACTTGCTTCCTCCTCCATCCCTGATAATCCTCCGAGGCGTCTGAAAAGAAGATGGCCTAGAGACCTTTTAGTGTAGATTTTATTGAAGTGCTACTAGTGAGTAGTTCTTCACAAGTTATGTACATGCCATTGTATTCACTGTCAACACATTTACTTGTATATTATTTTATACAGTTGTAAATATCAATAAATGAAAAAAAATTTAATTTTAATGTACGAGTTGGTAATCCATCTGGGCAGGGACTATTAAAAACCTCTTGCGGATAATGGACTGCATTATCAGTGTTTACAACTAAAGGCCGATCAATTATATTTTTACATACAACATCAAAAAGTCAAGGATCGACATTTTCATTTGATCATAATTTTTATTCTGCAGAAATGTATTGATTACATCTGATAGGATTTTAATTTATAACAATAAAGGTATATGCCAGTGGTGGCAAAGCTTGTTTCTCCCACTCAGCATTGAACATTTATATTTTTACTATGAAAACGATACATTTAAATTTTGGTTGATATGGTTCCAGTAGGTTTACCATTGTACACCCAATTGCGGAATGGCGCTAGCCAAATATCGGTCGATTTTCAAACTTCACTGGGATCCACATGTCACACCACATATTAAAACCTTTTTATAATTTAATTAAATACAGGGTGTTTGGAAGATCGTTGGCCAAAAAATTATCTCGGGTAGGGAGGTTCATTTTGAACCTATTTAAGGCCACTTACCTATATACAAAGTCTTACGGGTTTTTTTTTATGAATTTTTTCGTTAAAATGGCCAAATCCAAACATTTATGCCTTATAACTCCGTTGTTTACTGATATATCAACGCCATTTTTTCCCCCCTGTAATTACTAATACATTGTCCATGTAAAATAAAAAAGATATGGTGCAAAAAACAAATACCAAAAAACCGGGAGATCGTTGAATCTTGTCAAAGGCAAAAACAAAAATTATGAACTTCATGTTTAGGTTCATTAAAAAAAAAAAGTAAGCGCAACAGCCAAATCCAAATTGTTTTAAAAACTTCTCTATTTAATACTCTTTAAAAAAATACCATTTGCAGGAACGCAGCACATCTAGTTTTTTTTATTTTTTATAAAGTAACAATAGGGTGCAACCAGCGCACACTGACAATAATAATGAATCGAATCATATTTTTTATGCAAAACGTAACAAATAGCTGTGTTTCTTTATAGCATAGGTTAAACTGCATATTTTCTCTTTTTTTCTCGGAATTTCGATTTTATCTACATTTTTGTAATCAAAAATCAGGGAACAAAATTAAACTAATTTTAAATTATTCATAAATTTAATTTGTAGAGTATCACAGGTATTGCTCAAAATGATCTCCACTATTTCATATACAAGCACGATATCTTTTTCTTATTTCTGTGGTAGTTGTTCTAAAAAAAAATTCTTCCTTCATTATGGTAAACAACAACATATTCAAAAAATTATTCCCGCTTTTACCATAATGAAGGAAGAATTTATTTTAAGAACAACCACCAAAGAAATAACAAAAAGATATCGTGCTTGTATTAGAAATAGTGGAGATTATTTTGAGCAATACCTGTGATATTCTACAAATTAAATTTATGAATAATTTAAAATTAGTTTAATTTGGTTCCCTGATTATTGTTTACAAAAATGTAGATAAATTTTACTCTGATAAAAACGAAATTCCGAGAAAGAAAGAGAAAATGTGCAGTTTAACCTATGCTATAAAGAAACACAACTATTTGTTACGTTTTGCATAAAAAATATGATTCGATTCATTATTATTGTCAGTGTGCGCTGGTTGCACCCTATTGTTACTTTATAAAAAATAAAAAAACCTAGATGTGCTGCGTTCCTGCAAATGGTATTTTTTTAAAGAGTATTAAATAGAGAAGTTTTTAAAACAATTTAGATTTGGCTGTTGCGCTTACTTTTTTTTTTTATTGAACCTAAACATGAAGTTCATAATTTTTGTTTTTGCCTTTGACAAGATTTAACGATCTCCCGGTTTTTTGGTATTTGTTTTTTGCACCATATCTTTTTTATTTTACATGGACAATGTATTAGTTATTACAGGGGAAAAAAATGGCGTTGATATATCAGTAAACAACGGAGTTATAAGGCATAAATGTTTGGATTTGGCCATTTTTACAAAATATTCATAAAAAACAACCCGTAAGACTTTGTATATAGGTAAGTGACCTTAAATAGGTTCAAAATGAACCTCCCTACCCGAGATAATTTTTTGGCCAACGATCTTCCGAACACCCTGTATAAGTAATTTTTATCATCGAGTTCAAGCACTATATAACACCGTACGTTTGTAACTTATCATGCAGAATGGCCCTCTGCCCCTATCGGTCAATTCTCAAACTTCACAATAATCCACATATTATCGCTTTTATATTAACAACTTAATTAAAAACCAGTAGATATTATTATTGTTAAAACTTCCTGCAACTTTAAATATGATGTTAAAATTAGGTACTGATTGGTTCAGTAGTTTTGAAAATAGCTGGTGATATATCTTATTCACACCAATCTCCGTCAAACATTCATTCTACAAGATATCAGATATGAAACTTGTGTCATTTTCTAATTCTTCTTTTTATTTTATTAGCTAAATGTACCTTTTGATATTAAGATGCATCAATCATGGTTTATCTCCTGGTAGCACCTCCTGTCATCATCAGCCATATCTTAGCATCAACAGTCACTTCTTCATTTTACTTCATCTTATTTTTTGTTTATCTTATAAAGTGCTAAACCTAAAAATGATAATATCATTTTTTGAGTAATAGCTGTAATTTCCATTTTTTTCATATTAAATTTAATTAACTTTAAATTCAGCTGATGTTTAAGATAATCGACCAATAAATGCCTGAGGTAGGACTTCAAAACAATTATAAAACACCAAACCTTTTCTTCATGTCTGCCATGGTGAACAATAAGCCTCTACTAACGTCAAATGAAATGGCTGCCATTTTATCCTACCTACCTCTCTCCTGTCCGTTTCTTTTAGACGGATACAGATTGTTTGAATTTGAATGCTGGATAGAAACAATTGGACAGCTCACAGATCGTTATAAAATAACTGCGGCTTTTTATCTATCACGAGATCTTGGATTCAGCACATTATCAAATGAAAAGTACTTTGCAAAATAAGAAAACTTAGCGTATTTGTGTTTAACGTTCATTGTTTATGTTACATTTACTTTCCCTAATCCGATTGTAACAACAGACTGATGAAATAAGGCCTTCGGTGTAGAACTGCATTATGCTGGTTTAATAATTTTCCATACTTGATTGCCAGCACTGTTAGTTCTGTTATTCGCTCGACTGTTGTGAATAAATATCCGGTCTTGTGATAGCATTAGCTTCCGTAGGAGCACATTAGTTACACGTTGTTACATTTTTTAAATATCAACGACATGGGCATGTTATATTTTGAATTTCAAAATGAAATATAGAGTCGTTATATTTACTTGAGGCCTGAGATGAGGTGCATAATAAAATTGTTTTGTATGTATCTTGACCGGAGCGAGCCAGTGGGGGCAAGACTCCAGGTATGTCTTTACCAGCGTTCCCTTCAAGTATAAGTACCTAATCCGATTTCGCTCTGAACTTTTCTGGTCCATAGCCTATCAAAATACCTGAGAGGTGCAAAGCGATTAAATACATAATTTTTTTCTTTATTTTTGTTTGTTATTGTCTCTTTGTCTTTTATATGTTTGTTTGTTTTTTGGGACTTAACGTCCTTATGAACTCCAACTAGGGCAGGAAGGATGGGTTATCCTACAGGTTACCAACCTATTCTAGCCAAGGTGGAAAGGTCAAGATTTATTCGTCGGTTCGCCACGAAATAAATTTTAACCCACCCAGGTGGGATTCGAACACACGACCTGGGGGGGGGGGGGGGTCTTTTATATGATTTTAAAAAAAATCCACAAACAGCTGTGAGGTGCACGCGACTACTACAGTATTATTCTGGTTCTAGAATTGAGCATGGCTTCACTGGAGAATTAATATTCATTGGAGAATTATATATTTTTATACCCTTAAAACCAGAATTAAGATGCATTTTGGTTTGTTTTTATCGAAGACTTACTTAGTTTTCTGTAAATAAAAATTGTTAGGCTTTATCAAAGAGTAGACCAGAGCTGGACGAACGCTTTCTGAATTATCCACCCTGAAACCATATTTATTGAGAAGATCCTGATGATGACGTGATAAATAAGATAATTAGTACGTTTGGTTGTAATTCTGACCACAGTACCTACCCTAAGGTCAAAAATCAGTTACTTCTATCACTATTGGTCCTAAAAGCCTGGACTGGGCTGATTTCGACCTTTCCATTATGGCTAGAATAAGTTGATAACCTTTAGGATAACATGTCCTTCTTGCCCTAGTTGGAGTACATAATGACGTTAACAAATAACAAATCATCTTAGATGGCTGAAAATAACCTGAATGATAGATCTCAAATATTTTCTTACAGAACCAGTAGAAGCTACATTTATGTACTGTTTTTTCTGCCTTAAATGTTTTAGTGTTACTTTTGAACAAATATTAAATTTCTCAAAAATAAAAACGATATTTCTTTTTTTTGTTTATTAAAGTTACAAATGCATATAACAAAAAAAAAAAAAAAAATGTGAAGATAATATTTATCATAATATGTCCATTTCCAAAAGCAACTACTTCAATAAAAGTTTTGTACTAGAAGGTTCCGAGGCCATAATCTTTTTTGAGCCATCCGAGGGTTATAAGAAATAGAATTGGAAACAAGTTGAGAGACTAGTGGATTTGATTGTTTAAGTTTACTATGAAAGGACATGTATCTGGTATGGGCTCAATCAGCAAAATATGGATCATTAAGGATATATTATATTATATTAAATTATATTTATAAACAAGTAAAGAGCATTGGGGATTTGTCGAAGTATTTTAGATTGTATATATATATATCGTTATATTATATATATATATATATATATATATATATATATATATATATATATATATATATATATATATATATATCGTTGTATTTTAGATTGTAAGAATTGGGTAGACGAGTTGGATAGATTAGCAAGCAGCCCCAAACATCATCATCCTGAAAAACTTCTTTCGGTGTATGTGGCATTTTTAGTGGTGTTTAAAGCTTCCTGCAACTTCCATTCCATGAAATCAATCGGTCTGTTGCGAACAAAGAGAAGAATGTCATCAGCAAAGTGGAGACATCACTTTGGGGAAACATTGGGATCCTCCACAACTACGTCTTCGGCCAAGACCTCTAATAAGGCCATTAAGCAGAAGTAGAGGAAAGGACCACCCCCAGGGTGGGGAGTCGGCGGTTCAGTCCTCGACATGGGGCCCGCCTGGATACTCCTCTTCTGCTCCTGTGCCGCTGCTCTTCAGTCATCTTACATTGAGGTCAGCCGTTTTATTTGTAAAAATCATTGAATTGTTTTATGATTAAGGTATCAGTTAATAGCATTAATTATGTTGTATATACTATTCTAAGGGTAGTCAAAATATATTTCTGTTACATTGTTCATGATTTGAATAATAATAATAATAATAATAGATACCTCAACAACGTATCAAACCTTACTGCTAGTCAAAAGTTTGTTTATTTTTAAGTGGATATATATTTTTTATTATATTTATCTTATAAACTACATTTTGGACTCAATTAATCAACGAGGTAGAAAGGGAGATATGCGCGGATAAATAAATTCTCGGTTAACAAAGACCCCCAAAAAGTATGGGAATTACATAATATAAAATAACGCAGGACAATTGATGTAATACAGGCACATATTTAATTACAAAATAATACTTTTATTACATTATAATATATGTAAATAAAAGAATTTAAGGCTTGAAAAATATCACTAATTTTCTTTTTTTTAAGTACCGACATCGTAACTTACGCCGCACATCTCTCCATTGTATAAAAAACATTAAAACAGACGATGCTACTTCATTTCTACCTTCTTGATATTGAAGTGCCTTTCCCAACCCAGCAAATCCTTCTTCATGAGAAATTGTAAAGGATTTGTTTGCAAGTAGACCGTCATCCCCAACCTCAGCGCCCTGTTTACACTACGTGTTTACCATATAATACTATAACTTTTATATATTTTTTTCTTTCTGTTCCTGCTAAAAATAGGTTTCTAACACCAGACATTTCTCGAAAATATCTTTGGTTGATGTCTGATTCTTGCACGATACACAATTTGGTTGGATTTCACTATTTAACCATAACCACTACTCTCATAGTTTGTCGTTGGTTATTACACAGTTAGTGTATTCTTTTCAATTTATTCTCTACCTCAGTCTTTTCCTATAATTGTCTTTTACCATTAATCTTTTTCCATTCTATGATATCCTCTGATATTGCAAGAAACTGGTAAGGGTGGTATGTATCGGACTTAAAATGAAATTGGCCGTCTTATTAATGAAACATACTACCATCCATAGATGATACGATTATACCAAATAAGAAAATTAAATTTTAATATTAATATTAATCTTACATGATATCTTATTTTTGAGACATTACTACTCGAACAATACTTGCTATACAGCAGTTATGAATTATTTGTAAATTGGACAAATGTGAAAGTATACATCAGTGTCTCTGGATTATGGAATGATATCTTATTTCAATGTGCTATTTATAGCATATATGTGTTTTAAGAATTCTTTTTTCTTGTTCAATACTTTTTATCAAGATCACTCCTTCCACTGCTTCCGTATCAATTTTTCTTGAAATTCATTTTTAACTATTCATTCTATGAGACTTACAAGTATGTAGCATATAAATAAGCATGTTAATCCTAGGGTCTTGAACCCTAATAAGTTAAGGTATTTTAAAATGTAACAGTTAAATTGACATGGTGGGATGACACCAGAAGAATAGAACGTCTGATGATGGGATGTAATATACAGAAACATGTCACATGAAGATTAATTGTTTTAAGAGGAGTTATTGCTACAATAAAGTGTATTAAATATATTAACATTAAATACTCCTTTATTGAAGAAATAAAATATCATGTTTCGTTTACAAGGAAATTCTGCATAAGATTGTTTTATTACTTTATATTATTATTTTTAAGCAAGTTTTATTTTGCCACCCAAAAAACGAAAAAATATTAAGTTAAAAAAAAAAAAAAATTATTTGGTACAGTACTTAATCTAAAATTAAATATACAAATTTTACTACTTATTTATTTTTTTTCTACAATGCATATCTTCCGAGGTATTCGACGTTGAACAAAATGAAACTTTTAAATAACCTTATAATGTCTTCAGAAAAAAAATAACACATGCTCCTAAAAAATAATTACTTTAAGGAAGATTGAAATAGGATTTTAATCCGCTTTATCTGTTATTAGTTATATAGGCTTTTAATCATAATAATAAAACTAAAAAGTTAAAATTAACAAGTATAGAACTTTCATTTTTTTAATTCAAAATCATGTGGATTTAAAAGGCTGTGGCGTTGATTTTTTATTTTAATTTATTGTCCACAAAAGTTTACCTTTACCAATTTTGGGTTACGCTGTTCCCATAAACCTATAGTTTATCAGATTTTTACCATATTACTATAAATTGTTAATTGAGTTCTCATAGATGCATAATCATCCACTGATATTGAATTCAAAAGCACTTACATTAACATTGTATTAAAAATTGATAATTCGAACCACTGAAATTTAACTCTGAATGTATTATTGTGAAAAAAATTATATTGTTTGGATTTTTAGGTCTAGGTTACCTGGATCCATTACATTTCATCTGAAGTTATTATTTAAAGTCTTAAAAAAAACAACGAAAATATTTTATTTTTATGCATTAGAATCTGCTTCAAGTGCTGTAGTAATTTTTTTTTATTTATCCGAATCTAATATTGGATTCAAAATCGTAAAAAATATTTTCCATAGTATAATGTTTGCACATCCTGCCCTCCTGTTTATATCAATAATATTCCCCTACCCATAGCTGACACAGTACGGTATCTTGGCTTCTACTTTGGCAAAAGACTTACTTTGAGCACCCACACTAGATTTATAAGGCAAGATCTTAGGAGGCGCTTCATTCAGTCAATTGTACCATCATTAAAACTATTTGGATGTATGGACTTGAACAATTGGGGACAGCAAAACAATCGAATATCCAACGCATTCAATCCTTCTAATCCAAAGTCCTTCGTACTATTGTAAATGCTCCATATTATGTCTCCAACAAAACCCTACATAATGACCTCAATATACCTTTTGTCCTTGACCTGATATCCCTTAAATTCTCCAAATTCCATCAAAACCTCTCCAACCACCCCAACCCTCTGGCTCATTCATTATCCAGTTCCACGCATCCTTATAACCCACCTCGCAGATTAACAAGGCAGCGGCTCCGAGACTTATAGTAAATATTTATTATTGGAGATCTGGCAATGACCAGCTTCTCTACTAAAGTTCTGTGCGACTGTGCCACAGCACTCTCTCTCAGCCTCCACTAGATTCTGCTAGTGACGCAGCTGGGAACTCTCTGTGCCCGGCTAGCCCTCCAAATAGGGGGTAGTCTTGGATCGGTGTGTTCTTCGCAATTAGGAAATTTTGTATATAGAGTATGGTTGTATTTATGATTCTTTTCTTTTCTTCCTTAATTTTTCTTTTTTATTTATTAGTTTTAAAAATTATTACCTATTTTATATTATTATTTATTCTATTCTATTTTATTCTTGTATATTTTATTTTATTTCTCGTATATTTAGATGCTGTTTCTTTTTATTTTCTTACTTGATTTGATATTATTGTACATATTGTATAAATGAGTCTTTGCCATCCATATTACTTATTGCCCTTGAATGAGGCAGCGTGAAATTATTCAAAAATAAAAATGAAAAATATATTTTTTAGGAATTCCGTAATATATTATTGAAAAAATTACTGAAAGTGCGAATAACATCTCTAGGAAAAATCAATCAATCTGAAGAAAGTATAATAACTGAACTGATTTATATTTTTTTTTATCGTCAAATAAATAAATATTACTCAATTTTATATTAAATAAAGATATAGGATATATGTTTGTTTAAAAACTAACTAAATATATACTTCTGTATAATATCTGGATTGAAACTAAGGAACCTAATGCAAGCTATAAGTAATTTATTTTATCTACACAGGATGTCATCTATAGCTAGCATATCTGCTTCCTTAGAAAATACCATGAAAAACTATTTTTACAGTTTTCGTAATTCAAGGACACAACTATTATCAAAGACAATTTAAACTGATATCAGATTTCGTCATAATTAAAATTATCCTGTGTCATGGAATAGAGATGTCCTGTGTTTTATTTCCTCAGTTCTAATTAATTTTTTACGAATTATCAAGTAAATATAGTCGCACTTTTGCATATATCATTTCATCAAGGGTTTTAAATGGTTAATTGTGTAATGCCTTGCTTAATTGTCAGCCCATTGCAAGTTTGTTAATGAAAAAATTACAACGAAATAAGAGATACAAATAAGAATAAAAAGATACAACTGCTTATATAGAGAGATATGCTTTAATAATATAAAAAATATGTAATTTTCTTTAAAATTCTTTTCCCCTCACAATCTCTACTTATCTCGTATTTACTTCCTTTTTTTTTTTTTTTTTTTTCCTCTCTTCCTTCATTTATTTATTAAAATATATTTTAATCACTCCATAAAACATAATTGGCATAAATGGGAAATCCATTAAAATCAAAATTCGGTACTAAGACAAATTTTAAAAAAATATCAACTCTCCTCCACATTATTCGAAAGCAATACAAACATAAACCAACTATATGCATGGATAGATAGAAATGCCTTCCCCTGTAAAAACAGATTCATCTTTCCATAAAATTCACCTCAAGAAGTGGTATTATTCAACATCAACTGCATTCAGAGGCTAGCGGCAAAATTGAGGTCTATGTTCGTTATTACTGGGTTTTAAACCTTGCATCTAATAAAATAAATCCCAAATAATAATAATAAATAAATAAATGTAATAACATAAGATCCTTTGATCTGGTGTCACTTTATTAACAGTTTTCCTTTATTTTTTATTAAACAATATTTTATTTCTTTGCTTTTTATTCCAATGAAAAGTTTATTATGTTTAAAATGCATATTTTCATTAAGCGATTATCATAATGTCTTATATACATAAGTAACTGATTTATATGCCAAATGAAAACATGTTTTTTTTGGTTTTAAAAGTAAATTTCTGCCTGAAATCGATACGGATCATTAATTTTATTACACTATATGAAAGCTGGTTAAATTCACTAGTTTTTGTGAGATTTGCAGTTTTGTGGATAGTTTTTTCGAAAAACGGTGAGAGTTAAAGTATTATAAGACATTGTAACTTCCCTAAATAAGGTAAAGATCATGCCGTTCTTTAGGTCCCAAGTTTGCAAAATCAAGGTTACATGTATTCTGCTCTTATAGGAAATCTAATACTAAATTAGAAAATTTGGTCAAAATTAGAAACGGATTGTAATAGGAAAGTAAGTTCAGAAATCTAGATATAACATATATATATATATATATATATATATATATATATATATATATATATATATATATATATATATATATATATAGGCAGTTTATTTTCAGTTTAAAATTCAATAAATTTGGGTTATATCTCACATTTACTGGATGTATTTTTTTACACAGTTGTAAATTTCAATTAGCAATTGTTAAATGAATAAATGAATATTGTTTGTGAAGATTATTTTCTTTAAAAAAAAGGTAGGTATGAATCATCAATTAATCGATTATATAAATTTGTAGGCATGTTTTTTCATGATTTTTTTTTCATGACTAAACTACATTCCAGTCGTGATGCATTCATTTTAACATTTAAAACCGTTAAGCAAGATGCACTTTATAAGCACTTGATAATTTTTAACAGCTGTAGCAGCTAAATACCGGCCATCTGTATACTATTTAATAAGGACGTATACTGAGAAATATATGAATAATAGAAATATTCCAATACCTCATTAAGATTTTTATCTTTCTTATCTGAAGAACATTAGAATTCCTCCAAATATTTATTTTTTAATTAATAAATTAATTTTAAATTGTAATTAATTAATATTTTAAAGTTATATGTGCTTAGTGACAGTTGTGAACTTTACATTGTCATCGTAATATTTACCAAAGGTTGCACAACAGGAATCACTGCAATGTCGTACTCACACCGATTGCACATTCAACCCTTCCGCTTCAACAACAATACTTTTACAACAGCATTCACTAAAAGATAAAAATAGTACATGTTATATTGTATTTTATTATTAATGTTACCTAGAAACAATCTTTATTTAAATAATAGCATAGCAATACATTATTATTATATTGCTATTGGCGCTAATGTATTCCTCTTTGGATGTTACAATAATTAATGATTTAGGGGGGAAAAAAAGAATCTGTATTTGAGTTTCGATTTTCTTTGATTTATTATCTTTTTAATTTTGTTTCTAGAGCCTGGTATTACTGTTAATTTGAACTAAAGCTAGAGGATGAAAAGGACACAGCGTTTTAGCTTGTTACACATTTTTTGCAACGGGCATATAAATATGTCGTTTACTCTCTCCTTTACCTATAAAAATATAAAACATTACACAATTAATACATTTACTTTGGGTATTTCTCTATCCAAATATAATATTTTTAAAAAAATAATAATAAAAAAACCAAAAAAAAATAAAAACAGTTCTGTCAATTTCACAAGCATTCTTTATTGGTTTTTTTTGTTACTTCGTATTCCCCTAAGCTTTCGATTTTCGTTTTGATTTTAATTTTAAATGAAGCAATTACATGCTTTGTTTTAGATTCATTTCAATAATAATAAAATCATATCCACATAAATATTTCTTAGATAAAACTACTAAGCAATCTAATAGGTGCTTATAAAGGTTTATTTTTTAATAGAACGTCGATAGTGAGATTACTAGGATTATATTAGTCAAATTTATTAATAATTTGGAGATTAGCCCTGTCATAGCTAAAGCTTTTTGTATTTTTATTTATGAAAGATTCTACTGTATTTTTCTTTTTAAATTTTGTCTCATATATCTTATTAGTTTTAAATTTTTACTGAGAAATTAATTAAATGAAAAATTATATTTAATTATAACCTTACTGTTAACTTCTATACATACTAGTTATATTTTATAAAAGGTTGTAAATTACTAATAACCAGTGTTCTTTTATTAACTTTATTTTATTTTATTTATCTGTTCGTTACTAACATAACATTTTGGATTGAAATTTGAATATTAATTTATGACGTTCTGCTGACTTCCTTATTATCCTCTCATATCTCAAAAGGAGACGATTTGACTTGTAACCCACAGATTTGAATGCCAATTTTTGTGTGGGTAGTAGGAACCTATAATAGTGCAAAACTAGAATTATAGCCACCAATGATTTTCATATTGGATTTTTTTTCTCGGCTCCCAATGTCCATTGACGGCTATAACTCTAGTTTTACACTCTTATAGTTCCCTACTACCCACACAAAAATCGGCATTCAAATCTGTGAGTTACAAGTCAAAACGCCTCCTTGTCAGTAATAGAAGTTTCAAAGTAGATTATAATTTTCCCTGTTCTCCACCCTTCACCCAATCTACCGTTGTTCCTCAATTTAGTAACATAGGTCTCATCCCCAACACAGTGTATACATCCCGACTCATCCTTACATCGTCCTCACGGATAATGTGTGTTATAAGTAAACAGTGACCCTTTCATGTCGCCGAATTGGCCCTAACCAGATATCTATCCTCCCATGATAATCTTTATACTCAATCAAACCCATTAGTCTGATATAATAAGCTTGCTTCCGATTCGATAACCGATAACCCTTCGAGCCATCTGAAAATAAGTTTTCTGATGTAAATTTATATGAGCTACTTATGATTACTTTCTGAAGTGATCGATTTGCCATATTAATCATATCTCCGAATATTTACTACATTTAATAGTATTGCATTTTCTATCGTATGTAGTATACGGTTGTAAAATACCAATTAATAATATAAAAAAATAAAAATTATGACGTAGCTATTATTAGTATATATTACACATAGCCTGCTTGATATTTTAAACAGGTCGAACAATAACGATTCGATAATTATAAAGCCTAACGGTTTTTTATTATCATGATGTCCTCAACCGAAAACATAAAGGTCCATCTAGCACAAAAATATACATCTTAAGTCAACTAATATACAACTGTTTTATTAATAGAACTTCATCCGTACTTATTGCCCTTGAGAGAAGAAGTTATAATATAAATGTTAAAAAATAGGATTTTTCTAATAAAAAGAAATAATGCCTAAGAATGAATAGGATTGCACTAAGTATCAGCGCCCCTAATATAATCAGGCCACGAAAATTTTGAAATATATTTTACGGTTCTCGAAAGTGTGTCTAAATTTGGCCTTTGCTGTCTGTACGACGGACGGCTGGCTGTCTGTTCTAGGAGTGCCGTAACACTTCGTTTATATGCCTTATCCGCCGCGAAATCCGTTTTCATCCCTCGTTAAACCTGGTTGATAGCTGGTACACGACGAAATAAGAATTTGATCCTGAATTTTAAACTACAGTATAAAAAATATTTATAACTGCATGAAAACAGTAGGGGCACGTAACGGCAAGGTAATATACAGGCGGCGGCCAGCAATAAATATTGCGGCGCACAGTGGGGCAAAACGGCCCAAAATGGGTAAAAACCTCATATTTTCTAAACGGTTCGTGCTATAAGCTTGAAATTTTGGAATTACATATTTCATGAGGTGCTGAATTGAATGAAACCATAATCAGCTTCATCAGATGATCAAAAAGGGTCAAAATGTAAGAACAAAATGTAAAAAAATAATAATAAAGCAAGTTTGGAGTATATTTATATTTATAAGCTGCTGAATAGAATAAAACTATAACCAGAGCAATCAGATCATCAGAATTGAGCCATGTTTTTAGTTTGAAAAAAAAAAAAAAATAATAAAAATCAAGTTTGTTATTATTTTTATATGTTTTTTAGGTGCTAAATTGAATGAAATTTACTATATAGCTCTATTACAGACCCAAGATTCCTTGAATTAGGTTAAAATTCATTATTAAGTTATATTTGGAAATAAATTAAAAATTTGTTAATATAATTTGAAAAATGTTACGTAATAAGTTTTACAAAGTAATTTCAGTTGAGCTCTACTGAATGGACTGGGCAGTTATTTACAATTATCAATCTTATATTAACAAAGAAGTTTGATCGTCATATTTTTCAATATAATGAACTAATATTCAATACATAATGAACCAATGATACAAACAAAAACAATTAGATAAAAAAATAAAAGATATTAACTATAAAAGTAAAGAAATAAAATATTTCGAATTGTTCCTTTTTTCTACAACAGTAAATGAGAATCTTTATCATTTAATGGGAACTTCTTTTTTGTTTTATAATCCGGTCTTGAATTACTTCTTTTTTTTATAATTTGATTTTAAATCTCTGAATTTAGTTATAAATATAGAGCGAAAATAATTCCAGTCGTAGAATATCCTAGCCATTGATATAAAAGAATAATATAAATAAATATGATAATCTTCATAAGATAACTAAGGTATATAATAATTAGAACTCAGTGATACAAATCATAACCCCATAAATTTATCATCCAAAGTCCAAAACTTTTATTTTTCAATTGTTTTTTGTTTTTTTTTTATTTGAAGGGCTATTTTTGAAAATTAATCTTTCTGTAATATTTGGGAACTAATTCTCTCAAGAAGAGTTATGTGTTAGTTATTTTTGTATAGAAAACCAGAAATCATATCAGATCATTTTACAATGGATAAAGATAAGAAAAAAAAAAAAAAATATATATATATATATATATATATATATATATATTATATTAAATAAGGCAGACTAATAAAAACAAATATTCATATATAGTAAGCCAATTTTCACATCCTAGTTATAAAAAAAAAAAAAATTCTGTGTAAAAATTAGTTTCTGTATAATGAAAAATAACACATAAATTCATCCCCTGAACAAATATGGCCGAAGCCGGGATTTATATTTATAACACGGTTCCTCAGATACCTGTACTTCAATTTGAACCCCTATAGGGAGCCTAGTTCGGTGTAGCTTTTTTTGAAAGACCAAGTGAAATGAAGATAAGTTAGATTTACGAGGCAGCTAACTTTGAAAATTCCTGGCAGTCAAGGTTGTGGCTACATTTACAAAATAAAAATCGTCCATAAACCAGTAAACATCAATAGTGAAGTTCAAAGGGTTATACAAAAATTCTTGCTAAAAATTCAGTCTCATAAAAAATTATTTTAAGAGAACTTCAAAACCGAGTTATTTTCTAAACTCCAGAAAAGGGCAACTTCAAGGCCGTGTACAGACCCTGGTAATGAAATAATCGAAAAATCAGTTCCACAACCTTATGCTACATTTATTTAGGTATACAAAAATAATAATAAAAACAAAAACAAAAATCATAAGATTTTAGGGTTTTTTCCACCTTTGCCCCACTGTGCGGCGCTAAGATCGTAGAGCTGTATTGCACTGTATTGAATTATCTACGTCACTCATAAGGCGGTCTGTCGCGGCGATCAAGACTAGACCGCGTTCGACAAGCGGTACGGTTATACAAAAATACAGGATTCCCGGCGGTCACAGAGCAATAAATCATATTTATTTAATGTTTTCAGACTATTTTGTCCGTGATATATAATTTTACTCCCTTGTCTTTGTTGAATCCGTGGCTATTTTTATTTAAATGAATAAGGAAGTTGGAATTCTATATCTTTTTATTGTATGGTCTTAATATTATCTCGTTTTTAGAATTTACAATTTAGCGGAGAGAGGCCTGCGTGCGCTGTAGGAAAAAAAACAATAAAAAAAACCACATAAAAATGTTTATTACAATAATATGAAGAAATAAAATAAGAAGCTGGAGTTCCTCTTCATCAGAACTACTCATTTTCCTTAAAAAATCTGCAAAGTACTATAGCCGATGGAAACCTCTGCTGCGAACGTGCTTCCCGGAAGATTACCTCAACACTGGATCGCTCACACAGATAAAGCTTTCTGTGTGACTTAGAAAAATAGATGACAACCTAGAATAACGCGCGATAACTGACCACCACGACAGATCGTGCCCTGTATGCCCAGGCCTTTAGATTTAATTTAGAAAAAAAAAAAGGTTTACCTTGCATTAATATGAAAAAAAATCTAAATACTTTTTACGGGAATACGATCAATTATTTTAGGAGAAAAAAAATTAATAAAGTTTTGAACCATGTTACTTGAATTGAAGAATGTTAATTCTTTATTGAATCGTTTTGAGGAAAAGCAATACCACAAAGAGCCATTTCTAATATTCGACAACAGTGTTAGAGTAATATAAACAAACAAAACTCTCTGTTTAATGCTCAAGTGCTAGAAGTGATAGTGAGGGAACGCTACTCGCTCGCTCTAGCGTGGCAAGTAGGTAGGGCTAACTGTACAACTTCTCCAGGAACACATAATGTCCCTCCAGATGTCGCAAACACCTCATTTTTTCAATGGCCGAGACCGATTGTTAACTTAAAGTGGTTCTGTTACTAATTATCCAATCCGGGCTATCCTTTCCCTGTATTGTTTTTGGACACTTTCACAACAGCTGGATTAGTTATGTTAAGTTAATAAACAACAAAGCGTTGCGCAAACACTGATTAGAGCAATATGAGCTATATAAGTAAATTTGATAAGTTCTAAATTATAAGCTGAATAGGGTCTTGTGATTATATTTATAAATAAAGATTTTATTTATCAGGGTTTGGCCTGAATTTCCACTTTTTAAACCATTTCTCTAAAGCTGGTCTTGGATAGCGAAAGAAGAAATTATGGGATCTTTGACCGAAGATAGGTTAGCAGTGTCATCGGCTAAAGTATAAAAGTTTGTGATGGAGTATTTAGGTATACCTGGAGTGTACAGAGAGTAAAGTACTCAAGATATTTTTATTCTTAAGTTCAATTTTAATTTATTATATAAAGTAAGATGTTGAGGAGGATCAGTAAAAAATAAAAATAAAATAAAACAGCTGAGTGGCACTCCGGGAATGACCGAGAGGGGAAAGCATAGCTTTCTTAAATCTCTGAAGTATGGTTTGATCGAACAAACATTACATACCTAATAAAATGTTATTAATGCTAAAAATTTTTGAAACAATTGACCATATCTAACATTATTTAATTTATTTTTTAAAAAATAAAAATGTTTTGATTTTTGTTTATTTTAATAATATCTATTAAATCGATTTTTTGTTTGTTTTTAAGAGCATCACATAATGTAAATTTATTAATATTAAGGAAAAGTAAATAATAAAGAAAATAGTTAATATTAGTACTGTCATATATTGATAAAAATAATAGTAATGAACAGAATATACTTTTATGTCTAAAAACTTAAAAATAGATGTTTCAAACATCACTTTTTTCATTCAAACCAATATAGCTCTTAAACGGTAAAAAATAGCGACCAATCTTTTTTCTGATTTTATATCTTATACGACACGATCTGGGAGCCATCTGGATACGTTTAATTAAAAACTTTATTCCAGAAGTGTTAGGAATAATTTAAAAAATAGTTTTGTATGATGTGATGCTTCCATGATCCTTTTCAGTTAATTAGATATAAAACTTTAAGAGCATAAACTATATATGTTCTGAATGAAGATATGCCAAGCAGTCTTTATGCTTCAATGTCTTATACAACATTCAATCTTTATAATTTATATTGGGAGTTGGAATTAATTTTAAAGGATTTTTTTCGATTTCTGAGCATTTATTTAGAAAAAATGGTACGATGTATATTATTCAAAGTATTGTCCATCGCTAGCGACTACTTTTTCCCATCTTTCTGGCAATTTACGGAGACCAGCTCGGAAGAAAGCTTCGTCTTTTGTGGCTATCCATGAATCCACCCATTTTTTGCAATCTTCATAAGAAGTGAACCGCTGGTCAGCCAGGTCGTGTGTCATGCTTCGAAGCAAGTAGTAGTCAGAAGGAGCAATGTCTGGAGAATACGGCGGGTGGGATAGGACCTCCCATTTCAGCGTTTCCAGGTATGTTTTGACCGGTTTAGCAACATGCGGCCGAGCGTTGTCATGTTGCAAGATTACCTTATCGTGCCTTTCCCCAAATAGCGGCCGTTTTTCCTTCAGTGCACGGCTCAAACGCATCAACTGAGCTCGGTAGAGGTATCCCGTGATCGTTTCATTCGGTTTCAGCAGCTCATAATAGACCACGCCCATCTGGTTCATTTTTCATCGCCAGTGACAATACAATGCAAAAAACCCTTTCTTTTTTGACGTTGGAGCAGTTGTTCACAGGTGAAAAATCGCCTCTCAACGTCTCTCGGCTTCAATTCGTACGGAACCCAACGTCCTTGCTTATGAATCATTCCCATTGCTTTGATGCGTTTGCCGACTGTTGACAAGTCGACTCCCAATGACTCAGACAATTCTTGAAGGGTTTGACACGAGTCTTCATTGAGTAATGCCTCTAATTCTTCATCTTCAAACTTCTTCGGCTGGCCAGGGCGTTCCTTATCATCCTTGTTAAAATCACCATTTTTAAACCTCCGAAACCAGTACTCACAAGTGGAAATCGATGGAGCATAGTCCCCATAAGCCTCGCAAACTAACCGATGGGCTTCAGCTGCTTTTTTCTTCAAATGAAAGCAGAAAAGCAAAGCTTCCCGCAAATTTGTCTTACTTGGCACAAAAGTTGACATGTTTAGAGAGCAAAAAAATAATGTTGTTCACACTTCAGAGAAATGACACCTACTGAAAATCAAAGCTAAATGATGACGCTTCAACATGAATATAGCAACAAGTTGGCCCGATGGGATTATAGACTAGTAATACCATCTCTTATCAATCCTTTAAAATTAATTCCAACTCCCAATAGCATTCCATGTCGTTGCTTCGCCCGCTCTTATAAGTTTTATAATAGTTTTACTAAGACTCTGTTGCAGAATGGGGCTAGCTACATATCGATTTTTAAACTTCACTGAGATACACACGCCACACCACATCTTTATAGCTTTTTTGAAAGCAATGTAATAGAAATAAGCCAATTTTTTTAATCAATTATCAAACTCTATATCTGTGCCATTTGGGAAAACTAGATAAGTTTATTTTTGTCCACAATAAGATAAAAACTTTGGATAACCCATATTGGTGTCCAAGATATCTAGTAAAAGTAGGCAATTTGTAATGTCAAAGGTATAAAAGAGTACTTTTGAACAACCTATTTATCTTATTGTGGACAAAAATGAACTTATCTATTTTTTTCCAAATGGTACAGATATAACACCGTATCTTTGTAACCTCTCTTGAATGGAGCTCGCCGGTCATTTAAAAACACCATGCAAATTTAATTTATTGTGCTAATCTTTCAGGTAATATTGCAAGCCTTCACGTGGGTGTAGAATGGAAGATGTTAGTGAGGCATACTTTGAATATGCTTCTAGTATGTTAATACATAAATGTGGATCTATGTATGTAAACTTACATTATATATTTTTATAATAAAAGTCAGACATAGGTTTAGAGTGCAAGTAGTAGGACATCACCTGATTCCGTCGGAACAATGGAAGGAAGACCCGCCCATTTCCTGAACTTGGACCAAATTCCTTGCTCACCGAATTGACCCTTGTGCTAGGAGCGGCATTTGACCCAGTTACTTATTCGTGCTACATTTAATACCTGTGTGCAACCTAAATAATATCTTTATCTTGTCACCAGTATCAGATTTGCAATAATATGTTTCTGGAATAGATTTTGAAATTGCAAGGCATCTCATAAGAGCAAAAATGTGATTTTCTAATTTTGATCCTATTCTATTCAAATCTTGCTTAGAAAATTGCTCGAAATTGGATAGTTTTGTGTTAAATTTTTCAAAGATCCTCATATGATTTCTTCATCCTATAAGTAAGGTGATATATTCAACTGCTGAATACTTAAAACTAATTACAAAATGGTATTTTTTTCCGGTAACAGATCTACCTCAGCCATTCAGGCTCATCGTACCTGTCGTATTCCCTGCTAATGAAGTACCAGCGCTTTGATAAATCTTAGAATTTTCTCTGGATTCATAATCTGCCTTACCGGAAGACCATGGCCATAAAGAATATGATATGCTACTTCATCTTCCTTTCTGCAAAATCTTCAGGATAGGTACTCTTTTATTCTCATCACAAAAACATTGTTGAGTCTCCTGTGATCAGTATATAGTTCCGTCAGGATCTTTAGTTTGGTTCTAAACTATGACGACGTTACCGCATAATGGCTCTGGCGCACGGGGAATGTTGCTTGAGCCTTAAATTCAAATATTATTTTTTACATTATTGATTAGGATTTAGGTTAAGTAGACAATTATACAATAAAAAGTATACATATCTGGGTAAGAGTAAGTCGGACTAATAAATATGATTATCACATTTTAAAACGAAAGAATTTACAACTATACTAACAAAAAAATCATATAATTATGAAACTAACACGAATATTAAAAAAAAAAAAAAACAGGGATGTTTTACACATTCCTGGTAGTCCAAATAACTCTTTATAAATAGTTTTATTAATATGGGTAAGTCTGATTTCTTAAAACGACGAAGTGGTTGGTGTATTGCAGTAGAGGATTTGTATTCCTATCGTGTTTTTTATAACTTGCCTTGTTAAAAAAAAATAAATCTACATTTTCAACAAACTTAAATACAAATACCTGATACTTATCCCTCTTTGAATTTTTAGAATTTTCATAAAAAATGTGGACTATATTTAATTTTTCACTTTGAGTTAGGAGCTGCTATGATGGAATATTGTTACGGTCTGGAAAGGCCGCCAGGGTGGCCTAGATTTGGTGGTGCCGTGGGCATGGGCGAGCAGGTAGCCGAAAAGGGCGGCAAATGGCCTGGAAGGGTCACGGCGCCCCAGAAGGCCCTAGATCTGTAATCTGGCCAGATCTAGAATGTTCGGCGGCGCTTTAAATAGGCCGACTTCCAGCCTAGGAGTCAGTATCCATGTGTCAGTGATCAAGTAACGATCGATCAGTCAAGTGTCAGTGACAGTTCAGTCAGTGAGTTAGTGACAGTGATTAACAGTGTCAGTGAGTGTAGTAACAGTCTCTGTGTGTCTGTGTAATAGATTCTTATGTATAATTGTGACATCTAGTATTAAGATATTAAAGATAAGTATTGTGTAATATACATATTAGTGTAATTAGACCTAAGTACAATTGTTATTAGATTAAGTAGCTTAAGGGACCTATTTGTATTTATTAAGTAGTAAATAAATTAGTGTTTAGTATTTAAGTTGTGATTTGATTAGTCATACCCCCAGTGGCCCGTAACAATATTATATCATAGAATATGCCAGAGTGTAAATATGTATGGATGTGATTTTTTTATTTAATTAGGTATTTAATTCCATTTATATCATTTTATTTTGATAGTGTATATTTTATTAATTTACCTTTTCGGCATGATTTTGTTCAATTCTTTTATTTATGTGATTTGCTCGTAAATAAGCCACTGCTTCTTTTCCTGTATTTTTCTGTTTCGACATGTAGTGGGATGTAGGAATGTTTGATCTGATTATTTATATATTTTTTAATTCAGTCCTGATGGAGTGAAACGTTGTCTGGTTAGTTATCAACAGATGGGATACTAAAGGATTTGTATTAAATCATTTATCACTAACATTCTTTATAGTTTGAAAAATATATAATATACATAACAATAATGGTTTACAAATGAAAATAAATATGAAATTAAATTATAATTAATTTCCAGTATTTAAATACATGGAATGAGAGCACTCATAATATATTACGTTATTTTCTACAATTACTCATCTTTCAGCCAGCAGTTAGATGATATCTTTCTTTTGTTATTACACCACTCGCGGCAAAACTCAGAACTATTTACATTACTAACAAGATATTATTTATTAATAAAATAAGTTTTAAAACGAAATGTTATCTTTTCAGCTTTACAAACCTAATATTTTCTCAATTTTTTTTGTTTTTTTCAGGGAATAAATACAAATTTAGAAGAAGCTATTCAATTCCTGAGGGAATATGACGCAGAGGCTTCTGCGATGTGCACGAGGGTCACCGACGCACAGTGGTCCTACGTCACCAACATCACTGACTACAACAAAAGGAGGATGGTAAAGCACTGTAATATTTTGCTTTCCATTCAACGAACATTCCTAATAAATTTATAGTTTGTTCTTTTTGATCTAAATAAGCTAGAATAATCGTTTAATGTAATCACTGGGACCATTCTGAAACTATAATAAAGATGAATGTTATTAGGCTCAACGAAAAAAAAAACATTTAAAAGGCCAGGAGAAATATCGCGGTAATCCAGTTTTTTTTAAATTTAAACAAGTGATGCTACAAAAAAATAAAAAGTAAAAACAATAAATAAATATTAAAAAAAAATTAAATGTAAGTTTAAAAGCCCCTTTACCTACAGCTTAAACGCATTATAGCAAAAACTACTAGATCCCAACTAAAAATGAATCTTAATTAACCTTAATTACATAGAGGTTCACGAACTGTTTAGGTTATGTTCACGCACTCGCAGTTTTCAGTGAATTCTATTAAGTGAGTGCTTTATATTTATCACTTAAGGTAATTCCACTTAAGGTAATTGCCAATTCCATTGGAATTATTTTTATTTGAAAACTAGCTTCAAATTTCAAACGTCGTCCTAACGTAATAAAAACATGCAAACATTTCAAAACATCAGTACTTTTTTATGTAGATTATGTAGGTGAAATGTGACAAATTTCATTTATGTAATCTATAATAAATAAAAGTGTGACGAAAACTCGATAAAGAGCAAAACATTACCTAATAATTAATAAAAAAAAATATTTGTGATGAATTTCAAAAACAAAATCCGTTATGTCCAACATAAAATAGAAATTTTATGCTTATGCAAGCATGTATTAAAATTCATATTCATAAGTATAAGACCACGCCAAGTCACACAATTTGAAGATAGGTTCAAAGTGAGACCAAATTTTTCGACTGCCCAAAAATTAGTATTTTATAATTTTTATATTGTGAAATTTTGAAAAATCGATATAACGGGTTTTGATTCTAAACGACTCATACATAACCAGGAACTATGGAACATGTTAGGATTACTTATTATAGAATCAGGACTGATGAATTGTTAAAATTGTGAAAATAATTAATTAAATAACAGCAAGCGGTATTTCAAAACAAATAAATAAAAATTACGTAATTTTACATTAATATGCTTATTTAGAATTTTACTTTAGGTGGGGTATATCTCTCAAGAATTTGTTAAAAATCACATTAAACATAGACACCAAAGAATGCAAGGCGTAACGAACTCAATAGAGATTTGACTAAGGAGCCCCATTTATATTTTCTACTGCGACACATCCGCACTATTTTTATAATGCATAATAATATAATGTCTGCTAATTTTCTATATGAGTGACTTCAATCCATTTTTTCAATGAAGGCCACAGCTTCGTCCTCTCCATCCCGCATCATCTAATTCCAAAGTGTTTGGTGATTCCAATAAGAACCAAGCCATATCTTCCTACCGAGGAATTTATACAGATAGGTAGATATATACTGGATATACACAGATATATTACCCTCAAACGTTGATTTCACAATCCTGGCAACAACATTCTTTGGATAGACAAAAATATTCCTCTCCTAGATAAAATCGGTGCTATGTGATTTATGTACTAAAAATTTCTACTTGTAATAGTTTAAAACCTGTTAATTATGAATAGATTAAGGCATAATAAGATACCAGCTCAAAAGAGGAAATTTGAGGAAGGTGGAAGAACCTTACCATGAAATGTTGCTTTTACACTTTCTCTCTAATGTTTTTTACTCGTTACTTCTCCTCGATTCGTTATCTTAAAACACTGTTAGGGTTAATTAATTATTTAAGTCGTTAATTTTTTATATCATATTTTAATGAACATTTTCAGTGATGTGATTAATGCAAAAGTAATTGGTATTGATATGGATACTATAAACAATTTCGTTCATACATTATTATAAATATTCAGATAATATATATCAGCTGCGGTGTATGTAATCCAAGCAACGGTCATACGGCAAAATATTTTCCAACAACTGCAAAATCATTAAATGTAATTTTCACAAATAATAATGACCAATAATTTTTTTCTTTTAGAATTGTTATAGGTTGATATCAATAAAGTTTAACTTCGCACTTCCCTACAGTAGCCTTTATTGATACACCGCTTATCCCTATAGAACTGATCCGCTACCTAAGACTTCACTTGATCAAACGTCTTATGCTTGTCCGCGTCAAAGGCCTTGTTCTCACTATGAGAGATATACCCGGTCTATAGACGTTAATTAGACATTGCCTACAGCCCACAATACACGTTTGATCTTAAGGTCCTTGATAGAAATGACTAAGACAGCTGCTATTGCTGCTTTTTAATAATAACAACAGATTATGAGCGATGAAAACAGGAGAAAATAAAACGCAAAAACTTTATCGAAAGGCTACTGAAATTTCACCCGTCTGACTTCGAGTGGATTTGAGTCATCGCTTCAAATTTTATAAGAAAAGGCTCAAAGACAAGAAAGTAGATTTGGAGAAGCTATTCCAACATTAGTTGGGGCACTTTGTTGTTTTTTTTTGTTTTTTGTGAATGGAGATAAACACATGTTCCTGACAATGTTAGGCAAACGTTACATTTCCAATTATTGGGCAATAACATCTACCAATTGTCCTAGGTTTCCATTTCGGACAGGAGTCTTCAAGAAAGGGATTGAGTTTTTTCAATTGTCAAGCAAAACTTAAAGATTTTCGAAAAACATTGGCTATATACTAAACCTAATTATACTAAATTGAGTTCTTGTGTGGACGAGGTCTTGCTTAGAATCCACTTACATGAAACTCATGAAGGATCGGCTGATTTTATTTGCTCATTTTCGATTCATAGTACATTTACTAGACCGACGCTCTATAAAGCTTATAAATTACAAAAGAATCATCTACATGACAGTGATTAGATCTATAGGAAGTTCTCAATGCTCCTTACTGTCTTCAAAATAATAATCTTGATACACTTTATGATCACGGGATTCTATCCCAATAACCGAGGTGTCTAGTAAGAAGATGGTTTAGAGACTTTGAGCGTACATGCCTTTACTAACTATATTAATACCATAATAGATTAATTAATACGTTATTATTTTTAGTTGATATTATGAGTTCAACATAAAATATATGAAAGAACCTCCTTTTTTTTCGTTCCTCAATTCCTCAAGCTCAGATAGTGATGTAAGTAAAGTGTTACCGTAGAGAAGTAACGATCCAGAGATGAAAAAACTTTTTACGGTAACCAGGAAAAGAAAGAGAAAAGAGGATGATTCGACATTACTTAACCAGCCGAAAAGTCGCCGACTTCAACTGTCTTCAATCCTCTCAATTAGTGAACTCTGTTTTCTGTTCTGTTCAGAAACGCAACCTCCAAAACTATTGTAGTTTGTTTTAATGTCATCCAGTATGTTAGGAAAATCGTTGGAGCTAACAAAACGCAAACGAAATAGCTATAACAAACAGCAGCTTGAACACTTCCGAGCCTTAGGATAGTCAGATAAGGTGTGCAAGGAAATAGCTGAGGAGCACACTTAAACATTGTTTTCCAAGTTAAATGAGATAAAACAAAAGCAATTATATTGTCCTTCAAAGAAGGCAAAAAGAAACTTCCGAAAAGTTTTAAATTTAAATCGAAAAACATAGTTTATCTGGGTATTAAATTAAAAAGGCACCTTGAGTTTTCAATATTCTTACATGAAAATATAAGAAAAGTAAGATATAAATGGCATAGGCTGGAGCACTAACTAACTGCTTCAAGCTTGTCCCTACATTTGAAATACATTATATTTAAATTAGTGATTGTTTCAACCATGCTGTAAGAGGTACCATTGTTTTCAAACCTTACAAAAAACCTACTGCAATCATTTCAAAATGAGATATTGTAAAAGATCGTAAAATGAACCACAATGCAACTTTTAAAAACGTCTAATCTATAAGAGAAGTAAAAATTTACATAAATTATAAGGAAGAAAAATAATGTTTTTTCAGAGTTCTAAAATATATATCACACCCTCTGTTCAGTCACATTTCATCCGAAGAAGCAACATAACGGTAGCAGAGATCATTCTTTTTTTTAAATTAAAATATTTATATATGTATATACATATATGTATATATATATATATATATATATATGTGTATATATATATATATATATATATATATATATATATATATATATATATATATATATATATATATATATATATATATATATATATATATATATAGTAAATGCTATTAAAGCGTTAATAATAACATCTCAACTGCTTTTGATGCAACTAAAAAGTTCAATAAAAGTTCTATATGAGAAAGTTCTGAGACCATTTTCTCGAAGGATAGCAGAAATAGAATTGGAAGCAAGTTAAGGAAATAGTAGATTTAAATGGTTATGGAGTTTACTATGAAAGGATCGGTATCTAGTTTGGGCTAAATCAGCTATGAATGGAACATTAAACTCTTTATCGATAAGGTTACCTGTGAGGCATAACGTAAGGGGCATAAAGAAGTTTTTGAAGGATATTGGATTGCAAGGATTGGAATACGAGATCATTTAGTGAATCCCCAGATCTCGAACCCGGAAATAATTTCAAATATTAAATGATATATTTAGGTTTATTTTAGTGAGTAAAATATATGCAGAAAACAGTCTGCTCCATCACCTTATTAGGTGAAATATGACTCCTTAAAATCCTGAGAAGCAGATAGAGGATAATGTGCACTTCTTCATAACAGTTCATAACAGTTTTTTTCTTCATAAATAATATATATATATATATATATATATATATATATATATATATATATATATATATATATATATATATATATATAGATATATATATATATATATATATATATATATATATATATATGTATATGGAGAAGAAGATAGTCAGGGATGCAGTCAAAGTAACACCACGTCAAAGAAGAAGTTCTTTAATACGTGCCAACGTATTAATATATATATGTATATATATATATATATATGTATGTATGTATGTATAGATTTAAATTCTAATTATTTCATCATATTAACCTGCGTGTAATTACAGACATTTGCTTTAATTATATCTTTAATTCATAATGAAAAATTGTCGGTGGAGTGGATGTATAGATAGGGTATGATTTCCTTGAAATTTTTCCTAACATCCTCACCATAAGTGGCCATAGTTATGTACATCCATCCTTCAGCGAAGAGTGTCACTAACAACTTACACATTAGTTTTACAATACACAATATCTCTTATGACCACTTAATCTGATGACCAGTGTATTATAAAAGAACTACAATTAGAACGTATTTAAAACAATCTATTTAATCTATCCTTTATGTGAAAAAATGCCTATAAAATTCAAATATCAAATAATTAAAAAACTATTCCTGATTCCATTCTAGTGAATATAAATTATAAGTAAGATCGTAACATTTAGAGTAATTAAAGGCTCGTAGAAAATAATGATAAAAGTCATGCTTTGTTGTTCTATGTTATAACTTGGATAGAAAATTTATAAAAAAATAAATAAATTAATAAAGCACCACATTTATTTTATGTCTTTGTTGATTCTTCCAAAAACAAATTCACCATAGTCATCATCACTTCTAATTAATAGTAGTTATTGTCCCTGGTATAATTCAAAGATGTATTTGGAATATGAAACATATTCTAATCCTTTTCATCTGTTTAGATGGATCTCCAGAACTTGCAGAGCAAGCTGGAAAAGGTATCATGGCAAAAAGCCATCCAGTTCTCTTGGTCGCTGCTGCCGGACCAGATGACAAGGAAGCAGCTGCAGCTTCTTGCGACAAGGAGCAGGAGTGCCCTTAGTGATCCCAAACTACAAGAGGTATTTAAAATTTATTTTCTAGCTTAATGACAACTCTACGGTATGTCAGTATAGTACACTAGTTGGGGCGAGGGTCTCAGCGCACTCGGTACTGAAGGTCGTGGGTTCGAATCCCACCTGGGTGGGTTAAAATGTATTTCGTGGCGGTCCCACGAAATGAATTTTGACCTTCCCACCATGGCTAGAATAAGTTGGTAACATGTAGGATAACCCGCCCTTCCTGTTCTAGTTGGAGTACATAAGGACATTAAGCCCAAATAAACAATAAGCAAACAACTGTATTTAAACATTTTCTTGAGTGCTACTGATGAGTAGTCCTTTTCAAGTTTAGGCATGTTGTTGTAATCATAATCAACCTATTTACTAGATGTATATATTGTACAGTTGTAAATTTCAATAAAATGAGAAAAAAACAAAAAAAAAAACATTTTCTTTAACTTATTTATATATTATTTCCTATACCCAAAGAAACAGAAAGTGTCCTTTTTAAATACAAAATTGTAAAAGATTACTCTTTTGATAACTTATTTGGTTCTTGAACTAAAATTTAAATTAAAACCTCTACCAATACAACACCGAAAGGGTCTTGATGATGTGATGCTTCTTGGCCAGCGGTTGTCACAACATTTCCAGATTTATGGGTACTCGCTTTATAGTGACTGGAAGTGCCAGAAAGGTCTTCTGACTCCTTAGCTGATCCTCTATTGGTAATAGAGAATAAATAATTGTTTGCCTAAGCTGGAATCGAACGTGAACTGCTTGGGCCCCAAGCAAGTGGCTCACTGGCTTACCCAATGGTATTTGGCTTAAATTATTTTTAAAATATATTTATTTCTATATTTTAGTCCTGGTAAGTATATTTCTTGCCAGTAAGTTAATTTTAGTTCTGTCTTTGTATTTTTAAATGACTGCTAAAATAATTTTAAATTGGGGTATCGGTATCAAGGATTATGAATCGATTTTCTGGTATCGGAATAGGGAATCGACAAATTTCGAAATGGACACATTAAGAGAATACACAATAAAGCTACGTTCTCACGGGGCAAAAAGACGAAAGCGTGGCATGCCTTCGTTTTTTTTTCGTTCGTGGTGCTTGCCTGGAGTGAGGGAGAAAAGTGAACTAGCGGAGAGTCGCGGACAGTTCACACGACCACGATTCAGATAGCCCCTTGAAATCTACCATGGAGGAGCTGGAAGAATATCCTTCCACCATAGTAAAATCGTTAAATATAATAAAATATGTTAAAACAGTATACTCAAGGACAACAATGGCTGAACATCCTTCGGATAACTTAAAAACCGTTAAATATTTTAATATTAATAAAACAGTATCCTTATAAAGACAACAATGGTGGAATATCGTTCGGATCCTGGAATATTTCAACATATTATCCATTTTTGTTCAAGATAAACCACTTGTTAACTTTCTCGACTGGCGTGGTCCACGCCTGAAAATCAAACAGGTTTGATACCGAGCGTGAGCGGTCGTGGACTCCCTTCTCTCTAGATGACGTCAGAGGCGAACTCACGCCACCTCGTTCAGACGGAGGAAATTCCACGAATCCGTGAAAACGTAGCTTAAGAGAACAGGTACAAAGTGGTCGGAAGAAAGAATAAGGAGACATGATGAAAGGATGAAAGAAAAATAGAGGAGGAGAAAACAACACATGAGAAATTGTCACAACCAAGAAATTGAAATTGGCACGTGGCTTCTAATTGGCCAATACGAAATAAAAAAAACTCGATTTATCCCTTGTCTATATATAATCTACTGCTTCTGAAAAAGAAACTATCGGTATATTGTCGATCCGAGCAAGACCAACAGAGTTAGAGCGTATCAACCCCCCCCCCTCCCTCACAAAAAAAAAAGTTAAAAAATGTAGGCAAAACGTGATTTTCTTCATTTAAACAAATGTGGCTCCTAAACGGTAGCTCCTAGCGACAAATATCTTATTAAAAAAATATTCTCCATTAAATTTCTAATCAGGACACTGTCGTCAAATTTTCGATCCGAACAACTCCAACAGATCTAGAGCGTGTCAAAATATTACATTTTAAAGTGTTAATAAACCGTTAAGCCAGGATGACGTTTTGCGTTACAAATACGTTGTTTGATCATTGGTCGTAATATTTTCTGATGCGACTCCTCAGAAATCGCAGCAGCCTCTAGGTAATGGACTGTATGTAAAATTATAAAGACGAGTGTTCGCAACTTTGGGGAAACCTTTTTCAGAAGATAACTAAACCAAATATTAACGAGAAAAATCACTCACCTCTGTGCAGCCGCCGACGTACCTCCGCGACTTCTCAGATGCCTCCAAGAGAATCGCTGGCGGATGAATGATTCCTGTAGGCTGATATACTCGGTTAAGATATCTTCCTCTCAAATCACCACTCATATGCATGGGAAACTATGTCTTTATAAATATCATAAGAAACACTTTGAAAACAAAATTATGGAAGGCTAATCTTAGCTTTGGGCATAAATAGACAGGAAGACCATAGGGCCTTGGGCAAAAGGTAAGTCGCTCGTACAGCTTCAGAAGACAGCGATAGAGTGAGTAGGATAAGAAGCCACATCTTTTAGTTTCCGAGAGTCAAAGTCAACTGCTCTCTCTTGTTATGGTAAAACTAAAGGGCCGATTAATCAAGGAATGAGGTAGAGGGCGTGACTATGTAAAATCTATATATTCCTTTTCACAAGAGCGCCGATTGGCGCGAACAACGTCTAAAATCTTTGTTGCCAGGATGTCGCTTTAAGTTAAAAAAAATAAAATTTAAATTAAAAAAAAAAAAACAAGGTAAAATAATAATAAATAGTAATCAACAAAAAAATTGTTTTATAGCATTTAAAATAGATCTAAATTATTCTTATAAAATATTGTCCTCTAGTAGAGTATTATTTATCCTAGGAGGAGGTTTTTCCTCATCAAAGCAGAGAATTCTAACAAACTGAAGTTCCTGGTGTCACGGGAGGCTGCCTTCTGTCCTTACTCGGAGACGTGTCCCCCCAGCCGACAGTATGGACAATTTATCACAATAATTAAAGTTGCATGTCCTCCTCGCAAATAAACCACTTTTTTTTTTTTTTTATTATTATCATTTCTTGTAATTAAGAGGAACTCCATTGCGGAACCTTTTAATCATTCGTCATAATCAACAGTAGGGAACGATTCTTATCCTACCGTATTTCAAGTTTATAATTAATTCAATTGATCAGGAATAATTCAATTAATTCAATTAATTTGTCTTAATAGCTCTAACTTATTTTTCAGCAATAATTACTTTACCCATAGAAATGTCCCTTGAGGTTTTGTGGTGTGTTGGTACCTAAATCTTTGATTCTCAATTCAGGATACCAATTTCTTGATTTTAAAATAAAATGCTATTACAAAAAAATGTATTTAAGAAGGAATATACTCTGGGTTTTATAAAATTACTTAAGAAATAGCAAATATTAGTAAATCCTTTCACTTAACACCAGAGATGGAAGGATGCACTGATATTACTAAGGATATTGATTTAGTTAGATCTTTACCCTCCGGATACTACTGGAGAAGACAGCAGAATACCAGATCTCCACGCACCATGTCTTCATAGACTTCCAACTGGCCTATGACTCCATAAATCGTGAGGAAGCTTATACAGCGATGTTAGAAATGAATATACCCCATAAACTTGTTCGACTAGTGAAAATGACAATGGAGAACAATATTTCTCATGTTAAAGTTGGTGGAAATTTGTCTGGAGGGTTCACTACAGAGACTGGTGTCAGGCAGGGTGATGGCCTGGCGTGCCTTGTTTTTAATATAGCCTTAGAAAAGGCTGTGAGAAATGCAGGAATACAGGTAGTAGGGACCTTGTTAAATAGAACACATAATATGGATGAACCTTTAAGAAATTCCAAAGAAGGTGTTAAGTGTAAGTGTACGGAACTAGAAAAGTTGATCGTCCAAAGCTTAGATGGGAAGATACCGTAGCTACTGATGCCAGGATCTTGCTTGGTACCCGAAATTGGAAGGCAGCAGCACTTGATCGGGAAAACTGGTGGTTGATGTTGGAGCAGGCCAAGTCTCAACTTGGGACGTAGTGCCAATAAATATTAATAATAATTGATTTAATTGTGTATAAGGTTACAACTACAATACACTGATAATAAGAAGATGATCAGGGATGCACTCAGTAAGAAATAAACTCGTCCGAGTAAAAAACTATAATTAAGTGCCAACGTTTGGCTTACAACAGACTTAGCCGTCAACAAAACGTTTTCTCATTATAATAAAATGGTTTATTTAATTAGTGATTCAGCATTGATTATCCAAAGGTGAATACATACCTATCTTCAACAATCGGATATTTGGCTTGAAGTAGCAATAATGAATTTTTTAAGACAATTATTTTGAGTCCTGGATCAAGCATTGTTGATCTGGTAGATTACAAATTGCTACTGTAAAAGATGAATAAATACCTGTTATAACATTTGTTGTTTTGTTTATCATTAAGCTAAAGAATCAATACAAATTACAGAACTGTCACAAAACTATCGTCAACTACAACAGCATCAATTAGGACTAATGAATTCAATGCCCCTTTTATTGGAATTATTTTTATTTGGAAACTATTTTCGAATGTTAAGCATTCATCATCAGTTTTGAGAAGGCAAAATTGTTAATAAAATATTATCGAAATGATATTACTATTGTTTAAGTTTATTGAAAGTATATTTTTCATTAATAGAAAGAACTCTATACTAAATATTTTCACAATATAAGGGGAATAAGTATTTTCAAAATGGCCACCATTAGTTAATCTCAGAGGAAGGAACTTCAACTCGGGAGGTAGTATTTTGACCGCTTGGATGCCTTTGTCGGTTTCACTCTAACCGTTTCTAGAAGCGTTTATATATATATATATATATATATATATATATATATATATATATATATTTTTTTTTTTTTTTTTTTTTTTTTAAAAGGGTCTTTTTTCAATTAATTTTATTTTTATTTATACAGCCATACTGAAGCGAATAAGCTTCATAAATCTGTAGTGGTATGACAAAATTAAATACGTCTAAATCTTAAATTGAAGATTACCAAATCTAATATTTTTCTCGTATTTTAAAAGGGTTTTTCTACTCAAATACCTAAAGGTTTACTTTCTCCACTAAAACATAAACATTATCCAGCATGAAAAATGTTACTAAATAACATACCAATCAAAAAATGTTATCAGATTTCGGACATATCATCTTTTTACCATACCATTACGTGAATGAAAGTAATACCATGTCATATGAGGCATGATGGAGACCAGTGCCCTTTGGCACCTCTACCAATTATCCTCTTAATTTCCAATTATCTATTAGTGAATGAGATCCCCCATCCACCTCCTTTTTGGCCTTCAATATTCGTCATCTCGGATATTTGTTGCACCCATGTCTTGTAGGTATATTTGAAGATTATCTACTTGAAATTTGGACAGCAAACAATAATCGGGTATTGTTGGTTTAGAATGAAATTAAAGAGAATGACACTTGTCAAAATAAGTTCCATTCATGAGAATTACCATTATCAGCCAGCAAGAACAGCACATCCATTATTTGACAAAAAGACGAGTTTACCTTATCTTTTTAAATAACAACGCATTAACTTTATTTGCGCTTTAAAAGGAAGGTTAAAGGCAACAAACGTGAAAAAGTATAGGGTATTTACTAACATGCGTCAAAAAGTTAGATCAAATTTTAAGATAACTTGGATTTAAAAAATTATTTTTTAAAGCACGCTTAAGTTCATTATCAAAAGGATCTCAAATTCTGAGAAGAACAATGAAGTTGCCAAAAATATGAAAAAAAAAAACATATTCCATTAAATGAGACACTCAGTAATAGTATTTTAAACAAATTTGGAAGATTGTCTTAGAATTTGAAAAAAACTCCACGAACCTTTCCTAAATCCAAAATATCTCAACGATTTAGAGGAAAAGGTATACGCCAATGGAAGAATAGGTAGACCAGGAATAAGATGGGTCTATGGTGGGGCGGAGAATGCGTTGTCCATTTTGGGAGTGAAGAAATGGAGAGCAGCAACACTACGAGATGAATGGCGGTTGGTGCAGCATATGAATCACTATAAGGATATGTAAGGAAGGGTTAGTTGTCCAGTAGTGGAGATTTATTAGGCATTAATGCGTAACATGAGACGAGATTGAAAGTAGTTAAATCATAGAAAATTAGATGAAGACTAAAAAAAAAAAAAAAAAAAAAAAAAGGCCAAACGTGTAATTTCACAAGCATAGCCAAAGGAACAGAGAAAATGTAGGAATCGAAGTCGGGATAGTTTTATATTCAGATACTAGTTTTAATAAAGGTTTGTAAATTAATCGATTAGTTTAAGTGCTAGATAAAGAATATCTTTAAATATCGTCAACTACAATAATTCTCGATCTCCTGCAAGGTAACATTTATAAAGGAATATCTTCTAAACTCAGCAAATGTTTCAAGATCCATAGCTGCGAGATGCTTCATCTTCCGCAACCCGGTGCCCTACTAAAGACAATTAGTGGTGAGCTATTCAGGAATCATTAATATGCTTCGAGCCGCCGCACTTGGCTGCTTACAGATGTGGGTCAGTCGTATCTGGTAGTAAACAATAGCATCGGGCGTTCGCCAAGATGGCAGGCAAGATAGACCCCGTATTTCGCTCTCTTAGTGTCATTTGTAGGGCGGCTTGGTTTATATGAAAAATATAATAATGGAGATCCTAACGAAATAATTTATTTAACAAAAAAATAAATGTCACAAAACCAAAGACCATTTGGCTGCTGTTGCAGACATTGCATTACCATTGTAACCAGCGTTAATTAAACCCTTTCTCAAGATCTATTGTTTTCCTTCTTGCCTTTATGAAAGAAAAACTCTTTAGATAACAAAAAAACATTTTTATTAATTTCATGAGGCAAAGGTATATCCATGCATGACTACATATACACTGTCTCAGGTGTAGTAGTAATGTGGAATGAACCATAAAGACATGGAATCTATTCCTGGAATGGAATCAACTCAGTTTCATGACAACTAATTAAGTTATTGAATAGCTTTGTTATTGTGAACTACAAACAAAAAATATTCATTGGTACATACATATATTTTAATAGCTAATAAAATTATTCAAGGTGGAATTTCAATTGTAAGTTAAAATATCTAATATATCATAAAATATTAACAATGGGCTGAACCTGGAAGTGGTGGATACTTCCAGATGTCTTATTTAATTAAAGAAAATAGGGTAATGTGGAATAGAAAAATTAAACAGAATAAAAAAAACAAACCTTGAAGCCTTCAAAATATTCTTAACAGTAATACACACATGGGAGGTAATGAATACCAAACCTTTATACATCTGAATTATTGCATTTTGTCCTTCATGGAATTAATAGTTGGATGGTAACCAAAACATGTAAATCTAGTCATTGCTTTGGAAATGAAAGAGCAAGAAAAGTGTTGGGAAAAACGAGATGGGATTGTAATAGAAATGAGCTCCTGGTTACAATGATTGATATATGTTAACGATTTCATTGAGGAATTCCAAATGAAATGGTAAGGTTAAGTTTATAAAATGATAGATGGCCTTAAGGTCTGGTGGTTAATAGAAGTAAGGCCAAAAGAAAAATACCTATAGGCGAAGACTTAGCTACAATAATTACACAGATAAGCTAGACAAGAAAAAGTTTCGTGCAAGGATTTCTGAAAACATTATGTTGAAAGATGAGCAGCCAGGCAACAATTCAGCAAATGCTCAACTGCGGGTCACCAGAGGGAACAGACTGTGTCTCAGAAGGCTATGCAAGTTTTAGGGGATACCTCTTAATCTTCTCCAGCAATAAAAGCTTAATTCAAAATGAAGAAAGAAGGCTTGTCATGTTTATCTGAAAGCATCTAGAGATCAGAAAAAGCGGTTTAACCCTGGAAGAACGAAAAGAAGAATGGATTGGCATACAATGATTACCTTGAAACGTCAAGTAACATCTGACAGCATCCTAGGTTCTTCATCTTAATAAATAAAAAACCTAATAATACTAAGCAAAAAAAAAAAAAAATGTTTGAAAATCATTTGGCATTGGATGTCCACCTGATGTATAGCTTTAATCCAATCTCTAACATAAACTATTAACAAGAAAAATACTTTTTCACTCAGGATCTTTCAGAGTTTGACAGAAATTAATCATCAAAGAAACATGTGACATACAAATTTATTCTTATATGAAGGATCATGATAAACATATATAGTCCAATTCCTAGTGATGGTTCTTAGTAAAATGAATACAGATGAAAAATTCTTTTAGATTTTAAAATTGACACGTATACTGGAAACAATTACAATTAAACTTTTAGAGATTTAAGGAAATAAAAATTATCGTGGATACAGTTATTTATAAATTTCATGATTATACATACTCATACCTAATTGTACTTTATTCCTCATATTTAAAAGTCATAATTTTATTATACAAACACATAAAATAGACAACATAGGTTCATGTAGTTTTAAAACTGTTTTCTAAAATTAATTATACTACTTATAAAATCCTTTATAATGTGATGTTTGTTTTCAGCTGGCCCGAATAATTCAAGAAATGAAAGAAATATTCAACAAAGCAAGAGTTTGCCCTTTCTCAAATGTAATCTCTTCATATTGTGACCTAACATTAGAACCAGGTAAATAATTGACGGCTATGAATGAATTTCAAAAAATCATACAGTAATGTTATTTTTGATAGACTTAATAGGATACATTACCTTATCCTAATATTCTTAATTATAAATATACATTTTTTTAAAGATAATACTACCCTGCAAAGGAGAAAAGCAGTAGCTTGAAAATTGTGATATAATGACTTATTTTCATTGGATTTGTTATGAAATTTTCGATTCGATGCTCCGTAAAAATTCCAATTATTGTTTTTCTCTGGAGCATTGAATCAAATTTTTACAACGAATCCAACAATAAGTCCAATAAGTCATTATTTCACAATTTCTGCGTTAATGCTTTTCTCCTTGGCAAGGCAGAAGAATTTTTGATTGTTAGTTGGGCCTTAATATCTTCAAATAAATGTTAAGGTTGATATTCCAATAATGTTTCTATATTATTTCATATTTCAAGATAATTCACTATTCTGAGAGATCCAATGATCTATTTCATTTTTATTGCCAGGAAGTAAAATAAAGCAATTATTGGAAAGGATTGGGATCAACACCTGGAATACATTATAAAAAAGATTCTTAAGTACTAATATATTAATAATCATAAGGTATAGTTGACTGTGATATATAGGAGATGTAGATAATTAGGGTAGGCAGTAATAGATACTCAGCAGATCAAAATAAAATAAACATTTTATTTTGATCTGCTGAGTATCTATGACTGCCTACCCTAATTATCTGCATCTCCTAATATATTAATATTTTTCTACATGCACAGTCTGTTTTTGGTCTAGGAAACAACTTCACTATTATTGCTTTCTTAATTGGCTTACTAATACTGTTTAATTATATAACATTATATTCTGTTACTTTAGATTTAACTCGCACAATGGCACATTCTAGAAGCTACGAGGAACAACTGCATGCATGGAGATCATGGAGGGATGCAACTGGACCAAAACTGAAGGAAAAATACATTCGATACACAGAAATTGCTAATGAAGCTGCTCGACTAAATGGTAAGTACTAATTTAAAAATTTTGTTTATCAAATTAATAAATTCATAAAATATCTGCACTAAAGAAATAAAAAGTGTAAGGTTGGGTTTTTTCTTATCATTAAAAATTTATTTTGTAGTAAGGTTAACTAAATTGAAAAACAATTCTTCTTTTCACCAAACCAAACTGAATCTTTTAAAACCATTATTGTCATTAATTATGATAATATTCCCTGTAGTTTAAACTATCACTGCAAGTTTTAATAAAATGAAAATTAAACTTACTAGTTCTCTTGTGATTGATGAAAAGTAAAGGTGCATTTGAAAACAAAAATAAATTAAACAAAACTAGAATAACTCAGAAAAACTTACCAATGTATATTTAAAACTAGATCCAAAATTAAAAGGGCTGATTTAAGACATTTCTTGCAAATCTTCTCTACAGATTTAAGAAAAATTATCATTCAGGTTAATTGTGAGATTTCAAAAGTTTAAAAATTCTTTCGTTTTTAATTAATTAAGATTTATTTGTTCTGGACAGTCTTTGTTATATTTCTCTTTCCAATTCGATGTTTTCCAATGTAAACAATATTGTTTACTGTATTTGAAATATGGATTACCTTTTAATCCATTCACTGCTGAACGTTTAAAGAAATATATTAAAATGGTGAGTGTTGAAATTCAAATTCGGTCAATTTTATTATATGACTATAAAATTGGCTTGAAGGCAGCCGAGGCCACCCAAAAAATATGCTCCGTGTTTAATGAGAAGGTATTTTCTGAGGGGAAAGCTTAATTTTGGTTTTCAAAGTTTCGTCAAGGTGATGAAACGCTTGAAGATAATGCTCATTCTTGAAGACCTCAAGTTGCCAATGAACAAGAAATTCGAGAATTAATTGATTTGGATCCTCGTCAAACAAGTGTGGAAATAGATAAGCAGTTAAATATTTCAATCATCATATAGGAAAAATGAAAAAAATTGATAAATGGGTCCCTCACAAGTAGGTAAATAAGCGGCCACACACTGCAAAGTTGACTAGGGATAAATTAATGGAAATTAGATGGAAACCATTGCCCCGCCTACCATATTCTTCTGACCTTTCACCTACTGATAATCACCTTTTCACATCTCTGGACAATTGTCTCCAGCAGAAATGTTTTGATAAACAGCAAATCCTAGAATTGGAATTTAATCTGTATTTTACCAGCAAAAATCAATTATTCATTAGAAACGGTATTTGGGATTTTGCATCAAGGTGGAATAAAGTTATTAGTTGTAATGGAGATTATTTTAATGAATAAATTTATTGTATAGTCATTGGTTCATTGAATTTTTTTAAATACCCAAAAAAACGACACGACTAGCACAGTAGTAGATTTTACAGATAGTATTTATGAACTGAACATGCTTTACAGTTTTTAAAAAAATAATTATAAACTACCATTAAAACACTTTCATTTCATAATACACAATATTAATTAATTAAGATAGCTCAAAAAATTTGCAGTAGTTTCATTTGATGAGAAAAATATCTTTTTAAAAATAAAAAGTAACTTAATTTGTAATTATAAAAGAATTACCAATGAGTACTTGAAACTGATAAATCTCATCACCTTATTGGATGGAATCCTCTAATGAGTAATGTGTGTAAATACTTTGATTATTTGTCTAACCACAATAGGATTTCGGGATGCAGGAGAGCAGGAAAGATCTGCTTATGGATCAGGAGTTGATATAGAAAGACAAGTGACAGATACATGGGCTGAACTGGCTCCACTTTATCGCCAACTCCACGCCTATGTCAGAACAAAGTTGAGTAGCCACTATGCACCACCACATAGAATACAGCCAACAGCCCCGATACCTGCTCACCTTCTTGGTAAAATTGAAATTTTTAAAAATCACAATTATATTAACATATTAATTATTTATTAACAATTTTAAGCTCATATGCAACCATTGTTAGTTACAGATTATACTCCATTGTAGATATCAAAATGATATACGCAACATTGAATGAATGATATTTATGCTTTAATTTTTACAAAATAACATTTATATTATACATACACACCATAAATTTTTATCAGGAATTAATTGCATTGAACACTAGAGCCATAGAGCCAACAAGCAACTATTTGAAAAAGAGTTCTATTAATTTACATAATCTTAAAAGATATTTTAATATATTTTGAGGGTATTTTCTATAAATAAAATGAAGTATAAAACAACAGGTATTTCATCAATTAGGTAACATGTGGTCCCAAAATTGGAAAAATATACTGGATCTAGTGCTTCCATATTCTGGGAAAAGAAGAGCTGATGTAAGCCCTGAAATGCTACGACAGGGTTACACTCCACTCATGATTCTTCAAACAGCAGAGGAATTTTTCAATTCGATAGGTCTGAAGCCACTACCCATAGAATTCTGGCATAAATCGCTTATAGAGCGCCCAGGAGACCGACATGTTGCATGTAAGGCATCAGCATGGGATTTCTGCAACAGGCGAGATTACAGGTATGACAACAATACACCTGATTTGTTTTTAGAATCCTAGATTCTTGACATGTAATTGTTGGGGAAAATGATCTTAAACTTTTAAAATATAGCAATAAATAATAATTTATTTTAAAATTATATATGTTATACATTTGTGATATTAAAGTTCGCTGATATAGGATCAAACAGTGTACAGAAGTAACTATGGAAGATTTACTGACAACCCACCATGAAATGACTCATATTCAATATTATCTACATTATTCCGATCTTCCAATTCTTTTCAGAGATGGAGCTAACCCAGGTGAATACTATTTTTTAAAATAACAAAGAAAATTTAATTTTTTTCATAATTATATGAAACATTATTATTTATTATTTGTTTATCAGCTTTTCATGAAGCAATCGCAGATGCTATTGGACTGTCTGTAATAACTCCAAAGCATATGCATAGACTTGGTCTCCTAAATAACATTACAGACGACTATGGTAACTTGATAAATTCTTGATATTATTATTTTTTTTTTCCACTAATACTGATATAATGATCAGAAATAAAAATGAAAAAGATGACAGTTATATCCACTTATTTACAAATATTAATTTTTTATGTCTAGAAACAGATGTTAATTTCCTTTTGGAAATGGCTTTGGACAAAGTTGCGTATCTTCCTTTTGCTTACATTGTTGACCAGGTAAGATTAAATATATATAATACAAAACACAATATACATTTGCATATAAGTATGAATGGTCACAACGGAAATAACAAAAAATAATAAATATTTATGTAGGAAAAAACAAAATCACCCTAAAAAGGTGATAAAGTCACATAATTAATAACCAAACAATAAATGTAGTTTTGAGTTAGATAGGTAAAAATATAATTAATATATGTATAACTTTATAAACCAAGCCTGAAATTTAAGCAAATATAAATTCCTATTTTTGATTGCTTCTTAATTTTTTCATACCAATTCAATAAAATAACATATTACTTCAAAATAGATAATTATATAATGTAATTGAAACAGCTAATTCAGAAGCCCATATGTTTATTTCTCATTTATTTTAGTGGCGATGGCGGGTGTTTTCTGAAGGAACAAAATCAATGAATGCAATTTGGTGGGAACTGAGATCGTGGCATCAAGGAGTTATACCACCGATCCCAAGATCTGAAAATGACTTTGATCCAGGATCAAAATATCATATCATATCGGATCAGCCGTACTTAAGGTAACTACTGTTGATTGAGTAATTTAATCTAATTACTTAAACAAATGAGTTAAATAAACAATGGAATTAGTTAATAAACAATTTTAATCACATATGGCAACACTTGCCACTGTTATCAGTTAACTTTTAAATAATATTTCTTTTTAACTTGAGAAAATTGGTTGATATATTTGTTTATTATTGTACCGTCCAATTCTAAAATAATAAACTAGATCCAAATTTTAGGTTACTTTCTGCTGATTCTATATTACTTTCTGGAAAAAGTAGTTTTTAATTTTAGGGTTCTGTGGCCGAGTGAGCTGGGGCGAGGGTCTCAGCACGCTCGGAATAGAAGGTTCTGGGTTTTCAAATCCCTGCCTTTATTTTGTGGCAGACCCAGATAATGAATCTTGACCTTACCACCTTGGCTTGGATAGGTTGGTAACCTGTAGGATAAGCCATCCTTCCTGCCCTAGTTGGAATACATAAGGATATTAAGCCCCAACAAACAAATTTACAAGTGTTTGCTTTCTGTTCTCTTTCCTTTTTTACTTGAAACTAAAAAAAAAAAAAAAAAAAAAAAAAAAAAAAATATATATATATATATATATATATATATATATATATATATATATATATATATATATAAACATTATTTGTAAGTATTTTGAAGAAATAATTTAATTATTTAATTTCTATGTTGTTTCAGATATTACATAAGCCTCATACTACAATTCCAGATTTATGAAGCACTGTGTCAAGCTGCAGGTCACATAGGCACTTTACATACCTGTGATATTTATAGATCGAGAGAAGCAGGGCGATTATTATCGTAAGAACTTACACATCCTTTAAAAATATTATTATAATTAGATAATTTTTTAATAAAGTAATTTAAAATTAAATGCTTCCTACTTGATTCATAGTAATTTATAATTATTCAATATTTCACTTATAAAAAAAAGAATTATTTAAATGTTTAACTAACAGAGATGATAAAAATTTTTGAAAAAATGTATGTAGTCTTGAAATTTATCTAACTTTGCACAGCTATCTAAAAAAAAAAAAAATAATGAAAAAGAGAGGTGAAATTCATACTAAACTATTTATAACTTAGACAGATTTTTATGAGGAATTAATAAATATCTGATTGCTTATGAATTCTCCACTACATATATACTATATATCATCAAAATTGATTTATAGCTAACATACAATACATATCTCTAACCAGCAAAATAAAATTAACAATAAACAATGTGTTTCTCAATTCAAACTCAGCGATATCATGTCGATGGGAGCTTCAAGATCATGGCCAGAAGTTCTAAGGATTGCTACAAAAGGAGCTACAGATAAGCTTGATGCTCGTCCAATGTTGGAGTACTTCAGACCCTTATTATTGTGGTTGAAAGTGCAGAATAGAAATGAAAAAATTATTGGATGGGTCACTTCAGAAGAGGATTCTGGTGAGTATATATCATGTGAACCAGTAATATGTATATATATCAGAGTTTGTAACATTTTTTGCTATTTTTCTCAATTGAGAAAAATAGAAAATATAGAAAGTAACTATTAGTAAGTTGTAGCAGTAATGCACAAAGGAGAATATAATATGGAAGTGCAGGTGCTTCTACTTTTACTGAAGAAGTTGACCTATTTACAAACAAATGACTAATGAACAAAACATGACCCTTTAACTAACAATATCAAAACAAAGTTTCTATTTTTCATTATGTAGTTCAGCGTTGATTTATGTTGATTGAGCTCCAATATTGCAATATATAGAAATAATAATAAGCCGAGTTCATTTCAGCTAAAGATAGAATACGTGGTCAGGAGACCCTTCTGGGGCACAACCAGCCTTAAAAAAAGTGGGTATCCTTTACTGGGGAAAAACCTGGCAATTGAGCATGAATTCTGGACAAATCTTTTCCTTTCTCAACCATTGGCTCATTAACAGTACTTTCTTATGAAAGTACTGGACCCAAGATCCTTATGGATTGTTAGTAGTACAGATTTTTTTTTAGCTTCTCTAATTACTTTTAGTTATTTATAGTAAAACACATTAGTTTAAAAATAAAATTAAACCAAAAATGAACAATTTACTATAAAGCCCAGATAGAAAAAAGGATATTCATAGGGAATAAAAAGAAGTAGTGAGAAATAAGCATAATGTGGATACATTAAATAAATAACTGAAAAAATAAAAAGTTTTCCTTTTTTGAATTGAGGCGTCGGTTTTCAAAATGGTATAAATCTACTATTTTTAAAAATAAATTCTCTTAATTTTTTAAGTTTTTCTCCTCTATCACTTGGTAAACTTGTTTCCATTCAAAACGAACTAAATGCCATTATAATGTAAGGTATTGAAACCTCCTAGCAAGTGGTATTTTAAATTTATAAGGCTTAAATATTTATTTTAAAAAAAAGAAGCAAATTCTACCATTTACATAAAGGGAACATAGTCATAGTACAGTTACATAAAGAAACTATGGCATAGACACAAGTAGCTTCTTTTCTAGAACAAAGACAATTTTGGACTAGACATCAATAAATCCAGAGGTCCCAGTTGTCCCTTTGAATATAAGGTTTAACACAGTAATATATTTTTGTTGTTGGACATTCATGGAAACTCATGAATGACAAGGAAATATTTGTATTATAGTCTGTAAAGTATTTTTTAACTATAGAAAGTATTCTAGTTATGCCGTTTTTCGTATCTTTTGAAGTTTTACAATTGTCATTATCCCATTTCCAAAGTCGACGCCTACATTATTCTGCCAACTTAATAAATGTCTTATCACAACTCAAGGTTTTAGCAACAAAAAATTTTCTCTTTGGATCAAATATCTAATGCAACTCATGCAAATGTATATTAATTCATCATATCAAGGCAACATATAATATTGTAAAAAAAGAAACAGATATGCCCATAATATTTTAACATTTAACATTATTATTTCATAGAAAAATAGAATTTTTACATCTTATGAGAACCTCTATAATTATAATTTAACTAATTATAATTTTTTTTTTTTTAAGCACTATTTCAAGGTTACTTAAAAGGAGATTCCAGTAGACTTCAAAACAGCTGGATTTTATTTTCTGTAATATTCTCTATTCTAAAATTAATACATTGAGAATGTAAATATGTTTATTTATATTAACTAATTAACTGTTAATACAATTCCGAAAAAAAACTTAAATCTTGTAAATCCTCAGATAGGATTCCACAAACTACACAACTGTAAATTATGCATGTCATTGGAATGTATTAATTGTAAGATATTAATAATAGTGTTAAAATTATTATCAATATTTCTTATGATTCTTTTAAATAACAAACTTTATATTGTATCATAGTTATTGACATTTTATATTTAATAGATATATTTATTGACCAATTTATTCTGTTACAAAAGACTTATTAGTCATTTTGATATGCAACTGGTTAAACAGTAATCAAAAATCAATTATTATTTAAGTCATAAACAAAAGTTTAATTATGTCAGGACCAAATGTAAGTAAAAAAAAATTAATAAAACATAAGTAATTACAATTGTTAAATAGTCTTCATAAAACAAACAACGAAGGAATTTAAGTAAGTAGGTTAATGAGAACTTTGTACATAAGAATACTGATTATTGTTACCAATAATTATAACATACATTTATATTAAATAGTTTTTTTCTATTTCCATGCAAATGTGATATTGAAATATAGTAAAATGTTGATGATACTTTTTATTAATATGTCATGAATGGTTTATTATTTCTGTTCATAAAAACATTTTTAAAATTATAAATACAATAGGACGTTTATTAATATGTATGTATTTATAACTCAAATTGTATAATAATAATAATTAAAAGTTTATTATTTAATTTATTGTTAATTTCCTTTTCTCAATTGATTTGTTTTTAATACATAGTTAATCACCAATGTTCAAACAAAAATAATGCTTAGCAAAATATGTTAGATGAAATCAAGTACACTAAGTGTACATACAGAACATTAAAATCAGTCCCCAGAGGTCTACACTAAATAGGATACCTAAATGATGGCTTTGAAACAATTTTTTTCGGCTTACAATATTTTGCAAAAAAATGAAAAAAGGACAATATGTTATAATATTAAAATTGATAACATAAATTATAATCCTAAATTCATTAATTATATAATGTTTCATTTCATCTATAATCTATAAGTCCTCACTTCTAAATATTATTTTTAGAAAATTCATTATCTATTGTGGCCAGATTGAATCTTATCATGATTCAATATGTGATAATAGATATGTTATCTAGAACTTGAAATTGATAATAAAATTTACTTATTTTAAATTAAACTTTTATTAAAGAGAGATCAATATATGATGCAAAATGTGGATCCCAGTGATGTTCGAAAATCCACCGATATATAGCTGATAATATGGAAAATATTCTCTGTTGGTCTAAATTACCAACTTACTCATTAAAATTAAAAACTGGATTTCCAATTGTTCTTTAATTTATTATTATTCTCTTGAACCACCTAATATGTGCAATGGTACCAGGCTAAAATTCTTCTATTTCTCAGTGGAACAGGGACTAAAGAACAGGCATTTATTCCTATTATCCCAATTCCAATAATTCAAATTATTAAAATATCTAATTTTCTTTTAAAGTTTCTTTTGCTATTACAATTCACAAAACGCAAAGCCATACTTAAAAAAAATGTTTAAGTGGATCTTCGGACTCACTGTTTTTCTCACAGCTAACAGTATGTAGATATGTGGTATGTAGGTTTCCAGAACTAGAAACCCAAACAATCAAATTTCTCATAATATCACAAGATAAAACTGAAAATGCAGTTTATTCGAATGTCTTATAGATTTATTTTTTCATTTTTGTATGCTTTCTACAATACAAAATTGTAATTGATAAATCAATAAAACTTCCATTATTGAACATTAGTTAAGTTCTTTACTTATGAGAGCAGGCAAAGCCGTGATGGGAAATATAGCTTCATAAACCTAATATTTTGATCTTAATACAAAATATTTTTTATTAAACTGAATAATTTACTTTGAATAAAATTACAATATACATTATGAATAAAGCTTTTTAAGAATCAGATTCTAATGAATGGAAGATATATATATTTTATAAATTTTTAATTTTTTGAATGGTGAAATACGATACTCTTCATGTTGGACAATGAATTGATTGAGAATTGTCGTCCTAAGAAGTTTAAATTGATCAAGAGAATTGTATCAAACAATAAATTTTTAGATAATATGTTTTAAAATTTAAACACATAAAAAGGATTAAAAAAAAAAAAAAAAAAAAAAAAAAAAAAAAAAAAAAAGAGAGATCAAAGAAACACCCATATTTATTTAGAAAAATAATATTTAACAAGATTAGAGTATTTATGAACACAACAATTTTAAATTTAAAAATCAACATTATAATATTCTATAAATTATCAAAAATAACTACAATTAAACTATGAGTAAGTGGTTCAAACATGGCAATGTAACATATTAAAATAAAACAAACATTTGGAATGTGATGTAAAATACTTCTACCATTCATTTCAAAATGGAATGATTTATCGTGGCAAATATGCCATTTTAACCAAATAATTCTACCTTAATCCTTAGATCAGTAAAAAATATAATAACTCAATAAAACAACATACTCAAATTAGGCCCAATTTTAGGAATAAATATAATGCAACACACACGATACAAAACTCAAATCATAAAAAAATAAAAATAAATAATAATAAATAAATACAAAAAAAAAGATATATATTTATCAATAAACATAAAATTAATTCAAGTATACTCATGTAAATCACAAAGTAAGCTAACACTTATATATATAGTACCTTAAAACATTTTTTTAGGAAGCTAAATTCTAACTATTTGTACGCTGTAATTCATAGTAATAATTCATTCATAATTTCAAAAAAAACTTTTAAAGAATTTTATAAATACACGATAGATTAATGTAAAATACAGTTGTCATTAAAATTACAAAGAGGATGTTAATAATATTTTATAATATGAACAATGAAGGAAGCAAAATGGAAGCTATTAATTTAAAAACAAAAAACAATTCACTTCATAGTTAGATAGTTTTAGAAATTATTATACCATTCCTCTAATTGACCAATTATAATAGCCCCTGCAATGATTTTACTTATTATTTAATCATTTTAACTACCATTTTGATTATTTGTTTGATTTCGTTGTAGTAACTTATTGAATTGAAAATAGTTTACAGGGACTACCATATTTCATTTTGATTCTGGTTATACTTGTAAACAGTTTCTCCTCCCTTTTGTATAAGAATAGGATTAGTTTACTTCTTCTTCTTTTGTTTTAATTTTTTTTTTCTTCTCTTCACGCCTTTTCTCTCTATCTTTTAAACTCTGATACAACTTCCATCCGAAAAATGCTATAACAAAACAGCATTTTCAGAAAATGTTATACAATCAATTACAAATGTCATTATAATTTATTCTAAATAAATAAAAATGTTGCTTAACTATTCCTGGAATTCTTTAACCATTTTCACAGATAGTAATGGTACTAGTATATATATAGACCATGCACTGTCCTTGATTTAGATTTCACAATTTACATCAAAATCTACCTTAAGTTGTAATATAAACGATATTCAATAAAGACAAAAACATTTTAATTTTTTAATGTAAAAAGTGATGGGGGCTTAGTTTAAAATAATACTTAAGTTAAGAGAAATATTAATAAGGGATTAGTCAGGTGAAATAACATAAACAAAACACATTGTTTAATAAGTTCATAAATTGCTGATGTTTTATAACAACTTTTTGCAAATATCAGTAATTGATTTTCTTTCATTTAAGAGTTACATCAACCACCAAATAATATTTGACAAATATAATACAGACCTTACTAAGCAGATATACTAGACTTTAAATAGTGTAAGACACCTAACTTAAATTCAGATATTCTGATTTTAACCATACCAAAGTTAGTAAAAATACTATTTAATTTTTTTTACTTGCAAATATTATACTGTGGAATAAAATAAAAAAAATGTGACCACATTTAAATGATAATTTGCTGCCTGTGGGTGTTATAATTTTTCATAAGTATGGTTGAATAGATAAGATAATGTGGCTAAAAGACTAAAGGATTAATAGATTAACTTCAAGTTTATTTAAAATGTATGTCATTATCTATACAGGATATTATTTATTACATTGTTAAATTTATTTTAATGAAAATAGAAAAATTAGAATCAAGAACAATGATGAAGCATACTAGGAGTGTGTTTAGAAAAAGCTGAATGATATTGTTCCTTTCAGAGAAATTCATTCAGTAACAAACAGTTTGTAAAGAATAAGATAAAAGAAATTGAATAATCAAAATAGGAGAATAAGACATGAATATTAATAAAAAATGTACTAGCTATTTAGTTATAACAGAGGTTATCTTGTCTAAGTATAATGACAATGAAGACCCTGATAGCTAATGTTAATAACCTGCTGGAGTTTTCAAGACCACTTATCTCTTGAGTGAGCTTAGTGAAGTTGACAGATACAATAAGAGTTATAGAAAACTATGATAATTTCAACAATCATGATCCCAAAGAATAAATAATTCAGAATAGGTTGGTAATAATCTAATATCTTAATATATATAAATTACGTGTCGCCGCCTAGGGGCCGGCTAACACCTAAACTACTGAACCAATTTTAATCAAATTTGCATACCGTGTGCAGTTTGATCCAACAAAAAAGATAGGATACCTTATATCTTAATTTATAGTCGCAATATTATTTGTATATTATCTGTAAGTCACAATTATCTGTTAGCTCTATACGATTCTAACATATGGCGGTATAAGGTTATACTATTATATAAAAGGACAAGCAATGTTTCGTTTGTGTTCACTAACCGCCAAAAACTACTGAACCAATCTCTACCAATTTTGACTACATCATCTTTATAGGATGGTTTAGCAATAGTAAAATCTAATGATTTTCAACTAATTCTTTATTGAAAAATGAATAATAAGTGGATAACAGTGAAGTTCAAAAATGGCGGCAAATGCCATCTACATGAAAGGTTAAAAGGTACAGTGTTACATAGAGGTGAACATTGATAATAAAATTTACTTATTTTCAATTAAATTGTTATAAAAACAGCTATATGGAGTGAAATATACCAAATTTTAACTAGATCATTTTCATAGTTCTAGGTTTAGCAACAATGAAAATTTAAATGTACAATGTTGAGTGTTAGAAACGGGTTTTGCCATACTACCACATACTTTTATGGTTAGAAATTAAAATCCAACCAGATCAAATCAAATAACATTATTTCTGTCGAATGAAAATTATTAAAAATCAAAATGCCGATCCTCAGCTGTTTAATATTGTGTGTAAAAATATGAATTTTAACCCTTTAGTTGTAAGCACTGATAATGCAGTTTCTTAATAGTCTCTATCCATCTGGATTACCAACTCATAAATTAAAATTGAAAATTGGATGTCTAATTATGCTTTATGTTATCTTCAAATACCTAATCAATCTAAATTTAACCAAGTTAATAATGGCTGCTATGCGTGAAAATATTATCAAAAATATAATTTTCAATTGTTCACTTTAATACAAGATTTTTATCGATAAATATTTAAAAAAAATTAATTATTAGTTAAAATTATCTAAGATCTTTACTTATGAGAGCGGGCGAAGCCTCGACGGGGGATGATGAAGTTATATATAAAAGGACAAGCCATTTTCATTCGTTATCACTAACCGCGAAAACTATAGAACTATTCTGTACCAAATATAACTATATCATCTTCATAGTTCAAGGAAGGTTTAGCAATAATAAAATTTATATATTTTCTATTAAATAACTGTTTTAAAAAGCGATAAATATGTGGAGTGCAGTAAACCGAGCGCCATTTAAGAGAGGTTACAATGATCCGGTGTTAAATATAGCTAGAAATTGATAATAAAGTTACTTAATTCAATTAAATTGTTATCCAAAAAGCTATAAATATGTGGCAAGCGACAATAGGGTTTTAGTAAAACTAATGAACCTATCTGAACCAAATTTTAACTACATCATCTTCATAGTTCTTGAAAGATTTAAAATTAGAAAGTTTACCATAATAATAACTTATACTATTTTATAAAAGGACAAGCCATTTTACGTTTGTGATCACTAACCACGAATACTACTGAACCAATCTGTGCTAAATATTAACTACATCATCTTCATAGTTCCAAGAAGGTTTAGCAATATTAAAATCTACTGATTTTCATTTATTTTTTATTAAAAAAAGAAAATATGTGGACAACAGTGAAGTTTGAAAATTGACCGATAGGTGGAGAGGTTCTACGCGAGAGGTTACAAAAGAGCTTGAAATCGATGATAAAATTTACTTATTAAACTATAAAGAAAATTATTAAAAAAGATTTAAATATGGTGTGCGATATGTGGATCCCAGTGAAGCTTGAAAATCGAACGATTGTGTATAGCACCATCCCACAATAGAGTTAACAATGGTAAACTGAACCTATCTGTACCGACATCTAAATAAATAATTTTTATAATTCTAGGAAGGTTTTGCAATGGTAAAATTTAGAATAACTAAAATTTAATGTACAATGTTGAGAGGCAGGACTGAGGTTTGCCACACTGTCATATACTTTTATAGTTCGAAATCAACATCCAACCAGATGAAATCAATAAAGTTATTTCTGCCGAATACAAATTATTATTAAATCAAAATTTCGATCCTTTACTTTTTTATATTGTGTGTAAAAATATGATCCACGGGCCTTCTGTCGTAAGCACTGATAATGCAGTTTATTTTCCGCAAAAGTTTTTTAGTCTTTATCCAACTTGATTACCAATTCATACATTGAAATTAAAAATTTTATGTCTAATGATGCTTTTACGCAATCTCCAACTGCCTAATCAGTGCGATTATAACTAGATTAATAATTACTGCTATGCGTGAAAAAATCATTGAAGAAATAATGCTGAACCACATGCTAAAATACAAGAATCTTATCGATAAACAAATAAAACATTAATTTTTAGTTGAAATTAGCTTTACTTATGGAGGGCGGGCGAAGCCGCGACAGGGATGCTAGTACTAAAATATATTAAGACACTACAAAAATAGCAAAAATAAAATAATTGAACTTAATACTTCAAATACAGTTTAAAATAAATACCATCGGGCTTGTGATATCACCAGGGATATGAAAATATAAAAACTAATTAAATGATTTTGATCATGACACTTTTCGATTTCCGGACACTATAATGTAAAGCCAAAAAGACAAATTTACAAAACACAAATAGTATTTCAAAATTCATTATAACAATAAAAACATAGAAGCAATAAAAGAAAGGACATATGAAAATATAGAAATCAATAACTGTTTACGTCTATAAATAGGCCTTTTCAAGTTTTTTTAGGTCAAGCATCTCATACGTTGAATTAAAACTCAAAATCTTTACAATGAATCTACTAAACCCCTCTCAGCCACAATTACTTCCAATCAAAATAATCATAGAAAACTAGAACGATTTGGGAATTCTTTTTATAGAGGTTAAATAAACTATTTTGTAATTTAAAAAATAAAAATAAATAAAAATCTTACCAAATATAGAAAGAAGTAACAATAAAAATCCAAAAAACTGCGTTGGGATGGAACTAGTAACTGATTTTTTTATTAGTAAAGGATCACCATTCTGTTGGCGATGAAGTAAAACTTCTCTCACATCACGAAAATCAAAATAAGATGGTTCTTTCCCACTCAATATATCAAGTAGTTTTTCAGTGGGTAAGTCTCTAGCTTTTCCATATTCACTTTCAGAATAAATTTCTTCAAGGCGTGGATAATGAAGAGACTCCATAATAAAAATGGGAGATCAACTAGTCATAAAAATGTGGAAAATATACATGTATTACTACTAAATATATTAAGCAACTATTGATAAAAAAAAAATATTTTTTTATAAATTATTTAAATTTCATTATATTTTGACAGTAAAAAAATAAATATTATGAACTAGCAATGTTTTGATCTTATTCTGTCTATGTAAAATTACAGTCAAATGAAAATTAAATAATTTTTTCTAACAAACCGAATCAAATTGAAAAAGTAGTGTATCCTTACCAAACAAATTAATGAAACCCTCCTATTTCTTAAAGTTAAAAAATAGTTTTGAAATTTTGATTCGGAAAGATGGATATTTATTTTAAATAACAAGTTGATAGATCCATAGGAATTCTAAATAATTGTAAAATTGTTTTAATTTTATTAAAATTAAATAATTTATATTTGTGAAGTATCCATTATTTAATGTGATGATTTTGGAATAAAGACGCAGGCATATGTTTTAGAAACAATAGAAATATACAATTACTTAAGAGGACATCACACAGATATGCTTTCAAAAATAGAATTTACATTACTGAGCTATCACAAATAATTTATAAAACTGATTTCTTTATTTACTTTTAGAATTAACTTGAGTTAAAAATACATGATCCAGTGCAGTTGGGTTTATTATGTGAGAGTGGTTGTATTATGTCTCACTGAATCACAGAACATTAATACAGCATGACTTATTTCCAAAAATAATTCATTAAATCAAGATTTAAAAAATTAAAATAAAGGTTTTAGAATATTCACTATTGCAATTACCTGATACAAACTACTTCCAAGGAAAATTATTTTTTAAATAAAAAAATCACAAAGATCTATTCATTGAACTATGCAACACTGAAAAGATAAACTATACACATTGCGTAATTAGTGAAACAGAAAAGTCAGCAGTAATTATCAAATTGATATGTAGTTTAATTTAATTCACTTATTCAGCAAATTTTATCTTGATTACAAGTCAAATAATCGAAGCATTTTTTTTTTTTTTCTTATTACTTGGAATAATCATTAGTTCATTACTGTATAAAAAGTTAAGAAAAGTAAGAATACATCATCAAACTGTAAATCTGGGCCTCGTAGATTAAAGTAAAAGCACAGGTAAGAAATAATGGTAAAATATTAGTATATTAAGATTATTCAAGAAAAATTACAAGAAGTAAACAGTTATTGGACATTAAGAATCATTAGAAAAGTTTAACGAAAATCATTAAACTATATAATTAAGAATCATTAGAAAAGTTTAACAAAAATCATTAAACTATATAAACTGTTAACAATAATTTTCCTTCCAAAATATCATCAGCTACAAAACAATCTAATTTAATTACAATCTAGCAACTTCTTAAAATTAAATTAAAAAAAACAAAAAAACTACCATTTGAATTAATTGTTTATTACATATTTTGTTCGGAAAGAGAAACAACTAAATACACAAATGCAGTCAAATGATTGAAACAAAGTGATAAGCAGTTAGGAACAAATATATTTATTTATTCAACTGACGACTCCTACGAAATAATTTATAAATGCCTATTAATAAAAATAATTAAAAGTTATAAAAATGTACAAATAATCTATATTTATCATCCTGAGGTTAAATCATATCTAATTTTAATAAAAGAGAGATAATATTAAAACAATAGCGACTGTATGACACTAAGTTGATTGAAACAGCTACAAAACTGAATTATTTGTGTATGAGAACAAGTTACAGTTAAATAATAAATAACTAAATAAGAGAATCTACAATGAACACCTTCAATAACATCAGTCAACATTAATGGGCAATCTTAGGTCATATCACCCAACACAAACAAGGCAAAAATTAGATATACCTCTTCTCTAATGAAAAAAATGAGTAGATAATAACTTATAAGAAACTAAAACTGTAATAATTAGACAATTAATAATTTTTTTTAGTTAAATTTACCATCAAATGATAATGCTGTTAATTAAAATAAAACAAAAAATACAAAAATGTTCTTTTAAAAATGGCCAAATGATTTGAAATTGGAAACATGCAGTTTATTAAGAAAATAACACAATTATCGAATCAATATTAATTGGTTAATTAATTTTTATTAACAACAGACTAATTGTTTATTTTATGTGATAATTATTTAAAATTTTAATTAATTGAAGAAGGAAATTTTCCAAGCCTGTTAAAAGAAATCCTCAAAGTCAATGAAAAAAAAAATAACAGTGAAGTATCGGGAGTAAGTTACAGGAATAACAGGAAGCAACCAGTATATCCATAACGAGCAGTCCCTAACAGTATATCATTCATCTGGAAAACAATCATCCAATAAATAACTGACTTTAAATAAAAATATAAGCATAATTGGTATTACAGCAGGAATGTTGTTCCATAAAAAACTATTATTAATCTTTAAACACTGTGTATTCTTTCAGATGGAATTCTCAACTTTAATAAAAGGTACTTAATAAGCAAATATAATTGATCACATTAATAAACAATAAAAATCCAATAATATACCATAAAAGACTATCAAAATAAAGCAAGAAATCAAATTAAATGGTATGCACTATTGTAGATGTTCACAGGTATTGACAGATAAATTTTGTGTAAAATACTTCAAGCTTTGGTAATTGAGAAACCTATAAATGATAGTTAAGAAAGAATATTTTTCAAAGAGAATTAAAAAAAAAATAAATTGTCATGATCAAAGTCAATAAGAAATCATTCATTTCAGAATATAAAAATCAGTAGAAATTTTTGACAAGCCTGGTTAGGGACCGATTAGTTTCTAACATTCTAACACAAGCCACAATAGTATAGTTGATACGATGTAATAAATAAAGACACAAAAAAACATTGTGTAAACAACGTTGTTGTCATAAGTAATACCTGAAAGTCCAAAAATGATAAGACCAGGAATAATAAATACAGTGTTGCTAAAACCATGTTCTATAGGACCATCAGGTCCTCCACTAAGATCAACCATTTTGATAGATAAATAAATTTATTACACGTATAGCTGTCTTTTATATTTGAAGCGTGTCAACTTGGCACAGGTGATGTTGGAGGCACGCCCCTCCACTTTGACCAGTGCCATTTAAATTTTATAAAGCAACTGCTATAGTAGTTTTTGCCGGTGAAAGAGACGACTTCTATTATAACTTAAATCTCAAAAAGTAATATTAGTTTTTAAATAATGATAATATTATTTTATTTATTCATAAAGTATTAGTTGACTGTGAAGTATTTTGAGATTTAGATTGTTAGGGTAGGCAGTCATAGATACACAGCAAATCAAAATAATATTTTAATTTATAACGCCGACGTTTCGACTTGCATTGCAAGCCTTCATCAGGAAAACAAATGTTTTTAGTTTGTTTACATTTCTCGCTGAACCCCCGATGAAGGCTTGCAATGCAAGTCGAAACGTCGGCATTGTAAATTAAAATATTATTGTGATTTGCTGTGTATTTATGACTGCATACCCCAACAATCTACATCTCTTTATTTTATTTATGTTTCAACTAGATCCAAGTGGGTATGGAACATTTTTTTATAGATAAATTTATTTTTATTGTCCACATTTAATTAATTTTCATTGATCATAATTAAATGTAGTCAAATAAGAACTTAATTCAATCGATAGTAATATTTGAAGGATGAATGTATAAATTGGATTATTCTTTATACATTTCGGGATCGATCTTATTATTTTAATGTTTTTAAATGATGTACGCATTCAGGCCTGGGTTTAGGGTGAATAGTGTCCTGGGCTGCAAACAACTTCGGCGCTGCCCTTCTCCCTGCCCAGGGGTCTGGGGGTAAGGAATAGAAAAAACAAGTTTCATTAATAAGACCTCCAAAGTTGTGAGCTTAAAAGGTTAATTCAACACCAATAAAAATTGAAGTTAGTACATAGTAGGTACATAAGTTAAATAAACCTTAACAAAACGTAAATAAATGACAGATTTTTTTCTTAATTTCGCTAGGGCAAAGTTTTTAAAAAAAATAGTCTTAAGAGTAACATCATGTTTAGAGCACATTAACACCAGTGCATTCAGTTTTTCCTGTCGAAGAGTTGATCTCAAAGAATTTTTAACTCTAGATAAAACTTAATACCCCCTTTCGACTGGAAGTGTCAAGATAACCTTCAGCGCTACTTCGGGATTGGGGAAAGTAGTATACAGTTTGTTACTTCTTATGTAATTGTAAACATCAGGTATGGTCTTCATGCCTTCCAGTTCAAGGTACATCTTGAAATGGGAACACTTGTTTACAAATTCTTCACTGATATCCTCTGAATAACACTTTACCAACTTCGTTGCAGCCTTCGTAATAGATTCATTTGAAGACTCCTTCGACGGCGACACCAGAAGTGACAAAACTTCAAAGCGGTCCTACAACACTTTATTTGCTTTTTTTTTGTCTACTCAAGTTTGATTTCTTCTTCTTTGTCTTCCTCACAGTGCCATTTCTAGCGTCGAAGAGCCTCTATCCAGCGCAGCCACTCTTCCCGGTCTCCGCTTAACCGCTTCATTTGGTTGAAGGATTTGCCTCTTCTAACTGCAATCCTCTGTATAAACTCCTGATACGAAACTCTGGGACGCCCTCGTGGTCTCTTCTCGGTGGGTCGAGCCTCAATACCTCAATAGGATCCATGTCCTCGTTCATGCGGCAGAAATGCCCTAACCAATTTAGTTGCCTGTTTTCCAAAGTGGTTTTGAGTTCGGACACTTCCAACTGCTCTCTTATAGTTTTGTTTCTAATGCGATATCTCCTAGTTTTCCCCACCGATTTACGTAGGAACCTCGTTTCCGCTGCTGTTATGCGACTGTAATGTCTGTCCAACATGGTCCAGCTTTCTCCGCCGTAGGTGAGAATAGGCAGGTATACTGACTTATAGATACATCTTTGTCTTTTTATCCACTTCACGGCAGCTGAGGATACTGCTAGTGTCCTAGTAGTATGCTTGATTTGCCTTCGATATTCTGTTTGAAATCTCCACATCTATCTTACCAGAGTCAGTAAGTACGGTACCTAAGTAGGTGTAATCCTTCACCACTTCAAGAACCTCTCCGCTGCAAACCAATTGGACGTCTTCCTGTTCCTCTCTCGCTATAACCAGCACTTTACTCTTGGAGGCATTTATTCGCATACCTTTTCTCAGCAGCTCTTTTTGCCATTCTACCAGTGCTTGCTGTAGTTTCTCCTTTGAATCGGAGATGAGGACTATGTCATCGGCATATAAAAAGCTTTGATACGAGGACTGTTCTCATATTCCAGTATCCAATTTTAGTCCAGGCAGTCCGACGCTTGCAGATTTTATGGATCTCGTCCATAAAGTTTATAAACAGGAGGGGACTTAAACTCTTTTCTAAGATAGAGGTGTATAATTTATAGACCACAGAAAACAGACTGATGGGTCTATAATTATTACAATCCGTGGTATTGCCTTTTTTATAGATTGGAAGGATTATGCTATATTCCCAGTCCTTGGGAATTTTTTTCCTATCATATACTTCCTGAAAATGAATGGCTGAAAAAATGAATGAAAATGATATACTTCCAGCTTTTGAATGGCTTTAAGGAGTTCTTGTCCACCGTATTTCAAACATTCTGGGGGGATACCATCCCTTCCCGGTGCCTTTCCTGTTTTTAGAGTCTGGATAGCGTCTTCTATCTTTTCTTCTTCTATTACCTCTAGGCTTTCCAGAGTAGAGGGCTCACGTTCTTGGCAGTGACGAATTTCTGGATTCCCGGAGAATAGTTCCTGAAAATGTTGTTTCCATCTGTTCAGGATCTTTTTCTTGTCGGTAAGCAGGGATCCATCGATATCTTTTACGTTTCTGACAGGCTTGTTTTTGTTTCCTCTTAAACATTTAATTTTTCGCCAAAAAGTTCTTATGGATTCACGATGGTTTTTACTCAACTTTTTACCGAATTCCTCCCAAGAGCGCTTCTTGGCCTGGCTAACGGCTGCCTTACATTCATTCCTGGCTCTCCGTTAGTTTTGCAGTTTTTCCTCGTTTCTATCTTGGAGGTATGCTTTCCAGGCAAGCTTCTTCCGAGTAACTATCCGTTGAAGGTCTTCGGTCCATCAGTCAGTCCGCCTACCCTTACCAGATGTTTTCCTGACCCCACATACAAGACTTTAGTGTCCTTCAGATATTTTCTACGTCTCCATCGAAAGGCATTGTTCTTAATTTATCTTAGGTTCTCTTTTCTGGATCATCCAAGGCCCTAACATTCAGTGTCTTAAATACCTTCGCTTTTCTTTTGTAGTCTATGATTATCTTTGTATCAGCCACTAGCAGAAGGTGGTCACTGCCTATCTCTGCTCCTCTCACAATCTTGACATCAGCGAAATATTGTCTAATGTGCCGGTCATATATAAAATAGTCAATTATACTGTTTCGCTCCAAGGACGAAAAAGTAATTCTATGTATTCTCTTGTGCGGATAGAATGAATTCCCTATGAGGAGGTCATTATTAATACAAAAGTTTACTAGCCGCTGCCCATTGTTATTTTTCGCATTTTCACCTCCATGCTTCCCCAGAACGCCATACCCTGATCTAACATCATTTCCTGTTCTGGCATTAACATCCCCACTCAGGATTACTGATCTTCCTTTTTCCTTAGCTTTATCTACAATTTTTTGTAAATCCGAGTAGAATGCCTCCTTTTCCATAACCTAGTACTAGTATCTTCGGTTGGTGCATACACCTGGACTATGGAAACACTACCAATGTTTGATTTCAATGAATCAATTATTTTAAGATAAACTTTAATTCTAAAAGCTGACCTTCCATCAAATTCGACTTCATTCTCATTTCTTTCATCAGCAAATATTTTGCGTTTTCTAATTCTGGAATGAGTGGGGGTTTCACATCCAAGAAGAGTAGTGGTGGATTGTTCATATTTGTCGAATTGGTCTCTTTTTTCATCGATGAGTGCTCCTAATGTGGTTTGAAACTTTTTTTTCAAGAACTTGTGCTTCTAATCAAGCTTTCAGGGCATCTGCTCGAGCTGACCATCTGGTATCAGATAGAGACTTAACTACAGGAGTATGGTTTTTGTCTAAGTGCTCGTTTAAAACTTCCCACCTGTGAGTTGAAACGGAGAAAAAATTGTACAAGTCTTGTATAAAAGTAAAGAATTTGACCATTTCAGCAGCAGCGGAACCAACAAGGTTCAATGAATGCCCCGCGCAAGGAACAAATTCTGCTAGTGGGTTGTGCTGCTTAATCCTTGCCTGCAGTCCTGTGTAGGCCCCAGACATGATAGAACATTGTCAAAACTTTGACCTCGTAAATACTTAATATCTAGTCCGAATTCGGAAAGACAGTTTATTGCAGTTTCTTCTAAGGACCTGGATGAATGACGTATCACAGCCAACAGCTGTAACAGGCGTTCTTTGGGTACACACTCTTCCAAAGACACGTAGGACAATAGCTAATTAATTGGTCTGTCTGAAAGCAGCCGGGAGTAGAGTCAACAATGAGGGAGAAGTAAAGAACATTTCTGATCTCGTTCAGAATGGTTTGAAGAACAATATTCCCCATCACATCAATAAATTCATTACAAGTGTTTGCAGATAGGTAAGAAACATGTCCCGAGCCTTGTTCCCATACTTTTTTATGTGTTTTATGTATACATCCCAGGTAGAGTCCGAATATCTCTTAAAATATTAATTTTACATGAAAACGCTATTTTACCTTTTTTGTAAAGCATAAAAAAGTCAGTGACGGCAGCATATTAATTCGAGTTATTTTCCATACGTTTTTGATCGTTAAACGATGTATGGAAAATGTCGCGCAGCTTTTCATTAAATATAACTCAATACAAATATTTCTATCATAATTCCGTCAGTGACTTTTTTATGTAAAATTTTATGCTCTACAAAAAAAAGGAGAAATAACATTTTAATGTAAAACGAATATTTTACGAGATATTCGAAAAAAACATGAGGGGGCTCGGTGCGCATACAACGGGGAAACGGGGCCAAATCGCCGCGAGAGGATGTTACTCGCCTAATTTCTATATTGGGAAACTGCGACTCCGATAAGAGTGGAATGTAAGAGCGCTCACTGAATGGAAACTGAATAATTTTTACGGAAACACAGTAGCTTTTTTGTTGTTTCCAAATTGAGATTTTCTTTAGAGTGGAACATTACAACAAAACTAATTAAAACAATATTGTAAAAAAAAAAAAATTGGAAAATTTAGCGCCCCTAAAAAGTTGGCGCTCTGAGCTATAGTCCAGTCAGCCCATATACAAAGTGAGGCCTGTACGCATTAATAAAATTTAAAAAAAATCACCATACTCTTGTTTTCGTAAATAACAAAATTGAATAAAACTATTTAAGAAATCATTGCTGTATTTCAGATCTAATGGTGCAAAGAGCGATATTTACTAATTGTAAGTCAGTGATGAACGGTACTGCAACAAGTACATTGAGTAGTACTAATTGTTTGTAATTTCATTATTGATAATACATTAGATTAACAATGGTGTTCCAAAGTCTTCGTGAGTCCAGGGAGGTATTTAATTCTTCTCCAGTCCAAAAAGTGGACTGGATATGTGGTTTGCGAACCTGAAATAATTGTGAATTTAAAGTAAGGTAATATTCTCGCATTAAATTTCATCTTCGTTTTCAGGCTCAATTATATTTCCGTTTTTACGCCTGGTCGGGTCACTGACGTTGGCATGCCATTGAAAATATACAAATATTAAGTAAAGATAAATAGATAATAAATAAATTAACATTGGTTTCAGATAAGATATTTAAGATGACAATTGCTACTGTCATAGTAACTAAAATCAAAAACATTAAAATTATTGCAACTTATGTATGAAATAGAATAGGAATTTTCTCGCTTTTTCGTTAAGAAATAAATTCAAAAACAGAACCTGAATGTGTTTTGTATTATTTTGTATTTGAGAGCAATTTATTCAATACTAAAAAAAGGTCCTTTGGTCATATATCATATAATTAAAAAATGTTTTTCATTGAAACGCATATTTACAAATGTGTTTGTTTGTACAGGTATATTTACATTTAGTTACAACATCGGTTCGATCCATTAATCTAGTTGGAAATATTATTTCCAAAGCTTTGTTACATGTCAGATAACGTTTTTTTAAAAGATTTAAGGAACCTGGATTTAAAGTTTCAATATATTTTATTATAAAGTGAGCAGAGCTTACTTGTTCGTATTAGTCTTCTCACACCATAGATGGTTTAGTTGTTTATGGATGGGTTTTCTTATGCTTACTTAATAATCAACAATAGACCGGTTTTATTAATAAAATTACTTAATTTACCATTTATGATTCATTTATTTTGATGAAGAGTATTTTTTAATTTTATTTTTTAAATCATAATGTTGGCTATAAATTATTCTTATTTAAATTGTCAAAATATATATATATATATATATCGTGTACAAATAGCAAAATCTATATTAAAAATATGATGCAAATGATATACTTTACTCAATAATATTCACTTGCTATTCTAGAGTTGAGTTAGTGCTTATTATGTCTCTAGCATGTATAATTAAATCATTCTTGATAATTAATAATCTTGTTACGATTTCTTTTAGATTATCGGATCAGTTAAGATGAAGATAATTGCGAGGAGAGGTTAATGCTTAAAAAGATTGTTATATTTTTTATATATAGGAAATACATAATGTTTCTTACAGTTTATTATTATTTTTTTTTTTCATTTAAAATTATAAACTCAACTCTTTTCTTTTCTAGGAAATTTGCCCATAATTAGAACGAATATTATTGTATTAGTACCAATGCTTCTTTAGACAATAAACGTAGTAATAGGAAAAATTACGAATACACAACTAGTTTCATTTTTAAAATATTCTCTGACTATTCATAAATAAATATATAAACTTGAGGGTTCTTAAAGTATCATTCAAATTTAACAGACACTTTTTGTATGTCCTTAGGTTTGAAGGGATGTTTGAAGGATATTTTACATGAGACTGAATAATAGTTAAAACAATTTTATTCTCATATTAAAATACATTTCACATAACTTTTCTCTGCAGAGCCACAGTTAAAGTTTGTACATCTCTTTCTTATTTAGCGTGCCAAGCCAGATCCTTTCAACGGTATAAGGTTGTTCTAGAAAACCAATATGATTATTACTACAAAAATCTTAACATGTTAGCATAGTTTGCATTATACAAAAAATCGTTTAAATATTCTCTTACCTAATTGAAACCATGTTTCCTGCTTAATACCAGCGTCTTTTCTTGCTGATTCAAGTGCATTGCGGATCGCAAATAAAATTACACAGCTCATACACAGTGGAGGTTCTCCAGTAGCTGCAAATGAAAAGTAATTTAACACTTCAATGATTAATTATGTTCAGTATTAAAATGTATCAATAAATTAGTTAATTAACTAATTATAAATTAAAAAGAACTACGATATTTTATTTAAAACGAATATGAAACAATCTTGATATTTTGTAATTACTATTTTCCTATTCGTTAGTATTTCGGTAGATATGCTTAAACGTAAAGAGAAATAGATAATTTATGAGCCGTCACATCTAACCCACGTGGAATTCAACAGTAAAAAAAAACAAAGTATAGTTTATGCTATTTCTAAATCATATTTAAAAAAAAAACAAAACTAAATGTTAGTACAGGATAGCTTTTTTAAAGCTTATATATATATATATATATATATATATATATATATATATATATATATATATATATATATATATAATAAAGGATTTTATGAAAATAATTTATTTATACTTGCTAGAAGTTATTAATTAAAATTGAACATCTTTGTCTGTGTTGTTTGTGTAACAAGTCGAACAATTCTAATGAACCCTCTTGCTTGAACCATTTCTCAATAATTCCAAATCCCTTAGTCCAAACTAAAAGCCACATTTTAAACTTTTAATAGATTAAATAGGGAAACTGAATATTTTGAAATCGCTTAAAATATTCGTTTTCATAGTTTTTGACAAAGCTGAATCCGAATCTGAGATGAAATGATCTATTCCTTAGGATTTACATGCCCTATTTCTGTTTTAGCAAATACCTGTTTCGCATTACACGATTTTCGGAGGATATTTATGTATTGTATAATGTATTCAAGCACATTATGAGAAATATGAATGGAACATGTACTAACAAATATACAACTTCGTGAATAATTATTGAAAGAAAGAAATTAAGTGTGTGTGTGTGTGTGTGTGTGTGTGTGTGTATTTATATATATATATATATATATATATATATATATATATATATATATATATATGTGTGATATTCGATGTCATTAATTTAAACCTGCTTGGATACAGCAATAACGAAATTTAAGCTAAACAAATAAATAAATAATAATAATTAGGCTCTCTACGTATATTATTTATCTTTATTCGAAAAATATTTATTTATTTTAGCTAATTATTGAAATTTACAGCTGTATACAAAATTAAATAAAATACATTTAGTAAATGAGCTTAAATGCTCATTATAACATGTCTAATGCAAAGCAACCAACGGTTGGTAGTACTTAAATAAAATGTCTATATAGAAGGTCCCGAAGTAATTTTCTTTTAAGACACCTCGGAGGGTTATCTGAAATAGAATGGGAATTGAAATAGTGGATTTGAATGGTTACGGAGTTTACTTTTGAAAAGATAAACATCTGGTTGGGCTAAATTAGCAACATATGGTGCATTAAGACCATTATGTATAACTAGCTGAAAGTACCCTGCTCCGCTACGGTTTAATATCATTAGGATTAAGGACAACTTAAATCAGTAAAAGTTAAGCTTAACGTTGATAATTATTATTACTTAAATAAACCTAAAGAATTCCATTCTTAGAATAATTTCAATAAGTAAATTTGACAATTTGCAAAAGTTAATTTTATATCATTTTGATAGTCCTCCAGTGAAGCTTTGAGGCAGCACTACCATCTTACCCAGCTCTGATACCAGACCATCAGCTTTTCTTATGGCATACTTTAAGTGAACATAGTCTCAACTTCTCAACTTTTTTGATTTTTTCGAATAAAGTTTAGTCTTTCTGTTTCTATTTTTGCTTGCATATCAAGTATAAATTGGTTGAGGAGATTACGAAGTTAAAGTAAATAAGGTTCTTCACCTCATAACATTTGGGCGTAAAAATCAGCTTCAGACACGGTTTTCTTAAGTGGTGTATTAGTGTTTGGGTCACGGTGAGGGATGCTAATACTGTACCCATCTTCTACATGGTAGAACATGAGACGATACTGAAGAGAATCATACACTTAATAGAACTGATTCACTGATCACTGATTATCAGTTTTTTGTCCCTACTTCGAAGTGGCCTTACATGTCATCACCAGAGAACATAAGTTTTTTAACCTCCTCTTTAACATAAGTCTTTTAATAGCTTCTCGTCACGAAACAACTCAAACTTGTAAGGGTCCACCTCTTACCACCATGAGTTTACAGAAAGTACCGTATTATAAGGTTTCGACATCGATCGTATTTTTGTTTGTTTACAATTATAAGGAACTTAATTTGTGGTCAAAGTGTGCGGCTTAAACATCTAACCTATTTTTTAACTTAGCTTATCTCCAAATACCATATGACAATTAATCTATTATTATTCACCCAATAAAAATTGTAATCGCATTTTTCGCGAATTAGCCGCGATCCGGGCCGATTTTTTTAAATTCCTTTCTTAGCGAGCACCTACGGCCCAAGAGGAAGCTATGTATCGAATTTCATTCCAATCCGTTCGGTGGTTTCTGAGGTTTCTTGTTAAATGAGTTAGTGGTATTTGACAAATATATAGTAGATTTTGTTTGTGACAAAGTAAGGAACATTAAGTATTTTTCGAAGGATTATGGGTAATTAAGATTAGATACGAGAAGAATTGGATGATTTAGAGGAGCCGTAAAGCTAAACTCCGTATGTCCAAATAGGTCCTATTACTGTCATGTAAATGAGTGTTTTGTAATTAATCAGAAAGTTTGAACGTTTGCCTAGTGAATGCTGAAGAAATTGAAAACGACGCACATAGGGATATTTAGCTAATCTAGGCGGCCAAAAGTCGATTTTATAAAATTCACAGAAGGTTAAAAAAACCGAGGTGTTTATAGAGTTAGATAAAAAGAAGACAGTATGTGACCCTTGTCTCTTCCTTCCCTGCATTACTTAAGTCGTACGATTAGTCTAAACTGCACCATTCCCTCATGCCAACGGATCTCTAATTGTCTTATAAGTGTAATTGCTTCAGTTAAAATGGGTTTTCTTATATTTAATGATATTCTTCATAAATAGAGCTATTGATCTGGAAACTGCAGGTGACGACACATACTTTTGAAGTTGTTATTATTTTATCAATTAATGTATCAGTACCATTTCGGCTGTTTGAAAAATATTCTATTTTTCAATTATTTTCAACCACATTTTGGCATATTTTAGTGTTTTTGTTATACTTCAGGGAGCGTCCCGGCTGTTATTTTCAATTTATTTGAAAGGTTGTACTTTTTGTGAAATAATAATGGCCAAATCAGCCGCACCTAGCCGCACCTAGCCGCGCCTTTACGATTTAAGTGGCACCAAAGATGACAATGAGAAAATTAAAAAAAAAAAAAATAATAAAATATTAAAATCCTTTTTATGGTGTCTTCCATTCTTTTTATATGTGTTCATTGGTTGACCAGTGAGAGAAGTAACCCGGAAATCACTGAAAAATAAAATGCAGGAGCAAAACCTCCTAAATTTAAGTTAAATTAGAATATTTGAAGAAATGTTTTGACTAGTGAGAACTATTCTAGTGAAATTAATGAAGTTTAAGAACATGAAGTACCAATTTTTCTATTTAAAATCTAAATTCAAACAGGTGAAAGGAGAATGGTAAAATGAAAAAAAAAAAATCCTTGAAAAAGATGATTGCCTGCTAAAAACATTTGAGATACTCATTTTAATTAATTTCAGTCATTAAAAATTACTATATTCATCCTGGAAGACAATTGTTATACATATCTTGTCACTTAACATGATTGACTTAAATGTGTGTAATGTCATCAACGACGAGATCCTACATTTGTGGCGTAACGTTTAGAGAATTCAATGATTTCATAAAAAAATAAAAGTTATGTTGATGACGATGCTCTTTCGTCTCGTTTATCTAAATTTCACTCCAGGATTTGTCAGTTTGGAAGAATATTGCTTCTCTCATACTAGCTCAAATTCATACATAAAACAGAATTGATTGTGGATATACCTAAAGCTAAATTTGGCAACAATAACGATGGTAATGTCTGTAGAAGATTTTTTAGATGCAGATATCACTGGTGTTGATTTCTATTTGTTATAATAATTTGAAGTTATCATTGAAGTAAAGTCAAGTGGCCACAAGGTTCATTTACAAACGGTTGAAGACTGATATGAAATATTAAAATTATATTTGTCATTATCCACTTACCATGTATAAAATTCTTATTCACCGTGCAACTTTGATAGAAAAAGCAATATCGCCAAAAGGATTGCTCTCCAAAGAAGCCGATGAGGCAAACAACAAACATTTGAAGCTATACAGGCAGAATTTTACTCGAAAATTTCCATGGAGGAATGTTTAAGTATATTGAATAAACATCAACATTTTTTTTTCTTTTCTTATTTTTTCTAAATAAAAATCCTGAAAATCACTTTTTCTAAGGTTAATATGATTTGAAAATATATTTTTGACAGTAAACTGGGATTAAATAATTTTGGCCGCCTAGATTCATAATATACCCCAATGTTCGGGTAATGTTCGACGGGCAATTTCTAATCTTTTTATCTTGAACGTGGATTCCAAGTAAGTCGTTTGTCCAGATGAAGTCTTAGGTAGCGGAACTGTTCAATAGCGATAAATGGCATTCCATTAAAGGATACTGTAGTACAAGAAGTAATTGTTTTATGACGAAGAGTAAAAGTTATTTGTTGAGATTTATTTTAATTCTCTAATTTCGACACCATTCTTGAATGCATGTGTCATGAGATTGTAGTTTTTGGAAGGCAATAAAGGAATCATCATTTACTGATAACACACAAATGTCATCAGTGTACCTGGTGACGACGGAGCACAGTGGGGCAAGTGCGGAAAAAATTCGATTTTTCGAAATTTTTGATTTTGATCATCTGGCTCGTTTTTCTGTTGTACATTAGCCACTGCATCTAGATATAGCACACATTTCAACCAGACTAATGTTTAGCCCCATTTATGGAGGCTTAAAGTCAAGCTAGTGGAAGTTTTGGTTAAATTAACCTAACTTTCAGAGTTTGGTATATGAATGGGAAAAATAGTGGAATAATTCTAATGTTTTATTCCTGTTCTAGGATGTTTAAATATGCCACACATTACGCGAATTTGTCAAAAAAACATTTTTCATCACGTTACTAGACTAAAGTTACGAACTACCATAAACATTTTGAAAAGGTAGTGATACAAAAAAAGCTCCGGTTTTCTCCGGGAAGGGGAAGATATTTTCTCAAACTAGACGTATTAAAGTATAGATTAGAACAAAAATCATCTACCTTTATCCGCCTATCCGATCCTAACACCGCAAAGAAAGGAAAGGATTAGAGTACACCTTTGTTTGTTTACCCAATTGGCTCAGAAAATACATGCCCCCACGTCAAAACACTTTTAATTCGAGTTCAGTCTAGTTGCTAACGTTGTCTAGTCATGAGCTCTATTAAAATTAAATACCGCGATTTGTGTGAATGCTTTTGGGGTGGTATAAACTTCGACGAATTTCTTCAACGAAATCACCCTGAACTTGACGAGGAAAACATTTCTTCAATTGTAACAGCTCTAAGTCAGAGATTTTTGCCTCATTTTAATGAAAAAAAAGTTAAGGTAAATCGGGACCGGGCGAGGTTCAGAAAAAGATTCAGCGAATGGATGGGGAATGAATATATTTTTCACATACCAGACGACGAATCCATAGGATGTGTTGGGAGACCAAGTAAAGACTTTGATGATTGTGGTGAAAGAAGCAAGAGGAATAAAATACGCAGCCTTCAAGCATCGTACGAACAAAGCTTGATTAACGCAGCTGCGAGACATGAAGACCACGATAAACCCAAAGTTTTGTCATCCGATCAGGCATTAGCTATATTTCTCCAGGCCAACCTGACAAAATATCAGTACGAGATGATTCGACAAGCGCTAAAAGACCTTGGGTGCCATGTATTTCCAAGTTATAAAAATTAATCCTTTCAAAGAAACAGTGCTATCCTGAAAATATGTCAATTAATGAAACATCCACAAAAGTCCCTTTGCAGAATTTTCTTGACCATACCGCCAAACGAATTCTGGGAACAAAACCTCCAGAAGAACTAGAAAAATTAAATAATTATGAATTAATATTGACGACGAAATGGGGATTCGACGGTGCCTCAGGCCAAAGTGAATTCGCCCAAAAATATTCGATCGACAACAACGGAATAAGTGACTCGAATTTATTTATGACGTCAATAGTTCCTCTGAAGCTCACAATCCCAATTGATGTTGATCAAAATAGATCGATTTGGGAAAATGGCCGACCTTCCTCGACAAGACATTGCAGGCCCTTGCGATAAAGTTTCCAGAAAGAGCCACTTGATTAGGCGCGAGCTGAAAAAAAATTAGTTGAAGAAGAAATAGAGAAGTTGGAAGTTACCGAAGTGGTGATCGGCAATAATGTTATTCGTATTCGACATGTTCTGGTGATGACAATGTTGGACGGCAAGGTAGCTCAAGTCATCACAAATACGAAGTCTGCAAGTGCCTGCTACATATGCAGTGCTTTACCTTGGGAAATGAACGACTTGGCGAAAATCCAACAAAAGACTCTTAATGTGGATGCCCTCGAATTTGGTATCTCCCCATTACACGCCAGAATCAAGTGCATGGAATACATCCTTCACGTTGCCTACAACAATAATTTTGAAAAATGGAGGACTACAAAAGACACGCGAGTCATGCACGAAAATGAAAAGAAACGTATTTAACAAGAGTTTCTTGAGAAATTCGGTATCAAAGTAGACTTCGTTAAGCAGGGTTACGGATGTTCAAATAATGGCAACACTGCCAGACGATTTTTCAATTATCGCAAGGTCACAAGTACAATAACGGGAGTCTACGAAACTCTAATACACCGGATCGCTACCATACTCGAAGTCATAAATAGCAATGCAATGATCGACCCAGAAAAATTCCGGATCTTCTCAAAAGAAACAGCTGAGATGGCCATTGAGAAGTTTTCATGGTACTACATGCCATCCACGTTGCACAAGATTTTGTTGCATGGTGTTGAAATAGTGCAGAAGTCGATTCTCCCAGTTGGAATATTGTCGGAGGAGGTGCAAGAAAGTAGAAATAAGGATTACAAAGCTTTCAGGATTAGAAACTCACGGAAAATGTTTCGTATATCTACCAACGAAGACGTGTTCCACAAGCTACTGGAGACTTCTGATCCTTTTATCACGAACATGAGACCCGAACCAAAGAAAAAGCTCCTGGAAATCAGTGATGTAGCTAAGGAACTGTTAAAATAATTTCCTTGAATTTGAAATCGTAAGTATCTTTTCAGTTTGAACAACCTTTGAATCGCTAGTTTTATTATTTACAAAAATCTTTTAAACTTCCTTGAATTTTTATTTGTATGTATTATTTATTTTCAATATACACTCAAAATACTTGTTAGAACTTGTTTTGATGAGTGCAACCCATTCCGAAAATTTCCGACATTTTTATCTTGCGTGTAGGCTTTAATTTGTCATTAGTTCTTTAATTTTCTTCAAAATTTCGATAAAAACCATTGAACTTGATGTATTTTTTTGTCCTGAATCGAATGAGACCAACCCCAGGTTTCTATGTTAATCCGTTTTCGATATATTTTTTCCGCTTTTTGGCCCCACTGCGCTTCAAGTCCTGATGTCAGTTGCATACATCGTATAGAGCATGGGATCTATTATACTTCCTTGAGGAACACCGGCAGATTAGATAAAGAGAGAAGAATAGGATAAGTTATGATTAACTTTGAAGGTTTAATCACTTCTATTTTATCACAGGTAGGAGCGGAAAATGAGGTAATATGTAGAATGTAGGAATTTACGGATTAATTATGTCTTTTCATATTACTGATTTCACTTGTAAAATATTACTTGCAATAAATTAATTGTTCCTGTTTTCTTGTGATACATATTATAATTCATTATGTATTACAGGTATATTTCGTATGCATTATAACAATTCTAAAATTAGAAGGTAGTGCTTTTTCATCTCGAAATTCATGCTATTATTAATCAATAACTGAAATTAACATAAAGTAATCAATTAGGAACACGTTACTTTTTGGAGTTTCCTTTTTTCATGGAGATGAAAAGAATAATAAGTCAATGTGTGTAATTCCAAAACATATTTAGGATATGCATGATTTATAATAACCTTTAGACTTCATAACACCATATGGATTCGCTGAATTTTTTTTCAATGTGACTCTGAAGTCAATCGGTATGTCCTTTGCTCCTGGTGGCTTGTAATTCTAAATTAAAAAAACCATTATTATGATTAGTTTTATCTTATTTACATAAGAACCTATCAGCCAATGGATATAACATTTAATACCCAAGTTCTGTTGGTAAGGAGCTTTCCTGTTTTCGATTCATACACGATCTCTTCACAAGTATAATAGCCCATGCCCATTACAAATGCTCCTTCTACCTGACCGACGTCTATTTCAGGGCTCAAGGAAACTCCAGCATCTTCAATCAGATCCACCCTTAATGTCTTAAAAAAAAAAAAAATTGTTAACTTATTTTTAGGTAAATGAGAGACAAAATATTTGTATAAGTAATGTCACACAAATTTGTTTTTCAATGTTGATACTTACAAAGGTAATTTTATTACAAACTAAGTTCTTAGGTGAAGGTTGTAAATCGTTGCATGTCATGAAGTGGATTAGCCCACTTATATCATCCTCACCAGTAAGAACTACGTTACCTACCTTAGTTATCATAAACCAAATGATTATAGCCGATTAATTATAATCGAATGATTGTACACTCTAAGGTAAATATATATCTATTCGAAAAACATGTACCATTTATGCTTGCTTTGATCCTTGATCTAAACTTAGATAATCCGGGGTTTTGGTGTGCTAATCGAGGGTGTCTCCCAGAAGTCATAAGACAATGCATGTACCATGAAATCACAGGCAGCAATTTAAAAAAAAATGTTTGAGGCTTGTATGAATTTGCTAAATACTTAGCTTAAACCATTCCCAGAAGAGTCCTTTTTTCCAAGTTTTTTGTTCTAGAGTGTTGAAACTTCTACTTTAAAGGTCCATCTTCCTAGTCCCATTGCTATTATCTTCATTACATATTACCGAAATCATAATGTTATATTTTATGTGACTTTATGATTGTCTTATTGCTGTAGATTTTGCAGTAAAAATGTTTCATTTAATGTATACATTAGCTGCCTATTCTTAGGCATCCACCACGCCATCAATCTTTGAAGATGCGATTTATAATACAATGCAGATTTGAAAAAATAAAAAAATTATAATAATTTTTATTTATCTATAATTATTCTATAACATATATAGAGTAAACCAGACAGTTATTGACACCCCCATATAGTTATTGACACCATAACTTAAAAATTAACAACATAAAATATTTAACCAAAAAAAAGAAAAAAGAATTCCTTTTAAATCTTACTACTCAACTGTGAAAAAATACTTTCAATTCCATCCGCATTTTAAAATATATCCATAGGGTGTCAATAACTGATTTTACATTAGTTCTTGCCACTGTCTTGTAAAATACATTCCAGGAATAATGTTTGGTGATTACTTTCGTAATTATACGTTTTGCTTAAAGTATAGTAATTTAGGAAAAATAACTGAAAATTTCAACTTTATTGAACTATTCTTTCTATAATTTTAGTATGGATATTTTAAAATATTTCCTTAAGGGTGTCAATAACTGTCTGGTTTACCCTGTACTATAAAAAAGTTTCGGAGTTATACTTTGTCGGATGTTGAGATCAGAATCCTTAAGTATTTTTCAATCAATTATTTGAAGATACAACTATTAAAAATAAAAATTCATAAAAAAAAAAAATAAAAAAATAAATAAAATAATAATAATAATAATAATTATTATAATAATAAGGTTACAGGCTAAGATCTAACGAAGAGATCTACAGAGAACTGAAAGACCTGGAGACCGAAATAAGAATTCGAAGGCTGATGTTCTATGGGCATATGAAAAGGATGAAGAAGGAAAGACTAAATAAAGAGATATTCGATAAAATTTGTAGCTATAAAAGCGTAGGTGGATATACAAAGCAAATGCAAGAAGAATTAAAGAACCTTAAAATGTCAGAAACCGACTGTTTGGATAAAGAGGTGTTCTAAAAAACAATAAAAAATCTCACTACAATTAGCAGAGAGAAAAAGAGGGGTACAATGTACTCCAGGGAAAGAAGGGAGAGACATTCAAGAATAATGAAGCTAAGATGGGAGGAAAGAAAGTCGAGAATCCCAAAGAAGCCTAAGCCGTGATATTCGCATGGTCCTTGGGGCCTATATGTGAAAAAAAAATAATAATAATAACATTAATTAAAGTTCTAAAAGAAAGTTACTTGATGTTGCCCAGTTAATATATCCACTTCTACTTCAAGTGCAGCAGCTCCATGGACATCATAGGTTTTCAATTCATTTGGAGTCGACCTAAAATAAATGATTTTTTTAAAGCGTCAAAATATGTATCAATACAGAAAGTTTTGTATACAGTTATGATAATTTTTGTGTGGTAATATTGATGAAGAAAACCTTTTTGTATGCATAACGTTACTAATAATATAAAATAACCATTTACTGACATATGGGTGGCAGACAAGTTGATATATAATGCTGCAGCTTTATTGCAGATTTCGACCCAAGTAGCTTTGTCACCAAGTTCCTTCTTGACTGGTTCCAATCTCTTGTTTAGTTCTTCACAAGCCATTTTAACGGCCTAAAATATCATAATTTTTGTTTTTCCTAAATTCGTAAGTGAATCATAATAAATGCAATATAATATTGACTTACAAAGCAGGCAGACTCACTTCCAATACTTCCACCGGTTGAAAAAGCATTTGGAATCACGTTGCTATTTAATGGTTTTACTTTGATATTCCATGTGTCAATGCCAAGGACATGTGCAGCAACCTGAACAACCTACAAGACTGGGTTGGTTTTTAATACTCTAAAAACAATGAACAAGAAAACCATTAAAACTATCACACAAATTTATTCCACCTTGGTGTTGGCTCCTTGTCCCATTTCTACTGCGCCATGCGTTATGGATACTGAACCATCGGGCCCAAATATAGAAACTATTCCATAGAAGGTACCGAAGTAGGTAATCGGGTATGTCATAGGTACCAGGGCTATCCCACGTTTCTTCCATCTATTAGTCTAAAAAAAATTTTTGCTTAGTATTAACTATTAAACTATAACATTTAAAAGTGTCTGATGTACTCTTTAGAAAGTTTTGAAATATTTTTATTTCGACAAAAAACAGGAAACTACAAAATTTTCATACAATTTTCAAAGAGTCCAATAAAATCTTAAGTGATAACAAAATAATTATGTGAATGATCCTAACGTCAAAACTCCAGAATATATTTGAATATAAAACTACTACTAAAAGAGGACCTTTCAATTTATGTATATATAACGAGTGTTTACAATAATTATTTCTATAAAATATTGAATTTTTTATATTATTTTGAGAAAATAAATCTTGGCTTCATAATAAAGTTTTACGCGTATTTTTTCATTGGCTTTTTTTTTTTACCGGAAATTTATTTCGTTATTTTTAGTTCTTGAGTTTTTTTTATGGTGCCTATGAGATGTATAAAAACATATTTAAGGGTTACCTTGTTGAACTTCTCTATCTCTTTTTCTCTATTTCTGTAATCCGATATTTTCATCAACTCCTCAATCAGGGCTGGGATAGGGTTGTCTTCGTTTTTCATGTTGGCAATCCTGACGTCTATTGGATCTTTTCCTGTTACATTAGCTATGTGTTCCATAATATTCTCTATAATGCATATCCCTTCTGTTGAAGCTAAGAGAAAATATTTGTTATTGACACTAAGTTATATGTATGTATGTTATGTTTAAGCAATTAATGAATTAATTTCCACTTCTATTGGAATTATTTTATTTGAAAACTAGTTTCAAATTTCAAACATTAATCATTAGTTCTATAACATTCAAAATTTTCAAAACATCAACACTATGTTACATGAATTATATATACTGAAGTTATCAAAGATGAAAGACAAGAAATAAGATATATTAATAATCACCTGAGGAAATCATACAGATATCTGAAATACAGCAAGAGTGGAAGGGGAAGGGCAAGGTAGTTAAATGGTTTTCACAATGACTAATTGGATTTCTCCGTTCCTATTAGAAACAAATGTTTATTAGGGCATTTAAACAAATATCTGGATTAGTTTTGAACAATTTTATTACTTCTAATGATTCATAAATATTTAATTTTAGGCTATTTCCTACTTTTAGTCTATTTCTAAGTAACCGATCCTAATTGCATTGACCCTTCTATACAATCACGCGTACCTCAAATGAATAGTATTAGAGTTTGCTTCCTAAACAGTGAAATACACCTAACTCACATATTTTTGTTAATGAAACTAAAATTAATCGAGTGGTCATAATGTGTTTGTGATGATATATTCCTTGGGGGCTCAATGGTCGTGCGCGCTGGGACAAGGGCCTCAGCACTCCCGGTACAGAAGGTCTGTACGGTAAGAGTAAGAGCAAGCTAAGCTCCTTACTTTGTCACAATGGGGTTTGAATCCCACCTGGGAGGTTACGATCCATTTCGTGGTGAATACATGAATCTTGACGTTGCCACCCAGATTGGAATAGATTAGTTAACTCTAGGATAATAAGTCCTTTCTGCCCTAGTTGGAGTACAATAGAATGTTATGCTCGAACAAACAAACAAAGATTTCTTAAAAATTATATTTTCAAGTTTAATAAATAATCGAAATCAGTAATGGTGCTTGAATAGTAGATAATGATGGCAGGGGTTGGCTTGAGGGAGAGGTCACCTAGAGATACACTCTCCTGACCTTTCGATAATCCATGAGATCCTCATCTAGTTCCTTATCAGCCATCGCCATACTAAATCAAGTTTTTTGTGTGTTTGCCATATTTTGTAGAATTCTATTTAAATGTACATCCGTAATTTGTCTTAGAAAATCAACATTAAATTTTTGTGATATTCTGTTAATCCCTGCTGAACCGGTCCGATACCTAGGACTCTATCTGGACAAACGTCTTACTTTGAACTCGCATACAAGACTAAAACAACAAACTGCACGTCGTTTTCGATTCCTTCAACATTTACTTGAAAAACGTTCTAACCTTCCGATTAGTTACAAAAGACCCATTTATATAACAGTAATTAGACCTATTTGGGCTTATGGAGTTGAGCTTTGGGGCTCCATTAAACCATCCCATTCATCTCGTATCCAATCCTTACAATCCAAAATCCTTAGAAAACTCCTTAATGCTCCTTACTTTGTCACAAACAAACTTATCCACAAAGATGTTAATGTTCCTTATGTCTCTGATAGCCCCAACCAGATACTTATCCTTTCGTAGCAAACTTCACAATAATTCAAATCCATTAGTACCACAACTTGCTTCCCACTCTATTCCAGATAACCCTCCGAGGCGCCTGAAAAGAAGATGACAGCGGGACTTGCTAATATAGTTCTTTATTCTATAGAACATTTATAAGTGCTACCAATGGGTAGTTGCTTTCAAGCAATTGGCATTGGCCATTTTTAGAATTATCATCACATTTACTTGTTGTATTTCATATTAATTGTAAACATCAATAAATAGATATAAAAAAAAAAAAAATGTATTTTTTGCATATATTTCTTTTAACCGGTACGTAAATTTGGTATATGTTAGCCTTAAGGGTTTTAATAAGAAGTTAGATTTATGCCTGAGGAATATTTTGGAAAGCCTGAGTATTATAATACAAAATAGTATCTAAATACAAATAATAAAAATAATGTATAAAAAAAAAAATAAATAAACCTCGTATTAGATGGTTGGATCGCGTGGAAAAAAAAATCTTTATCAACATCTCCTAAATCACGATCATGGAGGTATCGAACGGATCGTCACGCAATTCAGTAAATGATCACAGTATCGAATTAATAATAATATATATATATATATATATATATATATATATATATATATATATATATATATATATATATATATCCATACTTAATCCTAATATTCATGACCAACTAACTGAAATCATTAGACAAAATATATACACACTTATTTTATCAAACATCAATATCGACATAAAATGGGTTAAAGGGCATTCTGGCATTGACGGAAATGAAATGGCTGACACCTTGGCAAAAGAGGCAGCCAAAAGTCAACTATTTCCGTCATATAAGAAAACACCACTATCATTTCTCAAATATGATATTAAACAAAACATAATATCAATTTGGGAATGATCGCTGGTTTAAATCTGAAAAATCCCCAAGCCTGCATAAATTCATTCCAAAAATAACAAAAAATAATTTCAACATACTCAAATCCACACATTACAAACTGACACAGGTCTTAACAGAACATGGACAAACTAAAGCATATCTAAAAAGGTTTAATTTAATAAATAGTAACATATGTACCTTTGACGGACGAGAACATACATTTAAACATATAATTTACGACTGCTTATTATATGACAGACAAAGATCCAAACTAATTATGACGCTGTTTTTCAAAGGTGAAAATTGGCCTGTGACAGAATATGACTTGTACAACAAATACAGAGCTGAATTTACAAAATTTATCTATAGCTTGGACTTTGACCAACTGACCAAGGACTGAGAAGGTGGAAGGACATTTTATGAAAAGTCCTTTAAATATTTAAAATTATGTGCTAAAATCAGCCATGGACCATATCTTTTATTTCTAATTTTCGTAATCAATTTGTAATGTTTTATTTGTTTCTGTTATATTCTACAAAAATTGTTATATGTTCAATGATCTGAATTATTTTAATAATATTATTGTAAAAGTTTCAATGTAAATGTAATTATGATAATTAAGGTACGTAGTATACATTTGTATGGAACGTACAACCTAAATAAACGGTCCTTTCAAAGGGGTTACTTTGAAAGGGCGGTTGTAGTCTATAGCTAGTTCTGAATCGTGAGCAGCTGTCTTTGCCAATAAATCTGCTCGCTCGTTCCCTTCGATTCCACTATGGCCTTTGATCCAGATCAAGTTAGTTGGTGTTCCACGGTTCATTAGTTCAATCAAATTTGTCTTGAGTCGATGTGTCAGTGGGTCGTTGGATTTGGGGTTATTAGTTGAGTTCTATTAATATCTTGTTGTCCGTGTAAATGGTGTATTTGTGTTGAGGAATGTACGTTTGTCTTAAAATATATTCTGTGGCCTTAACTACAGCTAATTTCTCTGCCTGATTATTAGAGCAGTTTTGGCCTAGTCTGTATTGTTCATCGTAGTAGCTGTTATTGTGATATAGAGTTAGTGCGCATCCTGTGTGCTGTTCGTCTTTGCTTCCATCCGTGTAAATGTCAATACTTCCTGTGTCTATGTCCTGCAGCTCCTGTGTCTGTTAGGTACTGTGTTAGTTTTAGCGTGTATAGCAGGATGTATAATTTTGGTGTTGTCCGTTTTTTGCCAGGTAATTTCGTAATAAATAGAATTGTGATCCGAGAAATTACAGTCATTTAGTATCGTCCAATTCTTAAGTAATCTTGTCGTTTTGTTATTGCAAATAGTCAAGTCAATGTTACTCTTTCCTCTAGAACCGTCGAATGTTGTCAGCTCAGAAGGTTTATTGATTATGCTCAAATTTTTGGGTAATGATAAATGATTCCAAGGTTCGACCTCTGGGATTAATTTTGATGTCGTTCCAGAGGAATGATCTGCTGTTGGAGTCTATACCTAGAATAATGTAATGGTTGCTATAATAATTTATAATGGGCACAATTTTGGCGAGATCGTTGTCAATGTCTAAGGTTTCATCGAAATAAGTACTGATAAATAAGAATTTGTATTTGTTTAATAGTAATTTCAACTGTGCAAAAGTCCTGGTCGCTGTGTTGTGTAAGTAAGATTGCGTCGATGTATTTATTGTTTATTAATATAGCAGCTCTTGGTTTGGAAACATGTGTTTGGTAGATCTGAATTTGATGATTATAACCTGTAATAATGTTGTTTCTAGTATAAGGTTCTTGTATGAGGGTTTATATATATATATATATATATATATATATATATATATATATATATATATATATATATATATATTTTTTTTTTAATTACAATTTATTGAAATTTACAACTGTACAAAATTTATACATCAAGTAAATGTGCTGTTACCTATTACAATAACGTGACAAAACATGAAAAGTACTACCCATCAGTATCACTTTAATAAAAATTCTACACTAGAAGGTCTCTGGGCCATCTTCTTTTCAGACGCCTCGGAGGATTATCAGGAATAGTGTGGGAAGCAAGTTGAGAAATTAGGGGATTTGAGTGGTTATGGAGCTTACTATGAAAGGATAGATATCTGGTTTGGGCTAAATCTGCAACCTATGGAACATTAAGATCTTTATGGATAAGTTTATTGGTGACAAAGTAAGGTGCATTGAGGATTTTTCGAAGGATTTTGGATTGTAAGGATTGGATACGAGATGAATTGGATGGTTTAGTGGAGCCCCAAAATTAATATATTTAAAAAATAAATGATCAAATAATAAAATTACCAGGACTTCTGCAATATGTATTCCCAGCTGTATCTGTTTTAACAGAATAACAAGTAACACCCCAAGTTGAGCTATCGTAGCAATTCTGCACGTGCTCAATCGTGAAGTACAACGGGGAGTCGTTGTCTACGTAACCTGTATCCTGATAGATCTGAGACGTAAGGTTCTGAATGACTCCATTGTCATCTACTCCAACCTAAAACATATTAAGTTTTTTTATAGAGATCACGTTTCAAATAGGACTTATAGTTGAAACTGCATATTGATACCTCATAGTCATCATACACCGGGAATCTCTTGCCTACAAATTCCATATTACGTTCCATTTGGACGACCATTCGGATGGGTTTCTGCAACAGATGAGCAGCCAATGCAGTCACAGCTGCTGTGTGGATGGATTTGGCGATTTTCATTCCATAACCCCCTCCTAGGCGTCTTACATGCACATTGATACTAAACCAGAACCAAACATTTTTTAATTAAAAAACAACAACTTGAAAAGAAAAAACAATAGTTCATGAATATATTCTGTCTATAATCTACCTCTTTTCCCAATTAACCTTTTAGAATTAACAGAATCAAATTACTTAAATTAATAGTTAAATTAAATTCAATAATTAACAATCAATGATTATTCGAATGAAACAAAGTTGAGATAAAGTAGGTGTTTCAAACGTGATTTTTTTCATTCAAACCAATTTCAGCTTCTAAACGGTAGGTCCTAGCGATAAATATTATATATATATATATATATATATATATATATATATATATATATATATATATATATATATATATAATAAATTGCCTTTTAAATTTCTCATTGGGAAACTGTCGGAGAACTTTCTATTCCAGCATCAACAACAGAGCTAGAGTGTGTAAAAAAAAAACCCAACACTTACAAGATGTAGGCAAACGTGACTTAATTCTTTGAAACCAATATAGCTTCTAAACGGTAGGTTCTAGCAACAAATGCTATAGTAAAAATATTCTCCATTAAATTTCTTATCAGGAAACGGTCGTCAAATTTTCGATCTGAGCAATCCCAACAGAAATATTACATTTTTGAGGGTGAAAAAACGTGACACCAAAAAAATATAGACACCGAGCCAAAAATCTTACTTATATCCATTAAAAAAAAAGTAATTGGATGTAATTAAATGGTTATTAATCACAGTTTTGACATCGTTTTCATAATGTTATGATCATGACAAGTTCGGTTTCACAAACCATACGTCTGCGAGTTCAGTCGAACTGATAAGACCTACTTCATTTAGAATAATACTTAGAGAGGCGATATCCCAACAGTGGCAGACCCCAGTTGTGGGATCAGCCCTAAGAGTAAATTGAAGATACTTAAGAAACCATAGAGCAGTTCCTGCCGTAATAAGAGCTGAGAAGAAGTAACATAAATCTCGAAAAGCCTTGAATAAATAAATAAAATAATAGAATAAAAAATATAAACCGTACTCACTTGTGAAGAGGTACTTTTATAACACCGCTGACAACTTCGTGAACAGCACCTGGCCATTGAGTTGCAGGGTATAAATCCAGTTCATTTTCTTTAGGAATTGCCACGCACACGTGTGTCTCCATGGCATAATGGTACTGGGACTTCAAGTCCCAAGTTCCTTCAACTTTGTACTTAATATCCGCTGGAACAAAAAGAGTATTATCAGTAATAATATTTTTTGAAAAAAACAAAACATGTTTAGAGTAGAAAGAAATGTACATTGAGAATAAGAAGGGCTCACACTATGAAATCAAGTTCTCGAAAATAACCAATTATTCGGTAAATCAATTTAGTCAGTTGTCACCTGACTATTAGACCTGATTAACATAGCTGTTAATATACATGATAGGAGCCGAGGAAGGTCGCAAACCGAAAATCTAAAATTCTAAAATATTTGAAAAATGCGACCTTTTTGCCAATTGTTTACCATTGTTCTTCAATTGTATAGTACCGTTGATCGTAAATTAAATTTAGCAGATGATAATTTTATAAAAGATAAACTTATTGGTAATTGCAAACGATGACTTCTCCTTGGATGATGTTTGTTCTAGTCGAATTCGTGAATAACCATTTAGATGTCCATTAGTTTTGTAAAATTTATTTTTAAGAAAATAAAAATATATATAAAACGTATAATGAGCCCTGAAAGGTTGAACCACCAGATCTTCGAGAAGATCCGTGGTTATGAAGTCTCGACTGGGTACCTTAGGCAACTGAGAAGTGATCTGAACCAGATAGGTCTGGGAGACCAGGACTGCCTCGATAGGGACGAGTACAGGAAAACACTGGCAGGGGCGAGGGTTCTTGTGGAGAGGAAACATCCCGAGAGGGGACGCGCATGGACTGAGGAGAGAAAGCTCAAGCATTCAGAGTTCATTAAAAACATGTGGAAGAAGAAGAAGCAGGCGAAGAGCAAAGAACAAGTGCTGCTCACATGATATTCGCATGGTCCCAGGGGCCGTTCCGTGAAGAAAAAAAATAAATAAATAAAACTTATAGCTCACTTTCAATTATCATTTCATCAAAAATTAATTTAAAGAGAAATAGAAGGTCTCAAATGTTCCTAAGGAAATCCAACCTCATAAGTTTGCTTTTATACTTACTTCCAGATCTCTTAGGCTCCAGTTTCTTGAAGAATTCGATCATCCTCTTAGAGTCGTGTTCCTTCACAATCTCACGCACATTCATGATAACCTTTCTTTGATCAGAGTACTCTATTTTGACCATATCTGCAGCTTTCATAGCCAGAGCGTGGGTTTCAGCAACAATTACACCAACTGGTTCTCCGGCATAATTGGTCCTCCCTTCAGTAAATATCTAGGAAATATCAGAAAACATTCACCCCAATAGCATTTTAGCTTAGTTTGCCTATCGTCAAAAAAATGAGATTTTCATTTATAAAAACACTATGAGATCAATGTATATTACCAGTTCTCTGTCAGCTTTGACAATAATGTCTGGATAATAATCATTTTTGCCAGGTATATCTTCTGCACTGAAAAAGGCTACAACTCCTTCCATTTTCTAAAAAATTAAATAAATTATTAACTATTATTCAATTTTTTTATAGTAAACTATCCATCATACTGTAAAATTAATTAATAAATAAATATTGTACTGACGAGTGCTTCTGCCGGGTCTATTTTAGAGATTACCGCCCCAGCCCTGTCAGCCAACACCAGCTGGGCCCAGAGTTGATTAGGTATGTGTGGTATGTCGTTGGTGTACTCAGCTTCTCCTACAACAAACGGTAGATTTATAATTTATGAAACCTGAAATATTTGGAGCAACTCTCATACAAAGCTTATGGTCGCATCGACTATTAACGTTCCATAAGTTTGTTGAAGAAAAGAAAAACACCTTCATAGTCTTCGTAAATATCATTGAAAAGTAGGTACCAAAAAGTTTCCGTTGTAGGGGTTTCGAACATGACTTTTTTAATCAAATAAAATATACTTCCTAAACGGTTGGTCCTAGTGACAAATGTATAAAAAAAATATTCTCCATTAAGTTTCTAAATAGGAAGCTGTTGTCAAATTTTCAATCCGAGCAACACCTACAGAGCTAGAGTGCATCCAAAAAGCCACAACAATTAAAAAAATGTAGACAAACCAAACTTTTTTTCATTCAAACCAATACAGCTGCATTGAATTTCTGAAAAATTGTCGGAAAATTTTCGATACAGCTACAGTAACAGAGCTAGAGTGTGTCAAAATGTTACACTTTTGAATTAAAAAAAAAAAGGTACACTAAAAAATTACAGATCCCCAGCTAAAAGATGGAAAATAGAACAGTTATTGCTGAGTACTTATACAGGTATTTTTCTTGTGAAATGTTGAAACATATTTTCTATCATAATCAAATAATGCTAGTATCATCTAATGCTCAGTTGATTTAATTCAAAAAGATGTTTCTTTGAATTTAATACTTCATATATTTTTTTTTTATTAACTTAGAAACTCACCTGCACATTGCATTACAGCTTCTATTTTTGGGATAGGTTTGTTCAGAGGCCATAGAGTGGAGTCAGTGTCGAAATCCTGTTTAGAGGAACAAACTGGTCTCTTCAATAATGGACCACCACTTCGATACTTCTCCTGTACTTCATCTGGTGCCACGGACAACACAAACTACAATTGGAATAAGGCCTATAATTTACATGTTAAAAAGTTAATAAAGACCATGATATTTAATTTTACGTGAATACACTGACCTTATAAAATAATGACAGAGCAAGACCTTTACGGTATTCAGGACTTGCATCAGGCAAGACATGGTCTGGGTTGAGTTCTGATTCTAGGATATCCAGGGCACCTTTTAGAGTTGTTTCATTTATCAGCTTTTTGCCTGAAAGAAATAATTACATCTTTGGAGAAAATAAAAATAAAAATAATTGCCGCCTGTGATTTGTGTTTATCATGGTACATGTCTTCTGGGGAAAACCTCCGGATTAACTCAGTTTAGATCAAGGATACATGGTTCATATTTTTCTAATAGGTATATATTTATATAAGTATGTACAATTAATAATAATAATAATATTATGTTATTATTAATATTCATTCACATTAGTCTCTAGTATTAGATTAGATTAGATAGCATTCGTGACCTTGAAGTGGGAATGTAATATTAGAAATACTAATAATAATAAATTTAATTAATTGTTTTTATTAATGAGTAACGATAAAATAACTGGGACGAGAGTTAATGGACAGATGGTTACACTCTTCAAACCGAGGTAGTCCCTGTAAAAACATGTCCCATGCTAAAAATCTGCTGGCAAAAAAATAAAGAAATGGTGATTTATGTGGTTTGATCATGTAGAACTAAATAAATGAACATATATAAAATATCCATGTTATTTAACATGATTGTCTGGATCAATTTAATCAAGTCTATACATTAATATGTTTGTCTGGATTATCGGTTAAAAAATTTGCATTGAAATCACCGGCTATGATAATGTGGTTATAAGATGGAACTATGGAGAAAAGGAAGGATCAAGACTTGGATCGAAGGGTACTTGTGGGGGGGCGGTATATGACGGCGTACAGGATAGTTTGGGTGTTGACAGTAATTTCAGTAAAATAGGTATTCTATATGCGGGGAACCTGGATTGGTCGAGGAGTGGAGGACACGGGATCTGAGTGATTCATGAATGTAAGTGCAACTACGGTTCGCCCGATCATAATATAATAATAATATTATGTTATTATTAATATTCATTCACATTAGTCTCTAGTATAGATTAGATTAGATGTATAGCGTCCCAAAATAAAAAAAGACATGAATCTATAGATCAATTTAATCAAGTCTAATCAATAGTGAAACAAAAATATAAATCTATAAATAGTGAAACAAAAATAAAGAATTATGTAAAGAATCATAACTATTTCAGAAATTGATGAAAGGTTTGGTCTTTTTTTTTAATTTTCAGAGTTTTTTTTTGTACCCTACATTGCGTAATGGTACAAGGGGCTTTAGATTATTATAATGATGATTAAACACTTGTGAGGGACTTTCTGCCAGCTACTGAATGAATTGTAACAAAAACAAAATGAATACTCACCAATCAGAAACTCTTCAGTTTTTGTTGCGTGGATCTATAACAAAAACATAATTATTATCAATATTGAATAATTGAATATAAAATTGATTACGATAGCAAAATATTATCTCTATACACACACTTATGGAAACAGGTAATTCTGTTTTAAAAAAAAAATTAACAATATTAGGCCATTTGTTTTACTTATTTAAAATTAGAAAGTTAAATATATTCAATTTTCTTTGGTTACTTTTTCTTACTTCATAAGTTCCTCCTTCAAAACCTTGTAAAGTCATTCAGGATTTATCCTTCCTTGATCCTTCTATACCAACTCAAGGTATACAGCGTACCTCAACTTATACAGTCATATTTTGATTTATATTCAAGACATTAATTGAGTATAGTTTTCTTTTTAAATGAGTTTGAATGCTGCTTTTTAATATGCTATATTTTACAAATGGCTTAGATTATAAAATGATTTGTTTTGTTTTTCTTCAACCTATCTTGGAGGAGTATCCTGGAATTTTAACTTTTTATTCTTATGTACAGGCCAAAAACTTTACAAAATTAGTAAGTAAATATTCTTTTGAAATTTTAAAGCTTTAAAATTAAGTTACTTTAATAATCACCATCTGAGCACCAATATATAAGATCTTGAACAATTTTTCAAAAATTCAAGTATTTAAAATAGAATTCTTTTTAAGAATTTATGAAGATGGAAGTTAAATATTGTTCATAGGAAGAATTTCATAGAAGCCTAGGATTTATACTAATTAATTAATAAATTTGTACTACAGTCATTTGTAATTTATCAATATTTTTTTGAAAGATTGTTATTTTAAAAGTGAAAACTGAAAATCCAACTACTTTTTATTCCAACAATTTCAGCTACACGCCTATTGTAACTATAATATTAAAAAAAAAGTCATAAGATTCCATTTTAGTGTTTCGTAAAAAATAATAAGAATCATTATTAATGAAAAACTAAATCTGATTTCAACATAAATTAAAAACTATTTTCAATGTAATATGATAGAAGTGAGTAATAAACTGTTTCCATATTTGATAGATACTATTAAAGAAATTATACAAAATTACATACAATGAATTATGCTACCATTATTGCAAATAAAATTATATCAAACACGAAAAGTTCATTAGAACATACAGAGATTTTTGAACATAATAATTTTACAGTAGCAAACTTGTATTGAGTGTTAAATATTAACTTTTTAGAATTCAATACCCTGTTTATCTATAAAGTGAAATCAATGTCTGTTAACACAGTTATTTATTTGTTTTTATTATTGTAAAAGTTGTAAAATAAATTTGAGACTTCATACTCACAAAATCTGGTTTAATTCCTCCAAAAATGAGATTGGGTTTCTCTTGAACAACATGATTTTTCTTATCCAACTTAAACATGAAACCAGCGTTTACATAAGCATGGGCATTTTGGGCTCTTGGCATTATCTATTAACAAGCAGAAGGAATGATTTCGCCTATAAAAATCAAATTTTCTTAATCTTCTGTTAACTTAATGCCATTTATAAATATACCTTGAATGAACGAGTGTAAAATAAACTGTTGTCCAAATTTGGAAGCAATACTTTAACAATCAGTTTTCTATGCATATCTGTTTGGAGGAATTCTAAAAGCCCTATCTGTTTTTCTTCCCCTGTTGTATCGGCTTTAAAATGAAAAAAATAATAAAATAAATTATATCTACAAATTATCAATAAAAAGTGTATGATTTCTGTTATATGCAGTTTATAAATATTAACTAACCTATTAGAAGCTGAGCATTGACCATCTCTAGAAAGAGGAACACATCGGATGGGAAATCATGATTAACATGCTTCATGAATAAATTTCCTCCAATAGTTCCTGTCTGGAAATTATTTCATAATGTGAAATAAGAACATGGAAGAGACTGATATGAGTCTAATATTAATCACTGATATTTAAGGAATAATTCTTTTATTAGTGTACTATTTTTTTTTTTTTTATTATTTTTTTTTTATTAAAGTTGTTTAATAATCCAATATAATAATTTCTGATACATAAACTGTAATATTAACGATTATAATTTAACGGTTTTTTAGATTATGAAATATTGCAGTCAACTCAATTATAATTCTTTACTACTGAAGTATTCAAAGAAGAATGAATATCAAAACTAATTATAATTTCAGTATTCAATACACTCTGTTAGAGATTGTTCTCACCTTATGGACATGATTTGATAAATTAATTGGATATTTTATTTTAAACTACTATATTCACCTTTAACTCAATTTAATTTAATTCAAATCAATCAATACCATTTTCTTGATGGAGCAGTATCAAAAGTGTATAATTTATTAAAAATATTAACAATTATCAAAATTACTAACATTTCTGACTGGTACATTAGCAATTAGATCGATATGATCCCCTAAAGTCTTCAGATATTCAAATTTCCCTGGTTGTTCCTTGGCCATTTTGTAAAAGAAGTCCATGGCTTCTGTCAGGTTGACATTAGCTCCCATGGAGATACCATCCGAAGTTGTAGTAAGTGCATGAAGTTCTGGTACTCCATTTAAGTCAATGTACACTTCTGGTACGGATTTAATGCGATAAACACCTGTTTAATCAAATGATAATATAATAATGGAAGATAAAATGATTATTAAAGTTTATCCTATAAAGTATAATGTTGAAACATTAGTAGATCAAAATTTTCTTTTTTTTAATTACACATACAAATTTTATAATGTTTTGTGTGTGTTAAAATGTTATAATTAAAATACAATTAAAAAAAAAAATAAAAAAGAAAAGGTTTTGCACTGTTTTATACCTTTTAGTATGTAAGTATCAATATTTACTACATAGTAAATTAATTACATGACTCACTAAATAGTTTTTTGGTAATTAATATAAAATTAACTTTTATTTTTAGCTGTACACTATTGTCCTAAAAAAAAAAAACCTATACCACTAACAACCCATGAAGGGTAAGGATGTACTGTTATTGGGCCAACCATTGTGAAAGGAGAAGATTTAGCCAAAATCATGTTCAACCTTGAGGTGATACCCACTTTATCGAGGCTGGGTGTAGCCCAGGAAGGTCTCCTGACATTGGAGCCGAGCCATGGCGTACTTGAAGTGCCTTACTCACTGAGCTACTATGCCTTATAGAAGAAATAAAAACAAAATATACTTCAATTAAAAAATATTATGTTCTAAAAATACACGATCGGCAAAGGAAAAACTTTTTATGACAATTCAATAAATAAATACAGATTAAAATAAACAAAATTATAGAAAACTTATATAGATATTTAAATATGACTTTTAATATTGAATATTGAATACCTTGCCCTGTGTTGCCAGCAATGAATCTATAATTCTTATCACCGATCATGTCAAGTACTTCGAAAACCTCTTTCTTATTAGCAGGCCTGAACCAGGAAGAACCACCTTGGAGCTGGAAGTGTAGACCATTAATAGGAGCCGTTGGGGGCCTTTTGCAAATAGACGTACATTCCTCATTACAACAATAACTGGAACAATCCATCAGATCCTAAAAAAGTAATTTAAAAAGGTAAAAAATAATTTGTAAGATGTTATTATAAATATTATAAGAATATTTTTTACTTCGATATCGCTTAATTTTGTATTCAGTGACTCTGGAGCATCACTAGCCAATGATTTGAAAGCTTCCATGATAGGCCGATAGCCAGTACATCGACATATATTTCCACCAAATGAATTTTCAACTTCCTTCATGGTTATTTTTGGATTTTTTTCAAGTAGACTAAAAAAAAAGGAAACAAGACACTAATAAATGATTTATGCAGCATAACTCTTGTCTCTGAATTCATTGTTGGTTTAAGATTAATATTATATTACCAGTTTCATATGTTTTAGATTGGTAAGATAAACCATTCTCTAGTGACATGTGAACTGAAAAATCATTTATGTGATTTAAAATTATGTTTTCTAAAAGACAAATGGCTCAAAACCGATAAGATAAAATTGAAGTTAATTAGGAATTTCATTTATTATTAATATTTGAAATATTTACCCATTTCATACATACATAATCATAAGTGAGAAACGATAAATGTTAGTTTATCTGTTAATTAATCAAATACAACACAAGAATAAATAAATAAAATTATTGAATATTAAACAATTTTTTGATAATATTTAGAATTTTTTTTTTTACATCAGAGTGGCTATTTCATGACTGTCGATTGGCACATGTGTAGAATTTAAGAGGACCCAGTCAGAGAATAATAATTAATTTCACAAAAGTTTATTTTGCCCATAGTTTTTGTCTTAACAATGATGACCACCATCATTGCACCTACAACAGGCTTCTCCTTTTTTAGAAATACTATTTTTATATGGTAATCATAATTCAAAATATATTACTACAGAAGTTAACTGAGTTTGTTCTCAAAAAATCAAATGAATTGAGCAAAAAGTTTAATGTATTTTTTTTTATTGTAAGTCACTGTATATAGGCTTACATTTTTGTAAAAAATAATTTGTTTAATCTAGATTTCCTGGGATTTAAGGTGAAATATAAATTGAACATAATTGCTCAGTTTTTAAATTTTGTGTCTTATATGAAATAATAAATAACAACTACACTTATTTTGTTTAACATTACAGAGAAAAATGTACTGCTGAATGTATATTCCCAACCTGTACATATTCATGACCATCCCTGGACTGCAGTAGCCACATTGCGTTCCGTTAGCAGCAGCTAGTCTCTTAGTAATCTTGTTATAACCAGATTTCTGTGATCCTAGACCTTCCACAGTTGTCACTGACCATCCATGACAGGCAAATATTGGTACTAGGCACTGAAAATATTTTAAATACATAAAATTGGTCATGAATAGAGGAAAATATAATAACATTGTTCAGCATTTATTCTTTATGATATAGTTTCCTTTAAATTACATATATCGGGAAATTCTTCCCATCTTCAGGCTAAACTAAAATAGTAAATTTTATATAAACACATCATACAACTCATAATATAAACAAATACAAATTAACAATTATTTTATCAAAATTATTACCTATTTTACATCTATGTAAACTACCTATGTACATCACATTGAAAATAATTATAATAAAAATAATTAGATAATTAGAATTGTCCAAGTGAATAGTATATGTGTGCCAGAATAATCTAAACAAATGTAGACCTTGTACTATAATGCAGAGTGAATTATTTTAGCAATTTAAATATAAAAAATGTGATGTACGTGGCAAAATAAGTAATAATTTTAATAAAATAATTGATAATTAGAATTTGTTTACATAATTAGTTGTAAGGTGTGTTTTTATGAAATGTACTGTTTTAGTGTAACCTGAAGATGGGAAGAATATGCCAAAACATGTAGTTTAAAGGAAATACTGAACAATTTAATTAATAACAAACCTCCTTTGACATAATTGATAGTAAAATATATTGTAAATGAACATCTGTTTATTATATTATAATAAAACTCTATCAAGTCTGAATGAATAAATATATAATATGAATACTGGAGGTTTGAACTCCCTCTTGTTTATCTTATTGTTCTTAAATGATTTGATAGTTTGAAAGATTAGTTTTGAAGCGAGTTCTAGAAGACATTTGTAATATTGGTCAATGGTATAGTGAATAAATACATGAGATAAAGCAGGCACCACCAGTGAAGGAAATAGGTAGGCACCAGGCCTTCTCTCCACTGCACCTAAGGAACCACCCTTTGTTGCTTAAGAGTTGGTTTAGCCAATTGAATAACAGGGATCACCTCCTCCATTGGTGAAAGAGGTGTCGAGGCCACCATTATCACCCTTAATCACAAGGGATTACCTAACTATTCTAGCTTCCATATTACATAATTTGTAAATAAGATCATAAAGCCATCTATATTACTTATTGCTTGTGGAAGATTGTAATAATTATTCAATAAAAGTTTTAATAAAAAAATCTTCCAGATTGTTAGGTATCCACCAGAACTACCCTGATAACTTCCAAGCCTTCCAAATATGACCATTACTTCTATGACTCACAAAACCAGCCACTTCCTAATAATAGTAGTTCTATTTTTGGGCAATGCCTAGAATGGCCAAAGGCCCGAGGACCAAAATTTTATACGTTTATAAGAATTTTGATGGAGGGATATGTGTACTATGTACCAAAAATGGACCATCAGAGTCATTTGAGGTAAAAAATGGGCTGAGGCAAGGAGACTCATAGGCTCCCTCCTAATTAAATAGTATCCTTAAAGCCATCATGAATCTACCTCCGTTAGACTCAGGCAGAGCAATGTGATGACAAAAATATTAGCATAAGTTGATGTTCAGCTGGTGATCATCAGAAGATAATTGGCCAATGTAAAGAATGAGTTCATCAAGCATGATGCTGAAACTGGAGATGTAAGTATTAGGGTGAATGAGGGAAATACAGAAGTGATTTATCTATATAGAAAGAAACACCAAAGCATCTGTGCCAAGAGTGCCTACATTTTTGGAAGCAGTGAACTACTTTAGCTATTTTGGTTTTCAAATCTTTAGATGGATAATTGTTTTAGTGCAAGAAGCAAGGAGATGGAAACCTATCAGGAATTGAAAGTTTTAATATTCAAATATCATCTAAAGTGGTTAGAGCGTGTCAAAAAGATGGATGATACAAGAACAGTCAAAATATTGTACATGCACGATCCAGACAAGAGTGAGGGTAGTTCACCTGCGAGTGCTTGGGAATGGAACTAACATAGCCGAAGATAGAATTCAATGGAACAGATTTTTGAGCATCTCAGAGATAGCTATATGCGTGTAAATAATATGTCAGTAGAGGACATATTAAAGTTGCAGAACACATAATATAAATTTAAATTTGAATAAAAATATGCTCTACCAACCGAATTCACAGCATATGTGATCGTTTTTCCAGTGGCTGGATGGACTGATGTAACCGCTACGATACATGTTCCACATCCTCCCTCCAAGCACATAAACTTAGTTCCCTTCAAGTGAGCATGTTCTCGGATAAATTCATTCAAAGAAAGATCCGCTGGTACATTATCTGAAACTACAGCAGGCTTCATAATATTTAATAATAGAATTTAAATTAAATAAAGTTTAATTTACAAATTAGCTTACCTTTATACTTCTTTCCATTTATTGTAAATTCCACTTCCCTTCCGAGGTTTCTAGAACAACAAATATTTATTAATCGTAAAATGTACCTCGAATAGGAAAAATATCGTGGTTTGGTTGTTTTAAGAAAAACATATGATTCAAAAGACATTGTAACTCATTAACATCTCAGAAGAAATTAGCATGGATCATAAAACAAGAAGTTTAATTACAGATATCTCGTCCAGAACAGTAACTCCCGGCAATGGGTTTGACCAATTATTTTCTTTATTTTTCTAGGGAGGGGAAGGGTGGGGGGGGGGTATATATGTGTTTAAAAACGACTCATCAGATTTTAATAAAATCTGATAATCAAGTTTCTTGCATACTACAATTTTAAAACAATTCCGCCTGTTAAAGTATATTGTTTAAATTTGGGGGGGGGGGGGGGGGTATATACAAGAATTTAAGACTCCGCCGATTTAAATAAAATTTGATAATTGAGTTTTTTACATATCTGCTAACAATTTCAAAAAATGAAAAGAAGTTTTTTTTTTCCTCAGACGACGAGATCTCGCATAAAAAGGTTCAGGAAGAGTATTATGGAATTTAAGAATTTTAAGGTAGTACAAAGAGTTGGTCATAAATGGTTCATGGAGAGCAACAATTTTAACTACATCACAATGAAGCTCTTCTGGGAGAACAAAAAAAAAGTGCTTATACTTGGAACTGTAACGAGTCTACTATGGTGAGAATTAATGCTTTAAACTAAGAAGTGACTTACCTATTTTCAAGTAGATTAGCACTTTGGCCGGCACCCATTTTTCATCTGAAATGGAAATTGAGATTACTATAGTATGATTTTAAAAAATGATTTATGAAAAAATTATATATCTCTACTAGAGGTATATTCAAGACTATCGGAGAAATAATATATCATACATAAAAAACTAAGCCTTATAATAAAATAAGAGAAAATATAAAAATGTATGTTAAAACACCAAGAAAGATGTTCTCTTTACTTTTTTCTTTAACTCAGGGTGAGGTTCTCTGTAGAAAACTAAATCTCTATCAAATATAGAACTATAACTTCACAAATGGTTACAAAATTAAAAAAAATAATAATAAATAAAAAATTAATAAAAAAAAAATAATAAAAATGATTGTTTTTATTAAATCTGTTTATTGTTTCCACAGTTTTAAATGTTTTTACTAAAAAAATATTTATTTTCTTGAGTATTTATATTTCTACGCGTGACGTCTCAGGCATTACTCGTTTTTGAAGTACGATTCACACCAATTTTGCACTTTACACTTCAATATGGTATTTAACTGAGTTATATGGATATTATTCATATAATTTTTAATGAAAAATACCTTAATGAACAAACACTATATTATATTTTATATAAAATTAAGAAAATAAAAAAAAATCCCTACAATAGATATTTATTGCTTTCAAAATATTTGTCAATTATATAATCAAACTTGTATTCGTGTAATCATATTATATGTTCTTTATTGCACAGCTCAAAACTTAATTAAAACATATAATATATACATTGTCATTTCATATTTTAAAATATAGAAAAAAATATTCACAAATTTATTCGTACCACTATATTTTTTCTGAATACAATATTAACTAAAAAAACAAACAAACAATTGTGAATGAAAACAATTTAGTTAATACTTCCAAAAAGCAAAACGAAATCTACGTTTTTTTCCAAAAAAAACAAAACATAAATTGTAAAAAAAAAAAATGAAAAAGTAAATAAAAACTATGAATAATAAATTTTAGTTTTGTTTTTGAATAATAAGAAAACGGACTCGTAATTCAAGATTTCAGAAAAAAAGTGGCTTTAAACAATTTTTTTTTTCTCGAAAAACTTTGAATATTGTAAACAGACATAACATATAGATATAAAAATACATTAAGTTACTATACTATAAACAAAGTATTTATTAGGCAGTATTTTATTTTTTGAAATATGAAATGATCAAAATAAAATCTAATGTATATTATTTACAAAAAAAATACCATATATATATATATATTACTATATACTATATATACTATATATACTATATATACTATATACTATATATATATATATATACTATATATACTATATACTATATATACTATATAGTATATATTATATAATTACAAAAATAATATACTATATAATAACCATAAAGGTATTATAAAAAAATATATTAACAGTTATAGTAATCATAAAAAATATGAGAAAATCATAAAAGCTTTATAAAATATAGCTTTGAATAATCTGGAAAAGTGTCATTAAATCGTTTAAACCACGACGATTATTATCAACGACTTTATTAAATTATGACATTTAAGTTTTTTTTTAAAGTTCTATTTCATTTTTTGCTGTCGGTACGAAATTTTCAAAAACACAGTTAGGTACCTAAATCTCGCTGAAAAATACAAACTTGAAATGTAACAATCAACGTATTTTAACGCTGAAATGTTTGTCCAAACTTTTTGTTCTTTAATTTGTCTTTCATTAAAAAATATTTGAATAATATCCACAGAACTCAGTTCAACATCATATTGCACTGAAAAGTGCAAAAGTTGTATGAATCGGATTTCATATATTTTTGTTCTAAGGCGAGTAATGCCGTGAGATGGTGGGTGTAGAAATAAAAGTACCCATTGCATAATTACTCCTAAAACTAGAATACTAAGACGCTGCTGAAACTGAAAACATACGGTAATAAATAATAGATTATAATATATTTCTAATAAATTGCTTAAGCACCACTGTGCCATAATTCAACTGATTACTTACTAATCGAATTGAAGCAAGTACGTGTTAAACAGTCCACAAATCGGCTGGAAATGACAGTAGTGCTCCTGCTAGACTGTTCCTGTTTTTAGGCCACATAGGGAATAATTACAGTTTTTGAACCAAGGACTTGTTGTAGGATATGATTACAAGAAGCAAGAGGGAGGTATTGGCAGCGGAAATGATAGTTTTCAGTACGCATGTAGTTTCCCTTTTGTCACTTGACAATGTCCACCTCAACAATATATCACAACTCTTTCCCAGAGTTTTAATATCAATTTTAAAAAACGTTTTCTAAAATAAAAACAAACATAAAAGTTAAAATATTTAGTATGATAAATATTAATTATTTTTTTATTATTAACTAGCATTCTCGAGCGCAGCCGCAAAGCTTCCATAAGTAACGATAATTTTAACTTTCATGTTTCACTGGGATCCACATCTTGCATCATATATGTAAACCTTTTTTAATAATTTAATTGAGAATAAGTAAACTTTATTATATATATTTCTAGCTCTATATAAAAATGTACTTTTACAATCTCTCTAGAAAGGTGCTTGCGATTTTTGCTCGATTTTCAAACTTCACTGCGCATCACTTATTTTAATAACAATTTAATTAAAAAATCAGTAAATTTTATTTTCCCAAACCTTTATTGAGCTATGAAGATGTTGTAGTTAAAATTTGGTATAGATTGGTTTAGTAGTTTGCGTGGTTAGTGATCACAAACGAAAAATGGTTTTTTCTTTTATATAGTAGTATAGATATACTTTTTTTTTAATTTCAGGTGGAACGGAAGCGACACATTGTATATATAATCAAAAATAAAAAACTTTTGTATTACATCTGGTGATTGGAATCTCTTCTTACCTATTTTATTTTATTTTTTATATGGGTTGTTTGCATTTTTTTAAAAATCTTGATCTCAATGATTCTAACAATTAGAATAGATGATTCTGCCAACCACTACTACATTAATAATATCAATGCTTCCAGACAATAATGTCAGTTTTCTCTTTCTCCTCTTACTGATGGGACCAATAGAATATTGCGTTCGAACAAAATTAGTGCGTTTTCTTCCGTATTTTTGTCAAATCAGAGACATTTTGATTCATACGTTAGACCTGTTCTGATAGCAGTGTCCTAAATGATTATTTAAATGAAGGAAAACATTGCTGTTTGTACGAAAACTATGTAATATTTCAACAACATTGATCATCCATCCGATACTTTGCGTATAATGCAGAAAACATGGACAATATGAAAACGATTCATATGAAGCTATAGCTTTTAGAAATAGTTCCTCTTTATACTCGTTTGTAGAATAAAGTTTGAACTACCTTTTTTAATTTTTTTAATCTTATTTTATTTATTTTTTATTTAACATCATAGTCATAATATTAATAAAACTGTTTGTAATTTTGGAGAATAGTAAAAACTAGTTTCATTACGGATTTCTGGTTTCTCATATGTATATAAGTTTTGATTCAATGGAATGTAAACAATTTTTTTAGATTTTAAAAGTAAGATACATTTTAAAACGGATGAACTCTTTCCTCGAAATTATTAGAACGAAAATTAGACTTTTTTTTTCAGTCGGTTTGAAAAACACGAAGTGAAATTTCTGTTTACCGATGATCAATCATGGTTATGAAGAGCAACATGTATCTGTTCATATGATTTCCAAGATTGGAAATGTATGGTTTGGTTAAATATGGTGATAGAAACCAAAGAGACCAAAAAGTGTTTGGCAGCCATATAGGCTTACAAATCATGGCATTTTTCGACATTTGTTCTACATATTATTGATTTTTACGTAGAAATTTATACGACCCAAGTACTCATCGAAAAAACTTTTTACTTGTTATTAATTATTGTTAAATCAAATCCTACATTGAATGGGCTAGTATCACTCTCAATAGGACTTTAAGCAAGTTTCGTAAATTTAAACAAAATATTAAGATTTAGAAAATAAGGGAATACATGTTGGAAGAATCCAAAACCATTTTCAAAGGATGTCTTTTTCTTGAGCTGTTACATTCTTTAGTAAAATTAAAGCAGTTTTAATAAGCATAATTATGCTCTGCGTGATGGCTTGACTGCTGCTCTAATTGCACTTGATGGAAAAATGGAACTAATGTTGTCAATAATAGGTATAGAGCGTTCAGAACAAAATTGTCTTTTATTTATTATTTTTTTGCTTTTTAATACTAATAGTGAAATTCTTAGAAAATGGGAAAAGGGATCATCTGTTGGAAAAAAATATACTAGCTAGTATCCAGTGAAACTTAAAGGAATAACTCAATAACTCATATACATGAGCGGTATAACCTCCATGTTAAATATTCATTGATATGCAAATATTATCAATAGATGTGCCACTGCGTTTAAGCTATATTCAAAGTCACTATGCATTGACATTGTAACCATGTTACGCATTCAATATCCTTGCTTTGTTAATAGGATTACAAAACAAGTACCTATTAGTGATAGGGCTACAGGAGTATAAATACTTTTTTTCTCATAACCGTGGAGTACATAAAATGATAGACTCCTACCCTTCTTCCATCAAACCAAAATTTAATGTCAATACAAGGTAAGCGAAATCATAAAATCCTGTACAAAATAGAAGATTCCCATAGGCGGAGTATCATAGATATTTTGTTTATTGTCCAATGCGTAAAATTAATAGCTAATTGTATATTCTATGTTCTAAAGAATATATAGATGCTCTGTACATTAATTTTCCAAGAACGTTCTGGGATAAACACCCAACAGAATGCCTTATAATTAATACACTTCGTTTCCATTTGATAAGCTGTATGATATACGATTAAATTTGTCATAAATGTTGAGTAAAACCTTTTTTCTCTTTCAAATTTGTATTCATACCTGTTATTGGAGTAACAATAAGTGAATTTGTTCATAGTGTAATAATACAGGCCTTATAGGCGCGTGGGAGAGTAGTACTCAACAGTAGCCTGGCATGGATTAAAAAAAAAAGAAAAAGATTTATTTTAGCAAATCTCTCATCCAGCTCCTTTTCAGGTTTCTGAGAGTATTTTCTGGTATGTCAGTCGTGACTATGCATTAATGAGTAAGTTATTATGTCCATGAAGTCTATTATAAAATCTTCTATAAATGTTATATAGATATTGGTTATCCTTGTCTGAGTGGAAGAGGATAAAATGCAGACAATGTTTTAACTTGGCATACCATCCAAAGAAACGAGAGTGCCTGGAAATTCCCAAAATGATCCTGATGTGACAATTCATTAATATATCCAAGTTCACCTGAAAGTTCTATATACACTGGTAGACAAACCTCACCATCAAGCTTTCCTATATAAAATACTAGAGACTTGGTACTGATAGTTACACGATTTAGCACAATTCATTGATTGAACTTAATTACTAATAATAGTTAATTACTATAATTACTAGTTTTTATACTTAATATATTTGCGCTATCGTAATTACTCTTAAATTTGTATCTATATCATGTACATTATCTTTCTAGCTACGTTTCGGTGTATCCGAACATCTATTCGTTCTATATTATCTTTTCAATGATAAGAAAACCTAAACAGGTATATTTCAGTCGCCAAGACGCAGTAAAATTAAATTAACAGCTTCATTTCACGCAGTATATTGCGTTATAGGGGTAATTATATTAATTAATTTTTTTAAATATTATTTCTGATGAAGAGAAAATTATTAAAATTTATGGAGTTCTTGCTGGAACATAAACACCTTTTGCTAATCAAATGATTTTTTATCGAATAGTAATGCCTGTTGTCTTAGTTGTAATTTTCCTTTGAAAACGTAAATATATTATATGCTTTAAATTATATTCATATGTATTCTGACTGTTTAAATAACATTTACAGACATTTTCATGACAAATTATGTGGACATCTTAACAGAAAGGTACATCATACGAAAACATTATAAATTCGAGATATAACTCAACGGAGGCTGAAAAGGAGCTAGATGAGGGACCTCCTAGTCTAATTCCTACTGTAGTATCATGCATGCCTGGGAATTCTACCACTGGCTGCTGATTCCTAGAGCCTGTAATTGTTTTAATGTATCATCACTTTGTTTACAAATGCATTAACTATAATCCATTGTGAATAAAATTAGTATGTAAAAAAAACAAAACCATTATTTCATCCAGGTATTTATTTATAATTACAATATTCGTCTGTAATGAACTTAATTGGTTGTTTGATATATTTATGTGATAGTAAAAACAAAATGTCATATGAAATGCTTCAACACACGTACAAAAAAAAAATACAATCATATGATAATGTTAGTTTCATTCCGTGGTGCAACAGTTCTCAAGGACTCGATTTGATTGAAGAAATAAACAAGCATATAACTCAAAAGTTCTTCAATGCTTCCTTGATATCTTAGTCACTGAAGTATTGTGGCCTTGAGAAAATATAATCCTTTTTTAATTCAAATAGACCAAATGACTCACTGCATGATTTGTAAATCCTAATAATTCTCAAACTTGAAAAAATTAATAATAATTACCGAATTCATCATATATTCAATATGCTGTAATTATTTTTTTATTTTTTTATTTTTTTTTTTTTTTTTTTTATTTTTTTTTTTTTTTTTTAAGGCTCTATGGAATTTTTTCATATTTATATAACCTTTATTATATTATTATCTGGAAATCCTAAACCAATCCCTTTACTTTACAGTTATATTTACCATTAGTTATTGCATGATTTTAGGAAATTAGAGGAAAAGAAACCCAATTCAAATTTTCTCATCTTTAATTACTATTCGTTGTAGCTTACACATCCAATGCGTAGTATTCAGAGATATATCAACTCACGTCAACAGGTCAAACCTTAATTGACGAGAAGTTGACCGATTAGGTAATGCTGTTTGATATACAGATCTGGCATTATAAAACACGAATAGTTTTTTTAATCTGCTATTATAATGTACTGCATTAAATGAAATTGTAAACATTTGTTTACCAAATGGATAAAAACTAATATGAAACACAAAATAAAATTGAAAATTAAATATAATTCTATGTTTGTTGGGATTGCTGATTTTAGCCCTTCAGCTTTACATGGACCGTTAGGAAAATATCCTTCCACTTTTTCAATAATTGATCAGTTTGTCAAAATATAAACAGATGGTGTCTTTTGTAAAGACACTTCTGAATTTATAGTAGAAGACATATCCTGTTTCCTCCTTTAAAAAGTCAAAAGCAATGTCATTTTTTGTCATACAATAAGTATTCATACATTATACAGTGGAAATTCACATTCGTCTAATTGCCAGAATGGAAACATTGTGGAAACCGAGAATTTAATTTATTACAACTTGTTTTGTACTTTACAAATGCTTTATTTCGCTATATATTTAAACCACTTTAAGCCGGATTGAGGCAACACGGTGCCTTGGTCTGTGGAACAATATTTCAATGTAAAGCAAAACATTTCTGCCACTAAATTTTTGGCACTTAGACCATTATGAATTTCCACTCATAAATCACATGTCCAAAAGTTTGTTTTCAAGAGTTTTCTTACTTATTAAATTAAAAATTTTACGATATAATTAAGTCTTTCCATATTTGGTTTAGTTATGTATCAATTTTTAATATGTGAATATGAGAAAGTTAAAATTGTTGATGTTTTTGGAATGGATATTCAGAGATTTGAAAATTTTTTTGATTCTATCTAGCGATTTTTCCAAATTGATATAATATTATTCTTAATTTGTACTTTATAAAAGATAATGGAGTTTTTTTTTCAAATGATGTATTATAATTTATGCCATTGCTGCTCTTTTGCTAATGTGCTGGCTAACTTGTTACCCTTTGTAACATTGTAATGTAACTTGTAATATAATATATATTGATTATAAACTCCCCGTCAAAAGTATCACAACACTTTGAAGTATTTGAGTTTTACAAAAACCTCTATTTTTAATAAGAAGGAAAGGTTCTGAAGTCTATAATAAACATTTCTAAACTAGACAGAAACAATTTTTATTAAAATAAATTACAATACTTGTTCCAACAAACAAAAAAAAGTAATAAAACCTACTTTTTAAAATTTTCATTTTTTGCAATTTTTAATTTATATTTAATAAGACATTTTCTCTCTCTGGCTTGAATGACTGCTTCCACTAGTCTCGGCATACTTGTAAATAAACGAAACGAATGATAAAAATGGACTGAAGAGAATTTGAAAAAATAATCTAAAGTTTAATCATTTGTTATTAACAGGGAAAAACATTGATGTGTCTAATCCTAATAATAAATAAAATTAATATGAATATAAACCAGGTATGGATTAAGGTAAGAACCAGGAAAATCTCGAGAATTATGGGTGTTGCAATACTTTTGACGGGGAGTTTATTTACACTGGAGTTAAACAAATACATACAGCACTCCGTTATTTACACATCTCTCCACCAGCATGAAGCGCCATCTCCTGGGATTTCAGGATACTATGCTGCGGATGAAGGTTTAGATCGACGATAAGGCAACAGAAATCCACCAATTATGCGGCTACCCACGGTCTCGGAGTTTATCAAGATACGGTATGTTAAATTCCTGGACTTGTTGCAGGTCTACGAATCCCCTATTATCACGAGCACATCCACCTGTTCGCTTACAAAAAAACAAAAAAAAAAAAAAAAACAGTTTGATTGCTAATAAGTTGCTATATATATGTGTTAGATTAGATTGATGTTGTTTAATGTCCATGAATTTAGGACAAATGGTGAACCCAACACTTGTTAAGCCACCGTAAATTTTACGAGATTGGAACTTTCAAAATAATTCAAAACACTCCCTAAAAAATTATTTAAATTTAATTAAAATGCCGTCCAAAAACTATGTTTTTATAATATAAGATTTTTTAATTATTTTTGAATATAAGAATTTTTATATTCGCTAAAGCCTCCAGAGGAGTGGTTAATGTAATCTCTTCAGAAAAAATATCTTCCCTAACAGAAGTAGAGACACCACCCCATGATCTTTCAAGGCATATTCTATCTTTTCTATATGTTCGGTATCCTTTTATTAGCATATGATTACATTTATTTAAATGGGTTTCTTGAATGCAAAAGCACAGTGGATTCTCTTCAGCTATTAATTTCTGCACATATTCTAAGTGGCGGAAAAAACCGTTACAGTTCCATTGTATTATTGATTCCATTTTCGAAAATTATATTTTCCATACCACTGGTATCACCTGTGACAAAAGATGCCGCATCTACATTCTCGGGTATACAATGAGATGTGGACGCAAAGACAATGATTTTCGAAAACCTAATTTTCATACCTCTATGTGTTATTTGGTTTCTAAGTTCTTGAAACATTTTTAGTAGACCTGGAATGTCGTTCGTGAATTGTGAGGACATATTGTTTATAGTGGAGCTATCTTCACCTTGGGCCATGTCAATGAAGAGGCAGTCTTTCAAAAGTTAAAGGGTAATCCTCTGTTATCAGGTGGCGAAAAGGCTCCATGAACTCCTTTGAACTTTGCTTATTTTTAGCTCGTGTTTCGTTAACAACAATATTTTTGGTCTCTTCTATCGTTGGAACTCTTTTATGCTTGTCAGTAAGAGGTATCTGGTTTTTATTTTCAGTTGAATTTAATTTCTTTAAAAGGATATTCTCCGTCGTATTTGATTGTTTATCAGAAGATACTTTACGTGTAATACAGTCCGTTTGTTTTCCGGTATTAGTTCGGGTTTCTGTCTTATTAAAACGGTTTATTGATTTTTCTTTATTATTTGTCCCTTTTTTTTTTTTTTGTAAAATAATGCTGTTTTTTCCTCTTCCTTTTGGTCGTTCATTTTCTTTTAATTTTGAGTTGTTGAGTAATTTCGATGTATCTTTAACCAATTGAATCTCCTGGTTATAATTAGTCATACATTCCTATTATTAGTTACTGGTTATAATTAGTCCTTTCCCTATTAAGGTCTTCCAAATCGCCTGATTTTGGAGAATATCCAACGGAGTGCCCTACAGAAGCCGATAGAATGTTTGTATTTTTTCTGGAGAAACACAGCGAGGAGTTAAAAGTCCCTTTTTGTTGGTTTCAATATGAGTATTGATTTTATTTAACGAGTCTATTTGAAGAGAATCATTTTCAACTGCTATGTTAGTAGTTTGGTTATGTTTCATAGGGTGATCGACAGGATTTTCTGAGATATTTCCCACTGTTTCGAAAACCTGATGAGTTGGAACTGTACCGGTTTGTAAATTGGAATCAACTTTATGTGTCCCACCAGAAATGTCTGATTCTGGACAGCCTATAGCAAAGTGTCCAGGCATTTTACAAACGTAACATGTCAGGATATCTTCAGATAAAAAGATTCGGAAGTTAAGACCTTCAATTGAGATTTCAATCGATTTGGGTAACTTTAATACGTCTTCTTGAGCAATGAACACTTGCCTCCGGAAGCTCAAAATATGACTAGTTTTGGGGCCTTGATAGCCTCCTCTTAAAGAAGTTACAGGTGACAGTAATTTTATGCCCATTTTTTTTGTCTCATATTCAATAGCTGAGTGGGGGATGCTCGGGCATCCATTCGATATAATAATGCGCTTTGCGGGATTCACTAAACGCCTTATGGGGATTGAATGCTCTCCAATAATTAAACTATCGTGTGTGGATAGCAATTGATCGACTTGATCTTTATTGCTTAGGTGCACACAGAATCGATTATTAGAAATACGTGAAGCATATTTTATACTTAGAGGATCTACTAATTTTGCTAAACTTTCAATATAACATATTTGTTTGATACCTTCAATAGTAGGTAGGACGATTGCGTACTCACGTTTAGATACTGGTTGGTGTACAGTCATTTGCGCGTATGTTGGTCTTTTGGGATCATTTTGGGTTTCATTAATATTTGTTACACTTTGAGATTTGGAAATCATACTTGTATCACCACAAATATTCAGTCCGTCATTCTTAATAAGGGTTCTTCCTTCCATTGAGCCTTGGCACCCATTTTCCATCATTTTTGCCAAGTGCAGTTGCACACTTGGCAAAAAAATCCCTCCGCTCTGGAAAAAAATAGACCGTCCAGTTCGGCTACGCTGCTATTTGAGTTAACAAAATCAAATTTAATTAAAAATACTATTAGAGGCGTTGAAAACTCTAATAAGATTTTCGGCAATTTATTTTGTCATTGATCTAACTTAAAACTATCTAGTAAACAAAATATTTTTTTTTATATCATTCGAGTGTTTTACAATGGCTCTAACAATCGACTGTATTGGCAAAAGAATAATTTTTATCTCTCCCATCTAAATATTTGTTTTAATAACTGTTGTTTGAGTGAAGACTATCTTATCAATAGAGCTATAAATGTACATAAAATTTAATCACGTAATTGAAACTATTACAAGGTTGGATGAAACCAACCTAAAATGAGATGCTTCCATTAGAAAAAAGTTACAAGTTACTGAAAAAAAAGAGAAATAACGGCAGTCTATTTCAAAAAACTTTTTTTTAAATTTTTTTTTTATTAGCCATTAATTAAAATACTTTAAAATCTTACTGAAATCAATTTTTAGTCCCAGTATAAATAAGCTGAAAAGAGAATTTCAATAATGTGTAATAAAGACTTCTTAATTGTTCTGGTTTTTCTTTGTAGCTAGACTCAGAGGAGAACTGATGATCTGCCTCACTGACGATTGGATTGGTTATGGTCAAGGACAACATTGATAACATCGGAACATTCTATTAAAGTTACTTTATTGGAATCTGTGAACAAAAATATCTCACGATATTTATTTTTCTGTAGATGTGAATAACTTTAAAGTTGATTAAATATTATTTTTGTTCGTAGTTTTTAGTGGTTTCCTATTAAGAAATTACGAAGTCATGATCAACTCTGTTATATATTTTTAACAGAGTTGATCCAATGCACTTAGGGTAATAAGCATGTCTATGAATGATTTCTATACGTCGTTAACCCAGGCAACTCTTATTTGTTTTTGTTTTCTTTTAATTATAATTATTTTTCTCTAAATTATTTTAAATTAAATATTGAACTGTATATTGTACAATTGTATGCTTATTCGCCTTTAACGTTACCAACTCATGTTATGGGACATATGAGGGAAATAGATTTTGACGTTTTGAATTCAAATTTAACCAAGAAAACAAATCAATAACCATGAGGAAAATGTAAGTACCCTGCAGCTAGTTGTTACAGTTGGGTTCCGAGAAATTTCATGTAGAAACCACAATCGCTTTGGGACAGAAATTCTTATTTATTTTTATTTTATTTAATTTTTTTAAAGAAATTCATCAATCATTATATCTACAGCTGTGAATTACACATTATTATGGAACCTCCTATATACCAAAGATGTTTTGAATAGAATCGCTTTATATAATGTATACGATTTTATCAACTATACCATGCTACAACCAATTATAGTTGTTTTGCAAGATTAAAGAAATACTTAAGGTATCGCGTTTTTTCAAGTTTAAATAAAACAAATCTGAACTGTGATTGCAAATTATTTACATTAACTTTTCTCTTTATTTGTTCAATCCACACCTGTCACTTATCATGTGAAAACAAGCAGATGTGATAAATTGGTACATTAACTTATAAAGTTTAATTAATAAAAAGACTTATTAAAAATATATATCCATTTACGAGTAGAATAATTGATTGAAAAAGTTGTTTATTATGTCGTTTGTCTGTGTGATTCATTACTGATGCCGTTTCATATAAGTGTTTACATTTATTCACATATGAGGAGATATCTTTGAAAACTGAAAATGTCCACTTCAGAAAAGTTTTATAACCTAAATCAGTCCTCCACCTGCTCTTGAATGAAAAACAATCATATTATTTAAATCTTATTTATAGTTGTCTACTAACGAAAACTTATAGTATTGTATGCAGTTCGCAAGGCTTTATCGGAAAGTTAAAAAAAAAAAAAAAAAAAAAAAAAAAAAAAAGTCGATCTTTGTGGCTCTACTAAACCTTCGCATTCTTCTCGTATCCAATCCTTACGTTCCATAATCCTTTGTAAAATCCTTAATGTTTCTTATTAAGTCACAAATAAACATATCCATAATGAATTAAATGTCCCATATATTGCTGAATCAGCCCAAATCAGATTCCTATCCTTCCATGATAAGCTCCATACCCACTTCAATCCTCTAGCCTACCAACTTGCTTATAGCTAAGCTCCCAGTAATCCTCCGAGGCGTCTGAAAAGAACGTGGCCAAGGATCTTTAAATGTAGAACATTTATTAAGTGCTAATGTGCAATTTTTTTTACAAGTTTCATGTCAATTTACAAGTACATGTCATTGTAATAATTTTTCCACACATTAATTTGTGGTATATATTATACAGAGTTGTTAATATAAATTTAAAAAAACAACAAAAAATACTCATTCCCCAACCCAATATAAATCCTTTGGTTGTATTAAAATAGGAAAAAAAAAAAAAAATCAGTTTCTTCCTGACTGATAAAAACAATAGATCATGGATAAGTCTATCTATAATCTACTGCTTTTGCCAATTTACGTTTTAGAATTAAAAGGATCAAATTACTTAAATTATTAATTAAATTAAATAAACAAACAATGATTATTCGAAATAAACAAAGTTAGAAAAAATAGCGGTTAAAAACGTGACTTGTTTCATTCAAACTAATATAGCTCATAAGCAATAGGTCCTAGTAACAAATTTTATGTAACAAAAATATTCTCCATTAAATTTCTGATCAGAAAACTGTCATCAAATTTTCGATTGGATTGACACCAACATATATATACATATATCTGGAGTGTGTCAAAAAAAGTCCCAGGACTTAAAAGATTTAGGCAAACGTGATTTTTTTTTATTCAAACCGATATAGCTCCTAAATGAAAGGTCCCCTTATATAACAAAAAAATATTCTGGATAAAATTTGTGATCAGGAAACTGTCGGCAGTTTTAAGGGCTAAAGCGTTATGTATATTTGAATGTGAAGAAAACGTTACAGCAAAAAAGTATTGACCCCCCAGCCAAAAGCCAATTTGACATATCCACGTAAAAAAAAGCTAAGCCTAGCTTTAGTTAGCTTTTAAAAGTTAGCTTGGACATTTTGTCCCTGTCCTGATTAGTCTTCGAATTTTTCTGTAAAACAGAGGAGCCTTTTTTTAATTGACTTATTTTTTTATCTAAAGAAATTTCATTTGTTAAAGGGAAGTTCTTCGAATAAAAATTCAAGATTCCTGTGAAAAAAATAACAAATAAAAATTATTCGATTTATATAGATTTTCGGTATAGGTATTCGATATACCAAGTTTTAACTGTATATCGTTTCCTACAATTGGAGGGTGATAACAGAGACGTCAGTTTTTAAGTTGCGACTTCCATTAATCAACAAATACAGAAGTCAACAAATACCATTGTCAGCTTATCCAGATATGTCTATTGATTCTGTCAATCAATGGAAGTTGACCTCGTCCCACACCTATTGTTGAGGTTGATTGAGTTCAACAGCAGCCTACCTGTCTCGCTGTCAACACTGTTCATATCCTCATGACATTTTAACGTCTCAATTATTGGCTTCTATTTCAGCCATTTTAACGCTCTACCAACACATCTCTGAACAACCTCGTCATATAATGACGGCTTTTTCAAAAAACGTTTTAGTGATACTTTTTATTTTGTAGCAATGTTTGTTTTCTGCATTTGCATGGAATGGTTTAATTAATAATTAAATAATTAAAAGGTATGTAATAAATGGAAATTTTATATTTTTTTGGTAAGAACAAAATTAAATTTTCGATATCCTTGACAACAATATATTATATTACATTTTTTTTTTTTTTTTTTTCTTTCAATTTCTAATTCAATGGTAACAATTAGTGAATTGGTGGAATTGAATACACACCTGTATGCGTGTATAAAGAAATTGATTACTTCAGGCCTTGTATTAATTGAGCAAAGTCTTCATCCAGCTAAAGAAAATTTAATTCAAATTTCATCCAGCTTCTTTTAAGCCTTCTGTGAGTATTTCCAGGTATGTCAGTCGTGGCCATGTCATTAATGAGTATGTTGTTATGTCCATGAAGTCTGTGGTGAAAATCGTCTATAAAGGTCATGTATGTGTTCCTTTATTGTGGGTATTTCTAAATCAGTGTGAAGTGTGTGGTTTGAAACGTACCAAGGTGATTTCGTGATTAGTCTGAGTATTTTTGATTGGAATATTTGTATTTTTTTAAGGTGCGTATTTTTTGCAGTCCCGTATATTTGTGTGGCGTATTCCATATGGGTTTAAGTAAGTAAGTGTATGTTTTAGCGTTGTCTGAAGCATTGGATATAGAATTTTTAATCTCTTGGTTAGGCTGAGACGTTTTTGTTTTACATGTGGGCCCCAGGTCATTCTTCTATCAAATGTAAGTCCTAAGTAATGAATTTCGTTTGTTTGTGGTATGGGTTGATTGTCGATGAAGACAGGTGGACAAGAGTCTTGTCTGAGTGTAAAGGTTATGTGCTGTGATTTGGTGTAGTTTAGTTTTATTTTCCATCGTTTGAACCAGTCTTGTAGTGGTGTTGAAGAGTTAATGATGCAATTGTGGGGTCTTTATGTCTAGTTAATATTGCTGTATCATCAGCGTATGTTGCTGTCAATGTTTGAGGGCTAAGTGGCATATCGTGAGTGTAAAGAATATATAACAATGGAGCTAGTATTGACCCTTGTGGTACTCCGGCTTTTACTGGATAAATAGAGGAGATTTCAGAAAAAAAAAATCTATCAGAGAGAAAAGATTGAATGATCAGATAATAGGTAAAAGGAAGAACATTTTTCAATTTAAAAAGAAGTCCGTCATGCCAAACTCTGTCAAATGCTTGAGCTACATCTAGAAATGCCCCAGTAGCATATAGTCTTTTCTCGAGTGAGATTGATATGAAATCCGTTACACGGTGTAGTTGATGAACTGTTGAGTGAAAAGCACGGAATCCAAATTGATGTGTAGGCAGTACTTGTTTATCTGTTTTCGGTAAAATAATTTTTCAAAAACTTTAGAACACAAAAACTAATTGGTCGGTAGGATGAGGGTGAATCGGTGTTTTTGTTTGTTTTAGTGATGGGATTTTGTAGTCCTGAGAACGTTTTTAGTTAGAAAGACTTTTGTGGGCATTTGTGGAGAAGGTTGATTTTCCTGCTTTCTGATTACTTGCAATACATCATGGACATGGTGGTAATGTCAATTGAAGGGGAGCTATTAGAGTTTCTTGTAGGTAAGTTTCATGTTCATTGTCTTAGTAGTCTGTATGTGGTGTAAAAAACTGTCGACAAATGTTCAGCAAAGAAATTTATTAAATGTTCGTCTGTCTGAAGGAAGTCTGTTTGTTTGCCATACCTTTCGCGCCCTTCTCTTTGCTGTGATCAAATCCCTGATGTACTGTGGGTAACTCGGTAGAGAACCTCTTTTGTTCATTCTAGGAACGGATGAGGCCCATGCAGATTCCTGTACAGCTTTGGTAAATACATCAACTGCTTCTTCAATTTCTTTTTCGGTTTTTAGTTGCATTGGTATCAGCAGTTTCGAATTTAACCTGGATTGATAGCTATCCCAATCCATAACGCCTTGATTTAGGAATATCTTTTCTCTTTTATTATAGGTTCATCAAAAAGTGTCAAATGAACAGGGAAATCAGAGCAGAGATGAACTGCATTATTGTGTAATTATCGAATCCTTTAGTGATGAAAAAACAAGTAGTCAGGGGTTTTCTGTTCGATGTGGGCCAGTAAGTTGGAGTATTTGGGGATATAGTGTCTAACGAAAGTTTTGGAAACCTCTCTCAAGCTTGGTGTTTACTCCACCAGCGACAAAACTTACTATTGAACATTGAGATGAAATGGCAAACCTGGGAGGACAATACACAGCTGCCAGTGTTATAATGTAAAGTGTGATTGCATAATGTGAATTGTGTCGAAGTGAATAAACTTCATATAATGGATAATGTTTATAAATATATTTTTATATGCATTTACATGCATATACATATATATAAAAACAATGCAGCAAACTTTTATTAAACTTTTTTTTGTAATATATTTAGTCTTTAAATTTATCGTTTCGGTACTTCGGTACTATTTAAGTATCTTTATATATCTTGTCCCTTTACATTCAATCTCTAGAATTTCAAATTATTCGGAAAATTCTTAATTACTTGATAAATTCACTTTATCGGCTTTCGCTCCTTAATTACTTTTAATTTGTCACACATTCATTAAAATTTCGATTTCAACAGTAGGATAAGACAGGTTTGTGCAATATGTCTGATTTTTGTTTTTCAGTTCCATTGCCCTTGAAAGTCTGGAGTTGTTTTATTGATACTGAACCACTGCAAAAAAGGATTTCGTTTTTAGGATCAGAAATCTGAGGAATATAAATGTGATAAAACTCGTTTGATTAGTACCTAAGTCGATCTCCGATCACTATTGTTAACTAACTAATTGTATGGGCCTACCGAAAAACGTTATAAGCGACAAACATACAATTTTGAGTAATCAGGGTAAGAAAATCATATCTAAAGTTATTGTTAGTTCTGTAGGTTAGATTTTTTTTTTCACCTTGTAATTTGTTATATTTACATGTATAATAACATAATGGATTACTATATCATACTATGACGTACTATTATACATTTAAAAACCTTTAAAATCGCCACTTTTTACACCACGTTTTTCGGCCAACATTCAATTAATGTTTTGATTTTCATAATTTTTGTTCGATTGTCATAATTGTCTGCATGTAGTGTGATAAATAATCTTTAGATTGTTAATTTTTTTTTCTTATTAGCCAACTCCCTGGAGAGCTTCCAAAAGTTATGGAAAGAAAATGGGAGAATTGGACGACGATATTAACTTTATAATCGATAGTGAAATATTCGAACGCATTGATTAGCTAGGTCCACTGCACAGAAATAACCAGAAGGATCCAAAAATCAGAAATTTAGTTAGCAAAGCTACAGGTATCCACTTATTCATATAGTATGGTCTAAGAATCGTTTATCTGTAACACAACTGCGGAAGTTTTTTTCAAACAGTTGGAGAAAAAAATTTATTTTTTGTTATTAAATTTCCAAAGAATACAGCTCGACATTTCGAAAAATTTGTTTCATTGTTTTCTATGAAAGTAGCAGAGAAAACAAGAAGAGAGTTGAAATGTTGAGGTGCCATTTTTTGTAGTAATTAAACCATCCTAAAAGGCTGTAAACTTTAAATTTGGATCTAGCAACCCCTCCCCCCTCCCACCAAAATGACATGACAAAAAAACAAACAACAGATTTTATAATAATTTTTTTATTAAATGTAATATATCAAACATGACGATCACGTATACCATTTTGTCATCGCTCCATTATAATTTTGTACACAAACAATCCTTAGCAGGAAAATGTTACATAGCACCTTTATCTTCTTCATACTCTTTTTCTAGTTGTTTGTAAATATTCAGATTTTTCTAATCAACAATTCTACACATGACTCCTTCATCCACTAAATCCTTCAATCACGTAAACCATTTGTCATAATCATAATTTTGAACACACACACATATCTTTAGTCTTACATGCAAACTTGTTGATCAGCCAGTGGACATACTCGGATGCTTTTTACTTCCTAACAATATTTACCGGAATTATCAATTAAATGGAAAAATTCTAGTTAGATAATGAAATTTTACAAATTAAACGGTATTGTATTGGTTTTAAATTCTAGTAGCCATACCGAATAGAGTAATAGTTTCGCTGGTTGAATAACATTTTCTAAACATTAAGTTACCCACTACTCGGATTTTTAAGGTATACATCACCTTATTCCCCTTATCGCGACTTACCTGAAGATCATTCAAAAGCCGGTTGTTTATAAATGCTTACTGTGGCGTCCAACTGTGGTGGGGGCAGGCAGGCTCCGGTCTTCGATTCAGTGCTGTGTTGTTCGTCTTGGACTCAATATGCCGCCTAACTTTAGTGATGGGTATGTCTTAAGATATTTTATATCATAGATATTTTAGTTAATTATTTATTGCGAGCGATTTGTATATCTTCTTTCTATTTGTTTATTGTAATAATGGCCTTTGTTATTTTAGTTTTACGTTGGCTGTATAATTTAATTTAGTGTTTGAAATCCAAGTATTCGACATTGTTTTCATCCGAATCCAAATCGATTTTCGAAACAAATATTCTTTATTACCTGCATTACAGATAGCCATAATATTATCATCATTCCAATGTACAAATGATAAACAATTTCAATCGTTCGTTTAGGAGAAATTCACACATCAATACGTGGGATATATCTGGGAGATCGTCACACAAAAACTGCTCAATCCACTGATATTTTTTCTACTACTAGATAGAAGAAGTTAGTCACTCTTTTCTGATTCATTATTGTTGAAGAGATAAACAGACATGTGTATAAAAAAACAATAATCAACTATGATAGAAACATGATTAAATCAACAAAACATGATTATATCTCATCGTTCTACGAGCTTAGTGTTAAATAAAAAGAGGAGAGCGATGATTAAAAAAATTGAAAACAATCACAACAATTATGTGATCTTCAGTAATCGAAAAGCTAAAAAACTAAATTAAGTAATTTCAATAGTTAACTTCCTGAAAGTCTAAATCATTCAAAACAGGTTCCAAGTTACTAAATTATTCACACATACATATTTGTACGAATATGTATTCGTACAAATATGTATGTGTGTATATATATATATAATTAACTATCACAAAACTTAATTAAACGATTAATATTAATAGTATAATGTTGTATATCCTAACGAAAGTAAATTATATAACTATAATTGGACGTCACACAATATAGAATACAAATTACATTTTAATTAACATAATATTAATACCATTTTAAATAAACTATGAATGTATTGTTTTAATTTAATTTTTATATATATTTTTTATTTTCACTATGATTATGGTTTTTTATATCTATGTTATTTAGTTTATTGACTAATATTATTTTTCCCTTTGTATACTGTATAGTTCGAGTTTCTTTCTTTCATTGTTTATTTTTTTTTCTTACTTTATTTATTGTATTATATATTATGAGGTGTTTTACTTTTTTTTTTATTTCTTCTTTTTATTGATTTATAATTGTATAATTGTGTATATGTGTGAATGGATCCATTAAGCCATCCATATTACTTATTGCCCACTTTGAGACAGATTGTAATACTTTCTCAATAAATTTTTTTACATTAATACATATTAATACTGTGTCGGTACAGAAAAATTTGATGGATTATGATTTTGATTTATGAATACGAAACTTGTAAAATCGTGATTTTTTTGTTTGGTATGTCGCGAACCAACCCCTATGATAACGTATATATTATTGCTGCATTTTTAACGGGTTTATCTTCCTCACGTATATCCTAACCTTTAACGACTTGAAAAATCGCTACAAAAAATATATACAAACCAAATTATTTTTATAATTTAAGATTTATCAATATTTGACCCCATCCTACAGTATTTAAGTTCTTTCACGTTAGATAGAAGAGTTCTTTATTCAAACTGTGAACAGCTTTTGTGTGGGCTGGTATTTGCTTAGTATTCAATTTGAGTACGAGATAGATTTATATCTCTAGGAGTTAGTCAGATACTCAACCTAAGACTAAATAAGAAAACTAAATGTTTTTTCTTAACGTTGGTATAGAATGAATCTGTGGGGTACTAGTAACTCCCTCTAGGATTATTTGCCACTGTAAATAATTATATAGAACTCGACAGTCATTGAAGAACTTCAATAAAATTAACTGAAACGATGAAAATCGGTCTTGGTGAGCCATGAACTCATTGACTCATTGACTTTAATTATGTCATTGAGAAATATGGCTGGCAGTTTGATCGTATTTACATTACTTCATTACAAGTATAAAAATGCGGTAAAAATTAAAAAAAAAAAAATTGTTTCCAGAACCTAGCACAGAAATAAAAATCATAAGAATATTTTGGTTTCTGGATGATTTTATTAGATTGAAACAATTTATTTTATTGGCTAATATAAATAAATAATATTCAGATTTACAGTTTAGTTTTATGTACGAACAACGAATGTATTCTCTTCCTATCTAAATTAAAATCTTGAGACAGGAATCATTGTGTCTTTACTAAAATAGCTCTTTGTTTATCTGAATGAATTTAAAATTCAAAACAACTGAAGAGTATTTCTGTGAAAACTTTATTATCAAATTCTTTCTCATTAGTTTTTTTGCTCATTCACATTCCTTGGACCAATGAATATTTTATTTTTATTCAATTAATATTTTATCATTTGTGTTGGTTCTTTTTTCATAAACACTGTATTTTTAAATTTTGTTCTACGGTTTATATATTACATAATTTTATATTTATTTACACTATCGTTTAATATTTCTTCAGTGTTGTTTAACCAGTTCTTTTTTTATTACATAGAAGATAGTCGGGGATAATGGACTTGAAATAGCACAGCGTAAAGATATAATTATTTTCTTAGCCCTGACGAAGGCTTACAATGTAAACCGAAACGTCAACAAAATAATTTATTGGTTTTTGTTTATTTATTTTTTTAATTAACACACCCACAGATAATATACTTTTAATCTTCCCTTTTCGTTTCGTTATCTTACGTACATTCTGTATATCCTAAAATTAACAGTGTAATTTGTTCCTGTTTATTCCGAGTACACCATTCAGTTTAGATTTTTTTTTTTTTTTTTTTTTTAGTAACTCATCTGTATAGTATAATGTGTCTATTTTCACCTTCTGTAATACGATGATATTTTAATTATTAATTTTGAATACATTTTATTACCATTGCCGTTGTGAAGAAGTGGATAAGTCAAAATTGTGCACTTTTAAGTTGGACAGTTCTCATCGTTTTCCAATACCCATTAATTGATCTAAAAATACCAATTGATAGCTAGATATTTCTAGGCCTTTTGCAACAACACATAAACATAACTTAACTAATTTTTTCACTTCACAACCACTGATTTTATATCAAATTTTAGTTTAATTAACTTGTATTTCCCACTTCAAAAACTTTCTTTAACTTAAATGTTTACAAATTTTTATCTTTAATTATTCCCTGTAATTTCATTGACTTTATTATCATTCAGCATTCTTAGTAATTTTCTCTTTTTTTATATATATTTTTTTATTTCTTTTTGAATTTACATAAATATTTGTAACCCCAATGATGGCTATCGATGTAATGGCCGAAACGTAGGCATCATTTTTTATTTACATATATTTTACTCCGATATATTTACTGACCCCTTTGAGATTTACGCATCAATTCAAACCCACAGTCAATAATTTACTACTCCTATTGATGAAAAATGTTTTGCACCAGTCAATGAAGAAGTGAGTGGTGGTTGCAAAACTTTAGTGTTGCATAAACTTGGGGTAGGTCATGCTGTCAACACTTCGCATTAGACATTCCGCTATTCACGTTATGGTGTATTTTAGTTGAAAACACAAAGGACAATGAGGAAAAAAAACAAAACTATATTTCTTAATGATTTTTACCACACTATTCACATGTAATAAACAAATGACGAATGCAGCAAATATTGAAGAGAATAATAAAATTTGAGAGTGGTCATTTTGCTTTAAAAAACTTTTTAAAGAGCTGCCTTTAGCTAATAAATAGGACCGATGAATTATTTACCAGTTTTATTGGCATTTATTTTATTCGAATTAGATTGGAAGACTTAAAAAGAGTAAGCTTCTATGAAATACCCAGTTCTTTCCGTATTTTGAACTGATTATACATTATAAAAAACGATGAAAGGCTGACAAAGCTTCTATGCCCATTTGAAAAGAATGAAAAATATTCATGTTTTTTGACAAAAACCCCAAAACTCAAATTAAATGGTTCAAAGAAGTCAAAGCAGACTTAGTGGAGATGGGTATTGGAGAAGAAGATGTCAAAAACAGAGACCTGATGAGAGACAAATATCAACGCTTTGAGAGATTTGAAATGAAGATAAGAACTGGAGGAGCATCATAGACAGAGGATGAAGACATATTGGCAGAAGAGTAAATTATAAATATTTCCTGAAGGTTGTAAGTAACTTTCTGGTTTACCCTATGTTATGTTATGTTGAACATTTATCCTTAGTTCTAAAAACATACATAAAATTCAAAATTTCAGCACTTTGCTTCATAGATTATATGTATTATTTGTTTTTTTAAATGTAAGACAAGGAATCAAACATGTTAATATTGACCTAGAGAGGCAAAGTACAAGGACTTTTTTAACTAACCACCCACCTACCTCACCCTTTCGTTTCTTTGCATTTAATTTTCTCTTTTAGAGTAAGTCCTTATATCTTTTAGAAACCTTTGCATTTTGCATCCTGTAACATGTTAGATTTGTTGTCTTAAATTTAACAAAATTACTATATTTGTATATATTGTATGTAGTAAAGTTTTGATGTTTTGAATTTTCAGAATGTATTCAGAACTGATGACAAATGTTTAACATTCAAAACTAGTATTCGATTAAAAAAATTCCAAAAGAAGTGAAAAAAAATTCATCAATCCTAATTGATCCTTTTAAACCATCATGCGTACTTTAACTACCTTTCTAATGTCTTTCAGTATAATTTACGCAGTTTGAGAATCACCATTGAATGGAATTATTCAAAATTCCAATAGGTAATGTTGTGAAATAAACGGTGGGAATAATCTTATGTGGTTGCATTGTTGCCTAAGACTTTTTTAAATGAGAATATGTAATGCAAACCATTGTGCCAAATGGAGCAGAATGGTCCCCTATTAAACGAGATTTCGGTCTTCCTGTCCCTTATCAGTTGGCATTCGCTACACATCAAGGCTCCTCTTCTTCCTTTCATAGTTTTGTAAAAACTCAACAGTCATTGCGCATTTAAGTTACAGAAAAGATCTAATCCTAATCTGTGATGAATGCATCTTGAGTAAGCAGCCAAGGACTCTTTATAAGCAACGTACTGGAAGAAAGAAAAGGAAAGACGTATTATCCAAAGTATGCGTTATAAAACGAAAGTTTTGTTTATTCATTGTTGACAGTCCTTACGCAATAGTAGTTGTTTCTAAGAGACCATTCAAGGATACGTTTGGTCTTTTCTTCATTTGAATACCTTCGACTGAAATTGTCAATATAAATTTGTTGGATATTTTTAAGTTTTGATATAAACGTAACTGTACGTACGCTTGGCCATCAAGATCTATTAAAAAAAAACTATTATATTTTATTAGCGGTTACAAACTACAATGTACCCTTGGGACTCGGTTAATCGAGTCCCGAGTGTTGCTCAGAATATAGGAAGTTCTTTTTCAAAGTTCGAACTAAATATAAGTTTCTCGAATTGGTTGAAAATCTATAATTAAACAATAGATATAGTAAATTTTCATTGAGTAAAAGAAGAGATCAATGGTTATTTGTCCTCTGCCCTTCCCCAATTTTTATTTGATTTAAGAGACAACTAAGCATCTTTTATGTTGAGAAAGGAAACATGTTATTAAATATGTTTTTAGATTTGAAACCATACTGCTTAATATTTTCCGTTTAGAATTTTTATTTTTGTAATGAATGGGCTTCAAAGATATGACCGAAATGTTGGCAAAATTAAAATGTCTTTGGTTAATCTCAAACATTGCTTATTTTTTTACTGATCCTCTAAACAACCTACTTCATTATATAACTCATCCCTGTCATTTAACCCAGCTTTTCAAATTATGTTATGTTTGAAATTTTTTTTATATTGTAATATTTTATAATTTTGGAGAAAGGATAACGGATTTCCCCCTTTAAAAAAAAAAAAAACCTTTTTTCTCAATTAAAATAAGTAACCTTGACTGAACAAATCAAATCCATTACAGAGATTTTACGAGTTGGGTAACTGGTTGGTGAGCGGTGGAAAAGAATAAAATCAAAAGCGCCTTAAGTACCCTTCTTCACCCAGGTTGAATTGCTAAACGGATTTCTCCGAGCCTTTTAAAGCTTTATTGCTCATAAAGTAGCCTCCACTTTGATCGAATGCTTTTCGACTAACGAATTCCACTCAGGATTGGGGACACTCTAATGTAAGAGTGGGAAGACTGTTTGGGGAATTACTCAGCATTTGGGAAAACCAAGGCTGCTTCTTACCTAAAGGTAGGAAATCAATCTCAAACCGTCATGTACTTATGCGTACTAGACAGTCTACTAGAATAAATTTGTGTGTTTATATCTTAATATATATATTTATACACACAAACACATGCACACACACACAAACACACACACACACACACACACTTACATATTTATAAAGATATTATGAAAATTAACATAGAAACTGAAACCCAAATTTTAAAGGACTGCATACTACCCATCAAAAAGTGGTGCTGACTGATTATCACCGTGTCACCCTTACCATAAGAGCTTTTGATGTTGTTAAGTCAGTTTTTGATTGATTTACTCTGTATTATAGTATTTTGAAATTAGAAAATGAATAATTGTTTTCACTTCGAGTCGTGTACTCTTAACTGATAGCAGATTGCCAGATAACTATATATATTTAATAGGGAGTAAAAAAATAAAATAAATTTAAAAAATGACTGTTTCGTCAAATGCATGAATCCCTAGAACTATAGGTACGATTATCCTATTTATTGTTAACCATCAAGTATTCCATTTTTAAACCACTAATTAAAGCTCATTTATTTTAAATGGACTTCCTCGATAAAACCTTATTTCAAGGTTTTTATTGAAAAAGCAACACGACGATGTCTACACAAAATTCTTGTTGTTAGTTTTAAGAATTTTCTAATGGAGAAGCGTCGAAAAATCAATTACTTTGCGAGTTTTTTTTGGAATTATGAAGGAGTAATCCTTCATGATTTAGTTCCTGATGGACGCAAAATAAACTCTGAACTATATTGCGAGCAGTAAGAGTGTACTTGAAACTTTCGCAGAGTTACCCGACTATGATATCCTGGAATGGAGTTCTATTCCAGCAAGATATGCTCGTCCAAATACTTCCCTTTGAACCAAAGAAAAGCTCGAAGAACTTCATGGGACTCACTCACCCACCATATATTCCTGGCTTACAACTTGTTTTAATTAATAGTCCATTTTTTTTAGAGGGAATAAAATTGGTGTTTTTTTTAGGAAGTTGAAATTACAGTGCATGTTCTTCAATAGCCCAGCACTAGGAGAGGTATCAGCGTGAGATTGGGCAATTAGCTAGCAGATGGCTACAGTTAATAACAATGGACTACACTTTGAGTATTAATTTTGTTTTATATTACTAAAATACTAATACAAAATTTGGCTGTAAGACTGTCATTTATCACCATAACTAGTTTTGTTTTAAAATATTTCAAATCAGAAATACCGTAGACTTTTTATCACGCTTCAAGTGTTCACACGACTATATGTTTTACTAACAAAGCAATGTGAAGTATATATGCAACTTACAGATTCACATTGCATTACATACAAATATAAATGGCCATCGCTATATTTTGGACATTTGTCAAATGATATGCAAAAACGTACGGGCGGCCACACATTATCAGGTACACCTAACAGGTACGCCTAAACAGTGGCGGGAATAACTAGCTTTTTAGGCGACCTGACGTTTGATAAAAATTCGATCAGTTCTGCCTGACAGGGGATTAGGGGATTGATGTGTGTGTGGCGGAAACCTAAAACAGGTCTCAGTTTCTGCAGTCCTGATGTGGTTTATTAACTGATAGTTTTTTTTATATTTGTTCAATACCAAATGAAAGAATCAACAAACAACCCAAAAATCGAAAAATTTCGCAACGAAATAATGAAGTTGTAGGTAATTTCATTGAAATTTATAAAAGTGAACCTCACTTGTGGAAAGTGAAAGACAATGTCTACCGCAATAAAGACAAGAGAGATGCTGCATGCAGATGGTTCATGTCTTAATTCATTAAGGAGATTGATATGAGTAAATTTATTTCTTATCTACAACCATTACCTTACCCCATTTTTTGCGTTTCTTCCATCTGTGTTTATGATTTGCAGTAATTAAACAAAATAAGGAGAGAAAGAGCAGATCATCTTCTGGAGAACCCATGGTGAACTGATAAACATGACAATTGATGAAAAAGGCTCTTTATACAAAAAGAGTGTGTCTCGTGTTATAAATATAATAAATTAAAAGCTTACCTCTCAACGATTGATTTGAGCTATTCAAAGTGTAGCTACCATAAATAACAGTCGAGTTACGATTTTTTTTTTAAAAATCACTACGTCCTTTATTTTTGCAATCTCCAGATCTCTCCGCGTGATAGAAATTTAAGACAATGAAAATGCAATGTAGATACTGGAGAAACAAACTGAGCAGTAGGTCCATTCGATTTGAATGTTGTAAACTGACTTTGAAATTTAGAAGAAATTTGTAAGAAATTAACATCGTTACTGATATCTTCTTCATTGAATTCATCGGAGTTCATCAAATTATCCAGATAACTTTGTTCATCGTCGGTAAAAGAACATTTTTCTAATATTCGTTTGCATATAGCAACAAAATTTAAAATATGTCCTCGAATCGCATGTGAAAATGCATGGCCAGAAAGAATTTTTTCGACAGAGTTTGCTGCAAATATAGTTGTGAAAGCTTCTGTTAAGCCACTGCCATCCATCAAATATGAAATACTATATTATATTATTCTTAAGGGCTTATATTTTCATTATGAATTGCTAAAAAATCGATTTCTTTGAAAAAACATGCAATAAAATCGACTTGAAAAAGCGCCCGTTTTACAGCTATAAACAATTGAAGCTAGAGCGTCCGGTATTGAACCGATTTTGTTATAAATATAATAAATTAAAAGCTTACCTCTCAACGATTGATTTGAGCTATTCAAAGTGTAGCTACCATAAATAACAGCCGAGTTACGATTTTTTTTTTAAAAATCACTACGTCATTGTTATGGCTAATTAAAAAAAATCAATCTCCAAATAGTACAAAAGGGTGGATGGGCTTTCGGGAAACTTACTCGACAAGTTAATTTCTTACAAATTTCTTCTAAATTTCAAAGTCAGTTTACAACATTCAAATCGAATGGACCTACTGCTCAGTTGGTATACATTGCATTTTCATTGCACACGCCTGGAGATTGGACGTAGTGATTTTTAAAAAAAAAAATCGAACTCGGCTGTTATTTATGGTAGCTCACTTTGGCGTTGAGAGGTAAGCTTTTAATTTATTATATTTATAACAAAACGGTTCAATACCGGACGCTCAGCTTCAATTGTTTATAGCTGTAAAACGGGCGCTTTTTCAAGTCGATTTTATTGCATGTTTTTTCAAAGAAATGATTTTTTAGCAATTCATAATGAAAATATAAGCCCGGAATAATATCCCGGTCATCCAGTTCAAAATGTGAATCCACGGCCCGTTTTGCGTAATCGAGATAAACAAAAGGTATACTCAGTAAATAATATAGGAGGATGAAATTATTTTTCTTTGGGTTTAAAGAGCTTCCTTTTTCATCAATAAAAAGTTGAAAAGGCCCTTTTTGTTTATAATAATTCTTATGCAAAAAAGGGACATTTTAGAGGGTTTTTTGCACTTTTTACGACAACCAATCATCAGAATGTTCGATATTTTTATTATCTACAACTTTTATATACAACATTTTTTCCGTTATATTTGCTTATAAATTGAAAAAAAAACTGCTTTTGGCCATGTTCTCGTGCCCCTAACTCTAAAAAACTCACCAAATCTTCGGGGCATTTTTGACAGAAATACTTCTTTAATCGCCCTCAACAACTCTGTGCGGGTTGCTACCAGCCCTTATATCAGGCACACCTGGACAGACGAACTGTTCAGGCGTACCTCTCAGGTATACCTGATAGTGTGTGGCCGGCCTTATACATTATGCCACGTAATTAAACACTTATAATGAAATTAGTGGAATTAAGTTGGTTGAATTGTATCATGTTCGATTTCCTGAAAATATTTGTCATTTTCCTGTAAAAATGAAGCTTTTTAGGGAGTATTTGTTGGTTTGTGATTTATAATGATATAAATACTTAGGTTTTAATAGAACTGTACTTGAATTTCTGTTTTATTTAAGTTTTTTTTTTTTAAATAGTCGTTATTTTTATACAGGAAAAAAAAGTTAAGGCTATCCGAATATGGAAGACGCACAAACTAAATGCCTAAAATAGAAACTTGGTATTGGAAATGGTACAGAAGGATCAATACAATTAGAAATGATGAATTATTTGCCACCTATATTGGAATTATTTTATTTGAAAACTAGTTTTGGATATTTAACATTCAACATCAGTTCTAAAAATATAAAAAAAATTAAAACATACAAACAATTTAAAACGTCAGCACTTTGCCACACAGATTACATATATTAAATTATAAAATGTAAGACAAGAAATCAAACATACTGATAACATAAGGTGGAAAAATGGAATAGTCATTTTCGAGATAACGGACTATGTTTTGTTCATATTTGAAGGAAAATATTTTAAAAAATATATCTTCCCTTTTTATGTAGACATTTTAAAAATGTTACATTAATCATCTTTTGTTTATTTTAATACCAGCTTAAACATTGTTTACTTTCCTTGAATAATTTAATATCGAGATAAGATTATTAATTGTAACCTCAACCAGTATATATTTATAAACAGTTTCAATTATAAGTAGTTTTTATAAGTTTCTTTCAATTATAAGTAGTTTCAACACGGCACCTGAATGAGCTTTAGAAAGATCATAAAATGGTGACCTTAGTTGAGGTTTATGAATGAGCTCTGTGTATCCGTCCAGTCTACGGTTGATAATTGATTTCAATTATATCTGTATTTTTTTTCGTTTTGTTTACTTTTGCTATTCAGCTATTTCATAACTTGCGCAATCTAGGTAAATTATATGTATGTATTTTTTAAAATTTAATTTGAAACGTTCTTTAAAAATTATTCACTTATTTTACCCAATATTGAATTACCCAACAATAAATCCATGCAGAAACTAATATTGTTAACTTGCGTTAGTCTTTCATTAGAGAATATAAAATAAGAAAACAGTAACATATAAAGCACTAAATCCATATTAAAATCCACATTGTTCTTTTCCTGAAACTCATGAAGTTCTGCTTCACCTTTTTACATTTAAGAAGAAAAATATCTATGTAACACATTAAATAATTCAATCCAAGTTGAAACTGTAATTATGGATATTTAAATGTGAGGTTATAGGTGAAAGGTATCGATAAATGTGAAAATCGCAGTGAAGCGTCGGACTCGATCTAATAGTGCATTGCGGGTCGGGCCAATGTGGTGGAACCTCGTCGATATAGATACCTTTAATTTTAATAAGCAATAATTAATGAATATCTAATATAGATGTACGATCTTGAATTTGTTTCTTTATATGCCTATGTCCCTCTCTTCGGAATACAATCGGAATACATTTTTTAGAACCGTGGTCGCTCGACGAGATGAAGCAACGGTCTGAAAGGTCAGGGCCACAGATCAATCGCCGCCGACACAACACAACGAGGGCTGGAGTGGACCGGTTCTCAAGCCCAGTATTTTTACAATGTATTAGTACAATCACCTGTTACTGTATTCAATAACTCAGCACCTAATTTCTGGCTATAAAGATATTTATATTTTGCTATAAATTATGTTTCCGGGACTGTTTTCTTCATCAAATATTCTACAGTATATCTTTATTATTTTTATTAATTTAATAATAAACGAAATACATTGTCAATTCAAATAATAATTAAGAAAAAAATTTATAATAACATTTCGCATCTTTAAAGCTCTAGGTTCTGAAATCTTTTAGAAACGCTTTTTCATTTTGCCACTTAAGGAGAGTATCATCTTGTTTTATTTCTTGTCATGCATTTTAATATTTACAATACATGCTATAAAGCGCTAATGTTTTCAGAATGTGTAACATTGGAAACTAGTCTTCAAAATTTATCAAAAAAAAAAAATCTATTTATATAAAATAATAATAAATAAGCTAACTTTTATAGGATATGATGACGACGGACTTCTGGAGTCAACTCAAAAGTAGGCTAAAAAGAAGCTGGTTAAGAAAAAAACAAAGTTTTCTGAACGAAATGATAAATAAATGGAACAATAAACTAATTAAATATTGAATTGATTATTGTGTGTGTGTGTGCGAATTAAAAACGTGCTCATTTATAATAACCAAAAATGAAACAATTGAAACAGATAAATAAAAAAATGAATGCCAATAAGTATAAATCATAAAAATACTAACAAAAATTAAGAAATCATAAAATTAAATGAACTAGATGTATCTAGAAACATTTTCGTCAGAATCTATTTATTCAATGCATTATTGTTCGAGCATTATATTAAAAGAAAAGTTACATTTATGAAACTAATTTAGCAATGGTTTATTTCATTTTTAATATAATCATATGTTATAAATATTTTAATAGTTGACAATAATTATAAAAAGCACTTAGTCTAATTCATGATTATCATTTTAATGTATGAGTACGGAGAAACTTGATTTATTTATAAGTTGAGAAAAATACATTACAGTGTGAGAAAACTCATTTAATCGCCTTGTACTTAGAAAGTCTTCCTAAGAATTGTTTACAATATGTTAAAAAAATGAATGGCAATGAGAATAAACCATAAAAATATAAACAAAAATCAATAAATCATGGTATTAAATATACTAGATGTATCAAGAAACAATTTCTTTCGAATCTATTTATTCATTGAATCAAATAAAAAGTTACATCGATGCAACTAATTTAGCAATGATTTATTTTATTTTTAATATAAAGATATATTACAAATAATTTAATAGTTGACAGTAATAACAAAAAGCACTTATTCTAATTCATGATTATCATTTTAATGTACGAGAACAAAGAAACGTTCTTTAATTATGAAGGTAAGAAAAATATATTACAGTGTGAGAAAATGCATTAATTCATTTGAAAATGAATTTATTAAACATTTGGTTGCTCATCTAAAATTATTTGATCTTTAGAAGATTTATGTTTGGAAAACCTTCACATTTGACTATAAATTATCAAAGAATAAATCTGATGATCTCAAGCTGTTTGTTGTGAAAAAAAAAAAATCTTATTCTGTGTCTACAATTAGTTCTTACTTAAGTCATACCCCTATCACATTCTCGATGCGCAGTATAGAATAAATAATTCAAATGCTCAACGTTTATATCATCGTTGTTTATATAAGCTGTTTATTTATCAAGCACAGGTCTACTAGTAATTTAATTAACAACGTAAGCCATAGACAAGTTAACAATATGCTATATATAGAATGATATAATTAATTCTTGAAACCGTCATAATAAAACTAATCTACGCTTCGAACTATTAATACTGGAGTATGAGCTAAATTCCAATTAGCTTGGAATGATTGTTGCGAAAGCACTTGATATAATAAAAAGCTAGATATTTTTAGATTCCATTTTTAGTTTTATCTCTCGCCAGTTAAGTGTTTGAATCGTAGTTTCGATAGCAGGCTTGAGGTATGTAGGAGGTTATCAAGAGGCAACGTTGAATATTTCTCTGAAATAATTAAATGTGCAGTTTATTAATCATTTTCATAACTGCAGTTAACGTTGGTAACTCCTACTGGCTAGTGATAATCTATAGGCTAGTTTTTAATTCTACACTTTCTATGCAGAGCAGGACTGCTGTATAACGGTTACAGGTTGACGTCATTGTAGATTATTGCAAATTAGGGTAGCATATACTTTTTTTTTTAATTCTTTTATTAATTAAAATTTACAACTGTATTAATAAAAACACATTTAGTAAATATGCTGTAAACAATGCAAAATAATGGCATGATTAGAACTTGTAGAGGAACTACCCATTGGTAGTACTCTAATGAATATTTACAAAAGAAGATCATGAGGCCATCTTCTTTTCAGACGCCTCGGAGGAGAGCATATACTTAAACTGTAAAACATTCTTATAGGGAGGGCCCCCCTTTTTGAATACTGGTGTGATATATCCCATTTTCATTTCTGCTGGTATACTTTCACCTGCCAGTATACGATTTATGAGATCAGTAAGTAGTCTTGTCACCTCACTCCCACTATACTTGATCAGTTCTGCGCAGATTCCACCTGGGCCAGGGGCTTTCCCATTTCTAAGTTTCTTTTGTTCTAGCTGGAGTTCCTCTTGGGTGATTTTTAACGGAGTGTCAGTAGAAAAGGGGGTCGTTTCCTGTTCTGCAAATTCTATCCTGTTCTCATGCAGTAACGCGCTAAAATGTTTTGTCCAATCAGCCATTTGCACCATATTCAGCATAGTATTTTGCTTCTCGCTTTTTCTCATACCTTTTAATATGGTCCATGCTTCAATGGCTCGTAAGGGAAATAAATAAAAAATAATAAAATAATAAAAAAAAAAATATAATAAGGGAAATAAAAAAGTATGCGATAATTATAGAGGGATATGTGTTACGAACCCAATAATGAAATTGCTGGGTAGAATAATAAAGGGTAAACTGGAAAAAGAATTCTCGCAGGCAGAGGAACAATGTGGATTCACAGCAGGGAAATCCTGTATTGACCACATCTTTACCCTCCGACAACTGTTAGAAAAGCAAACAGCCAAGGCGAGGAGGCTGGACATGATATTTATAGATCTTGAAAAGGCGTATGATAGTGTTCCTCGAAAGCTACTGTGGGAAGCCCTGGATATGGCTGGCATAAACAGTAACATTACGGGAGTAATCAAAGAAATATATAGAGGTAATAAATGCCAAATAAAAATAGGAAATTCATTATCAGAAGTTTTCCCAAACAGCAAAGGATTGCTCCAAGGATGTTGTATGTCGCCAACATTATTCAAAATATACATTGATGTTTGTCTGAAGGGATGGTCAAGGGACTATGGTCGGATGGGCATACCGATAAATAACAAGCATTTACACCATTTACTATTTGCAGATGATCAAGTAATCATCGCTCAGGACGAAGAAGATGCGAGCTATATGTTTAGGAAAGTGGCGGAGCAATATAAGAACTGGGGTTTGAACATTAACTATAAAAAGACCAAATATATAAGCACAGACAGAGAGGAAATATTAAAGCCTGAAATTGCGAGCCTGGATAGAGTGGAACAATTTTGTTACCTTGGCTCAATTCTGGAAAGAAATGGAACCACAAATGCCGAGGTTAGAAAGAGAATAACAAATGGCAGGAAAGCTGTGGGCATGCTGAATTCTCTTCTCTGGAGTAGCAACATAATTGAAAGAACAAAGAAACTAATATATAGCGCATTAGTCCAAAGTGTAATGTTATACGCCTCTGAGACTTGGACCCTTAACAGGGCACAGGAAGAAAGACTACTGTCGGTGGAAATGGATTTCTGGAGGAGAGCTGCAAGGATATCGAGAGTGGAACGCATTAGGAACAGTGATATAAGGGAGAGGATGAATGTGAGAGGGAGTGTGTTGGAGGTGATCGAGGAGAGAAGATTGAGGTGGTATGGCCATGTGAGAAGGATGAACAAGGAACGGATCCCGAAAATGTTAATTGAATGGGAGACCGAGGGAAGGAGAAGGAGAGGAAGACCTCGTACCCAATGGAGGGACAAAGTGGAGGAGAGCATGGCTGGACACGGGTTGAGGGAGGAAGATGCAGCCGATAGGGAAGAATGGAGGAGGGCGTTGGACGAGGAGTTTGGGTGAAGAAACTCTTAAAAAAAAAATAGGGAGGGCATGATATGATGAATTTCCCTGAAACGTTTTAATTTGATATTAATATGGCAACTTATTCTACTCCGAATAACAGAATCATTGTTACATTTAATACAAGTTTTGGTTATTTTACTCTACATTGTTACATTTTCTTTTTTTTTTTCTTAAAATTTACTATTAGAGTACTACCAATGGGTAGTTCCTCTACAAGTTCTAATCATGCCATTATTTTGTATAGTATACAGCATATTTACTAAATTTGTTGTTATTAATACAGTTGTAAATTCCAATTAATAAAAGAGTATAAAAAAAAAAAAAAAAAAATTACTGCATTACACCCAATGCCACTGATTTTTGACGGACATCTTTGGCCATTCCCCCTTCCCTACAAACTATTTTTTGTCCTTTTGAAAATTGATTTAATTGTTTTAAAATTTAAAAGGAAACTCCCACTTCCCATCCTTCTCATTCTCATTTAATACTTTCGAGGACATTAAAGGATACTATTTTGAGACCTACCAGGATCTAAAGATTTTTAATGGCCGCAGGATAGTCCGCCATTGTTGTCCTTTTGAAAATCTGACGTTGTTGTTTTTTTTTTTTTACCAACATTTTGTCCTTTATTATAATTATCCTACGGTTAATTATTAGGTTTTTTTTTTTTTTTTTTTTTTTTTTTTTTTTTTTTTTTTTTTTTTAATTTTTTAATTTTTTTTTTTTTAATTTTTTAATTTTTTTTTTTTTTTTTTACAAAGGATACTCTCTTTTCCCGTTTAATTCTTAGGATTTTGGTCCTTTTGGTCATTGTCTAACTATGTAATCTATCTAACTTTCTTGGCAGCTACTCTACTCAATTAAATTCTCACCCTCCTTCTATTCGTAATGCATCATCTCACGGAAAATTCAAAACTACTTTTCCACCACCTTCTCTCTATAAGACTTAAAACTTTAGCTTGTATGAACAATCTTCTTATAATGATTTTACTTTTAATTAGATAATTTATATTTTTATTTTCTATAATTATTTTTTTCTGTTCTCTCTCTGTAAATATTATTAATCTTTTAATTTTACTACGTGTGATATCAGAAGTTAATCGTTCAATCAGTTTTTATATAATATTTTTTCCTATTATTTCATATTATAATCTCTAGGCCAGCTATGATTTTGTTTTCTGTCCTGTAAGGTTAATTTTGTTATTCTTTGTTATTCTTGGGACTTTTCCCCAGAATAAAATTCTTTTTCTATTCTATTCTGTAATGAACACATGTAATAGTATTCATAAATAAATTAATCTTAAGTTTTGTTTTAAATAATATATTAGTTATTTTGTCTTTTATTGATGTATTATATTCCATCATTTAACGTCACTTATTATCAAGCTTCCAACTCATCACTTAAGCTGCTGTAAATAAATATGTTTAGCCTATTTTAAATATGTCCTGTTCTACTCAACATAAATATCCCTCAGATTTCATTTCCATTAAAAATTAAATACGGAAGTTCCGAAGAATATTCTGCATGCATAAAATGTAGGTTTGTATAACATCATTTGAACAATGGAATCCAAAGCAATTTACAATTTAATTCCCTGAACTTTTTACATGCATGTGTTCAGTTTATAAATAGGGCGGAAACTAGTTTCGCAACTGGTTGGCTAGGTTGCGAGAGAAGCCCGGAAATAATTATACTTTGAAAAATATTGTACAAAATAGTAGATAAAGTGTTGACAGATTCTCTCAACAATGCATAAGATAATTTTAGAAAATATTCAATAGTTATCCAAGATGCCCACAATGATGGGATGATCATTACAGGACACGCTATTATTCTATATGTGAATTGCGGGTTTCCTTCCACCAAAAAAAAAAAAATAATAATAATAAATTAAAAAAAAAAAAAAAAAATTTCTCCCTGGCTGAGAAAAACAATAAATCGTGGATATGTTTATCTATAATCTATTGCTTTTACATCTAATGCTTCTGATAAGGAAACTGCTGGTAAATTTACGATCCGAGGGACACCAACAGAGCTGGAGCGTGTCAAAAAAGTTCCAACACAAAAAGATTGTTGGTAAAACGTTACATGTTTCATTCAGACCAATATAGCTCATAAACGGTAGGTCTTAGTGACAAAGAACGTGTCTAAATGTTACATTTTTGAGTGTGAAAAAACTTACACATTTTGAGGGTGAAAATAACTTTACGCTAGATACATATTCATGTCAATAAGTTAAAATGTAGGTTTATCATGAAGTAAAAAAAAAAAAAAAAAAAAAAAAAAAAAAAAAAAAAAAAAAAAAAAAAAAAAAAAAAAAAAAAAAAAAAAAAAAAAAAAAAAAAAAAAAAAAAATCTTGTGTCACTTAAACCCTTGATTGGTCCTGTGTTAAGTACTAGGTAAAGTTGCACTATTTATTTGCCAAATGTTGTCCAAGGAGGAGATTTGGCTGAAGCACTAGTTTCCCCCGATTAAGGTTACCCACTTTATTGAGGCTAGGTGTGCCCCAAGAGGTTCTCTCTTCAGTTGATATAACGGAACAAAGAATTTTCTGCCATCAGATATCTGCTTTAATTATGTATACCTGAAGCTCGGCCCTGGAATTGAGAGTAGTATGCTTTATCCACAGAGCTACCGTTCCTCCAAGATTTTCTGAAGTTAGGTAAAAAATAGAAGTACATGGGAATTATAATAAATGTATAATGTGTACATACTTAATCCATCAAATTTAAATGAATCTTGTACCATTGATGAAGGGTCTTGGGTTCAGGACTTAAGATGATTACACTGTTTTACAGATCTGCCAGGATCTGACGATTTTTTGAGGCCGAAGGACATCCTTGGCCACTCTCTCCTTCCACGATTAGAATTAGTTTTTTCGTCCTTAAGGATGCTGTTTTAAGATGGCGGAATTATTATTAAAAGTTATTTCAGTTTAAACTTATTAATAACGTTTCAGTCTTAACAAAAGACTAAATTCTGGATTCAATACTTCATAAACGGTCGACATTAAAACTCCGACAACGACTGAATACACACACTTACTTACTTAAACCCATTTTGACATACGCCGCACAAATATGCGTGACTGCAAAAAATATGCATCTTACATAAATACAATTATTCCAATCAAAAATGCTCAGACCAATAACAAAATCACGTTGGTACATTTAAAACCACACAGATTTACTAGTACCCACAGTAAACGCCTTTCGTAGGGTTATTTGGCGAGCAAAACGGAAATATTGACAGTAGGGTTTTTTGAAATTGAACACGCTCAAAATTAAATAATTTATAGAGTGAATATGCCCCGGGAGGAAACATCGAAGTCTATCCACTGCCGCCTTAAATTAAAAAAGTAAAAAACTCGGGCTCCTTAAATTGAAAAATCAGTATATTTTACAATTCCTTGAGCGTTCAATTACTAAAAAGCACATTATTATGTCACAAATCGCTAAGAAAGTTTTTATATATGTCCACTGTTTTTCAAATATGATTGCTCTTTAGATAAATCTTAACCAAAAACTATACCATGTTTGTCAACAACATGAAAATATTTTAAGACATACAAAGAAATATTATATTTCAATCTTCCGATTCTTTCAAAACCAATATACAGATTGAATAGGCACTCAACAAAGGATTTTTTGAGTCCTTAATGCAGCAAGATCAACAAATCGGACCAAAATTACGCAGGATGTGACAAGCCCACTTTCTAATGTAATATGATTATTTTTTTTCCCCTTATTGAAACACAACTGTAATATCGTAGAATCAAAAATAAAATAAAATTACAGAAACGTATAGAGAAACCATTGGTAGCACTCCAACAAAAATCTATTTCAGGAGGCCCTTAGACCATTTTCATTTCAGACGCCTTGAATTGGAAATTGCCATTGATAATCAAAAGGAAAGCAAGTTGAGATACAAGTGGATTTGGGTTCAAATGTAGTTTATTAGAAAATGATAGAAATCTGGTTCTTAGCGAATGAAACACATATGGAACAGAATGATTTTTTAGATTTTTATTGAAGTTAATTGAGGAGACTGAATGTGAAATCGATGGTTTGTTGGAAGCCCATAATTATATGCAGTTAGCTCAAATATACTTGATAATGGTCAAGAAGATTAGTTTCTTGAAGTGTATCAAGAGAATTCGACGTGCAGCATCAGCAGTATGAGGGTTCCGTTAAATTATTTAAAAAAGGAATATATTTCTAACAGCATACAGATACTTTGTGTCATTTTCAAAAGTTTAGATCATAAAGAAATAGAAGAAAGCAAGTTTGTCAGTCACTAGTTGTGACTGGTGCTAGCCATTGCTTGGAGCCCATGCTGTATGATTCACAAGAGATATTGGAGGTACTGAGGAATCAAACTTGTGAAGGATTGTAGGAATGGATGCTACTGTACTTGACATTAACATGTGAGCCAGGATTGTTGAATAACTTGTGATAGTATCTTGGCTACTTTGAATTTATCAAGGACGGAATGTGCATTGAGGCTGCTAGTTGAGCAATTATCATGGATTTATTGGACCTGCTATACCGAAGGCCAAACTCAACGCAGAAGAATAAATACGAATGAGTAGGTATATATTTATATCTTACTTTAGTACATCTTTCTTCATTTCCTCATTCGTATTGCTAATTTTAGCGCATAAAAAGAAACCTTTTTACTACCGATTACACGCTATACTTGTGGAGAAAGAAATCTTAAAATGATTATTTAAGAATACAAAAAAAAAAATGTAAAAAATACCAGTGGGCGAGAGTCTAAACCGCAGATTCCGAAACTGGGGGCGTAAAGACTAGTCAAGGGGAACTCAAAACTAGTTAAAAATTGAAAATATTCCCACTTATAGTAAGTTAAAATTTTAGATCACGGTTTATTAAAGTTTAATTTATGTAGCAGATTTTTTCAACTAACCATAATGTTTTGAGAAGATTAAAACAATTCATTTGAATGTAATTCTGTCTGTATTTATTAAACAAATATTGTAAATTTAGAAGTGAAACTAAAACTTGAAATTTTAGGCATAGCAAAGAGCATTGAGGATATTTCCAAAAGATTTATACAAGATAAACTTTATAGTTTAGTGGAAAACTAAATCTCAATTTTTTTTTTTTTTTTTTTTTTTTTTTTTTTTTTTTTTTTTTTTTTTTTTGCAGTTAAGAATAGTAAACATTATTTTTTTTTCTTTTATTATATAGAAATTTACAACTGTATTAGAAAACACGTCTAGTAAATATGCGGCATACATGAGGTATAATAGGTTTATACTTTATATAAGGTTATACTTTATTATTTAAGATACTCAGATTAAATGATATGAATAATTTTTAGAGGAACTACCCATTGGTAGTACTCTAATGAAATATTTACAAAAGAAGAAGATCCCGAGGCCATCTTCTTTTCAGGCTCCTCGGAGGATTGCCAGGAATGGAATGGGAAGCAAGTTGTGCAACAAGTGGATTTGGATGCGGAGTAAGTTTATTATGAAAGGAGAGGTATCTGGTTCGAGCCAAAACAGTGACATAAGGGATATTAAGGTCATTGCGGATTACTTCATTTGTGACAAAGTAAGGAGCATTAAGGATTTTTCGAAGGACTTTGGATAGGAGTGATTGGATGCGGGAAGAATTCGATGGTTTGGTGGATCCCCACCATTCTATACAGTAAGTCCAAATAGGTCTGATAATCGCCATATAGATAAGTTTCTTATAGTGAATCGGAAGTTTTGAACGTTTGTCAAAAAGTGTTGTAGCAGTCGAAATCGTCGTGCAGCTTCTTGTCTTTTCAATCTTGTATGAGCGTTCCAAGTAAGTCTCTTGTCCAGATGAAATCCGAATCTCAATTTTAAAATTTAATTGTATTTGCTGAAGAAATTCTCTCATTATTTAAAACATTTAGATAACTACTTTTCTAGTTATTCGAGTGAGAATTATTAAGGAATATAGAGACTCCGCGGTGAAGAAACCTGTGAGCAATCGAGGAGCAATTTCTCCTTTAATCATATATCATTACCAATCCCGATCGAAGAAATCGAGCTTGAGTTTCCTTTGGGTGAGGTTGTTATGGAATATTCATATTTAAGTTTTCAATGCAGGAGGTTGTTATGTCACATCTCGAAATAACATCAAAAGCTACTGACTATCCGAATCTAGGTTTGGAAAAAAGGAGAAAATAAGTGGAGGAAGTTTCAGACACAACGCTGCCTTAGGTCACGAGCTTCCAAGGACACCGTTAATTATTTTATACAATGAGAACTCCTGTGGGAAAATCCTGTAAAAGTTTCCTTTCTTCCCTTCAATTCCTTTATTACGTAATCCAAGTTTTTTATTTATTTGGTTCACTTATAAAATATTTAAACTATATTTTATCAACAACAACAAATATGACAGTATGGTCCATGTAGAACCCTGACCTCTTCCACTATCCCCCTCCATTTATTTCAGTCTCCCACCGTTCTCTGCCAGTTCCTCACACCAAGGATCTTCAAATCCGCCTAAACTTCTTCTCTCCAGCGCAATCTGGGCCTTCCTCCCATTCTCTCTCTCTTCCCTCTGCCAGGATGTCTATTCCTCAAAATATTTGGCATTCTATGAGAACTCATTCTTTGAACATAGCCTAGACATCATATTCATCGTCGCTTAACAGTTCCCACTAAATATAGAGCTTTGTAAAGGTCCCTTAACTCCTTGTTGCTTCTTATCCTCCATACATTTCTATCATTGGTAGGGCCTTATATTCTTCGCTTAATTTTTCTTTCTCATCTACTTAAAATACCTTCATTCTTCGCCTTCTCCCTTACAGTGCAACTGGTCTAAGAACATTCTTGTGTACTATTTCTTAAGATTTGTATGGAGGATTTATTATTTAACATTTTCCTGAGGGACAAGTAGAACCTAATACCACCTATAATTATTTAATTAATTCCATTATCCACTTCATTTCTTGAAGTTCTGAAGCCTCCCACGTATTTGATTTTTCCATGGTTTAAAAGTGATACCTCTTCCAGGTTTTTGTAGTATTATAAAAGATACTACTATATTTTATCACGTACTAAAAAAAATCAACGAATTATTAAAGGCGTGAAATGTTGATAGAAATCCATGATACTTAAAAAAAATTTTTTTTTTTTTAAATAAGCTGAAATAGAAACGGAGATTCCAGGAAATTAATAAGCAATTAAAGCACAGGAAATATATTAAAACATAGAAGAAAAAAACAGAACCAATAAGGAAAGAAATACTGATGTTTTTTGGACATTGTATATACTAAATAGATGACGACAGGCTTTTAAAACATATCTTCAAATATCTCTTAGGAAAGAAATTAACAACAAGCAGGACCCAAAAAATTAAAAGAAAGAATTAATAAATACTGAACTTAAAAGCAGAAGAAGCTTATAACATAAAAGCAGAAGTGAAAGTAGTTAGGACACCTCTTTTGAATGTATGATGACAGAAGCATCAATATATGTGTGCCATCAGAAAGAAAGTGTTAAGAGAAGAAGGAGATCCAGGCAGACGTTGTCTCGGTTAATAAAGCACTTTTATGCATAGACTTCCTCATAAGAAGTATATTGGTAAATCGTAAATCCAAGTTAAGGCTTTATTCGTAGGACAGTCAAAACATATGCATATGAGATATGGTTACTATAAAAATCAGCAGCTAATAAGATTGACAACTTTGAGCGCAAAATATTAAGGCATATTCTATGACCTTTGAATGAAGATGGGGCATATCGTCCTAAAAATCGGATATGCACTATATGAAGTTGTAAAGCTGTCTATGTCTGAATACAGTGTCTACATAAATACAGCTTAACGGAACACATTGTAAGTAGTTGGAACACCTCTTTAGAATGGATGATGGCAGAATCATCAAAGGGCTATATCATGGTTACCTAGAAGGAGTGAGAGCTCGAAGAAGGCCACGGAGAAGATGGAAGTACAGCGCCTAGCAGGACCTTCAGAATTTTAAAGTTTCCCTAAGACTTGCTGCAGACCGACATAATTAGGCAAGTTACTGGGCAGGACATGTACCGACTTGTGTGTCAGTCTTACTTATGAAGAGGAGAAAAAAAAGACTAGGTGAAAATATGAAAAAATATTGGAGGAAAAAAAACAACAAATGAGAAGGAAATGGTACCGTTGGTCAAAACGAAAAGGAAAAAATATATCGAAATATATAAAGTTATGCTACGAAACCATTAAGGTGTTATAGTTATAATCCAATGTCAGATCGGAGCAAATGGCACATAATATTTTTTAAGATAAAAATCGGTTCGGTATCTGATGTTCAGTTCATTTAGTTTTAACAATGACTTTCTTCTTTATCTTCGTAGTATAAAGCATTCTATTGATTGTCTAGCTTTCTTATCATCATTGTTATCTGTAATTTATTCCCTCATTAAACAATCGTAAAAAAAAGTTAGAAAAACAATATTTTCTTTTTACATTTTTTTTTCGTTACAGTATTACAAATTATTTTCAGTGGAAACGTTTGCGAACTCTTTTATTTATAGTTCATGTAACAGGTAAACAAAAATAATTTACACATTTGTGACAGAGAATTATTTGGATATTCTAAATCAGACAGTAGCAAATTACAGATTAATGAAACTACAAAAAAGTTTTTTTTTAAGTCTACCAGAGAGTTATCTCGAAAATAATCAAAGAAACATTTATTTATTTGTTTGTGTATAAGAAGAAAGAAACACATACCTAGATACTCAAAGTAATCTTAAGACACTTCACAATCCTAGAAAAAAAAGTGTCGTTTTCGACTTCAAAAGACAATACTATCCGAGATATCAAAGCAGTCACACACGATTTAAGGTCCTTAAATCGCAAAGAGCTATGAAAAAAATAGTATTTTTATGTTTGAGCTTTTTTATTTACATTTTTTTCTTGTATTTGTATTTTGGCATCGTCTGATCTTTAATGATTTTAGAGTCACTGATAATAAACAAAGATACTTATAAAACTCTATATATTAATTTGAAAATCTGAACTAATAAATACAAAACAGAATTCATTAATAATGCTTTGCATATTTAAATATGCAATGATTATTAAAGCAGTACGGTGATTTTATTTTATCAACGTTACAGTAATTAATTAATTAAGAATAAAGAATTTTCAATAAAAGCAGAAATTTATTCAAATTAAAATATTTAATATCTTGTTCGGTATTAAATAATGGCGGATATACTGGTTTATCTGTTGAAAGATAACTTGTTTTTTTTTTTCTATTTCGTATACCAAACTATTGGTGGGGGTAGGCCGACAAGAAATTAGTGGAAAAGGACATCACTCGGCAAAGCCAGTCCTTCAACTATGGGCGCCGGCAACAGCCACGAGCTAGAGGATTTCGTCATTCTTCCCAGGTCAGTCCTCCATTTGGTATTAAAAAAATTTAAATATTAATAATAATAAAGAATTATAATTTATCTAAAATTATAACATGACCTCATCTTAATACCATATCCACAACGGGGAACAGATAAATACGATAAGGATTTCAACATTCGGAGCTGAGACCTACATTTTTTTTTTTTTAAATAATCACTAATATCGTTATATTCGTGTTATTATTCCTCTACAAATAATTGAAGTAGAAATTAGGTTTGGAAAATATTTAAACTGAAATTCAAACATGTTTATGAAATAATTTTGAAACTAAATAAACATGGATTCCTTTTCAAAAACCTAAGTGAATTTCCATTTGTTAAAAAAAATAAGAAAAAAAATTGAATATTAAAATAAAGTAATGTTAAATAGATGATAAGTAGTTTATATACAGCCGCTTCTTTTTCTTCTTTTTACGCTTTAATAGAATCTTTCAGAATTATAGAAAACAATCGAGCAAAAACTGTTAAAACTAATATTTTACAAATATAATAATAATATTCGAGAAATTAAAAGTAAATTTTAGCCAATATCATGGATAACATCTGTATCAAAAAGCAATTGATGGTTTGGGTTTGATTGGAACCAAAATTTAAACATTAGTTTTTATTTTTGAATTTCTGCCATATATATATATATATATATATATATATATATATATATATATATATATATATATATATTATATATATTCATAAGTATCTATTTTATAATATACAGAAGTTGCTGTCTGATATGTTCGCAGCCAGACAATATGTTTTTTTATGTACTTTATGTACTCTATGTTATTATTATATATTATATATGTTGGTTTTATGGTCTAGGAAGTTAAAGCTTTCTATTTATGATTAAATGAGAAAAGCTTTAATTAAATCTTTTAATTTCATAAAAATAAATGTATGGAGGGAAGAAGGAATTTAAAATCAAATTTAAATTCCATTCAGTTTCAGCAATTTGGAAAATCAATTAACTGGAGCTAAAACCATTACCCTATGTTGTTTTGATGGTCTAGAAATCGGAACTTTCTATTGATAATCAAATGGGAAACGCTTTGATGGAATCTTTGAGAATTTTAGAAAATGAAATGTACGGACAAAAACTGTTAGAACCCGAATTTCACAAATTTAGTTTCGATTATTAAGAAATTAAAAGTAAATTCAATTCAATATCACGAATAAACATAAAATAATCAGTGCCCTGAATTTGATTGGAATCAAAATAATTAATACTATGTTGTTTTTATAGTCAAAAATTTTTTTTATTAATTTTTATGATTACAGTTTTAGGTGCCGTGTACATCTAGGAATTTATAAAAGAAACTATCTAGGAATTTTAACATTCAATTGATAATTAGATGAGAAACGTTTTAATTGAATCTTTCAACATCACATACATGAATGTATTGGGGGAGCGGAGATGTTAAAATCCAAACAAATATAATAATTACTAAGAAATTAAATTCAAATTCCTTTTAATTTTAGCAATCCGAAAACCAATAGGCAACTGGAGGTAAAATCATTATCCTATGCTGTTTTGAAGGTCTAGGAATTTGAACTTTCTAATGATCTGCAATGTGGCTCGAGGAGCTTTCGTCACCTTACTATTATTATTCTTCGAAGTCAATAAATAAATAATTATGTAGATACACATATAAAATGAAAAAAAATATATAAAATAATATAAATTCTGGGATAAATGCCCCTTTAGGACTATTTAAAAACAGATAGGAATTAGAAGAAATTTTTTGGCCGTAGTATTAATATAACAATTTATAATTAATGGAAATAATATATTTTTTTTTTTTTATAGAATATATAACAATGGATATATTGGAAAAAAAGAAACAAAAAAAAAAAAAAAAAAAAAAAACAAATTTATTCATAGTGATTTAGTAATATTTACAAAAATTGGTATTCATTAGAGGCACAGGGTAACTATTTCTTGAAGAAATAGGTGATAAGCGAAGAAGCGATATTTAAATGTTGGAAGTGAAGGTGTATGAAAGATTTGGAAAGGTACAGAATCCCACAATGGCGTTGCAATATGTGGATTTTTTTACAATATAGTCTTCCATAATATGCCTGTAGGCCAGTGATTATTAGATCTCTTTTCTTTTTTTTTTTTTTTTTTTTAAACAGCATTAATGAAGATCATTTATTATCTTTAATATTTTTAAAATAATCGATTCCTTGAATAATTGATAATTAAAAATAAAGAAACTGTTTTCACTCATCTCCATGCATAAAATGTTTCCTCCCAATTATATATTATTTAATAAAACTAAATATTATTTCTCTATCTATTCAAGTAAAGATTAGTCCAGTAAATAAGGGTTTGCCAAAGAAAAAACTGCGGAACTTTTATTCTTAACGGATCTTTATGTTTTTTGGGGTGCTGAATCCGAATCTGAAGTTTGCTACCATGGCAACCATCGGCTTCATATTCGAAATCGCAAAAAACTGCCAAAAAAACCCCGTTATTTTTGTTTTTTTTATCTATGACACGATAAAGAAGCTTTTTTCGAATAATGTCTTCAACTATTAATTGTAGCTGGAACTACTACCTACATAATGAAAAAAAGATATCCGAAATCGGACCATAACTCCAAAACCATTTGTCCAAACCAAAATTTAATATTTTTATCTAAAAGCTGGTTAAATTTACTATTAGATCCTATATATGTAACTTATAATGAACTCCGTGAAATACCCACACCAGTCTATTGAACATGTCATAATTTACATATTTTGCCAAAACATACCTACACATTTAGCGTGCTAGCTTGGGTGGTTTACAGGAATTAATGTAATTTACATATTTAGCATCTGATAGCGAATTTAATCAGCTTTAAGATAAAAAAGTGAAATTTGGGATCGAACGAATATTTGAGGAGTTAGAGCGACAAATGTGCCAAAAAACACACCAAAAAACGGGCTGGCATGTACATTTTACGGGGTTTGATTAAAACTTCATTTATAGATTCTTGTAGTAAATTTAATCAGCTTTAAGATGAAAAAAAGTAATGTTGTATCGGACAAATAGTTTCAGAGTTATAGCCAAAAGAGTTCGACAAACGTGTTTTCGCGGAGCTGTGAGACTGACTGCAAGTTGGCCAATTTCTCCATTTTTTCCCAATAACGTAGCTTCGCGAAAAATGGTCCGATTTCGGATATCTTTTTTTCATTATGTAGGTACTAGTTCCAGCTACAATAAACAGTTTGAAGACTTCCTTCGAAAAAAGCTTCTTTATCGTGTTATAGATAAAAAAACAAAAATAACGGGGTTTTTTGGCGGTTTTTTGCGATTTTGAATATGAAGCCGATGGTTGCCATGGTAGGAAACTTCAGATTCGGATTCAGCACCCCAAAAAACATAAAGATCCGTTGAGAATAAAAGTTCCGCAGTTTTTTCTTGAAAACGGCCTTTTGGAGCCTTATTTTACTGGACTAGATGGTAACCCTTAAAAATAAACAGCTATGGGCGAAATATTTGAACGCCAGGGAATGGAGGGATTTGGAGTCAAGGAACCAGATATCGTAACATAGAAGCATTTTAGAGCGGAAATATGAATATTTATAGATTTATGTGGAAGTCAAATGAGAGAAGTAGATACTTAATGTTTTTGAACTTAAAAAAATAGTAGAAATATTTTTTACTCGCACGGTTGAAAGCGTTGTAATTTTATAATTTATAACAGAATAATGCTTTAATAATGAAACATATATATGAATATATGTATGGAAAACATAATACTTCAGTAATAACTTTAATAAATTAAATAAATATAAAATTTGAAGAAAATAAATAAGTGCATTTAAATTTAAGCATCGTGTACAATCCGGAAAATCCACATTAACCTCACAGTGGCATTTTAACAAAAATAAAATATATATATATTTTTTTTATTCTTTTATTAATTGAAATTTACAACTGTATTAATAAAAACACATTTAGTAAATATGCTGTAAACAATGCAAAATAATGGCATGATTAGAACTTGTAGAGGAACTACCCATTGGTAGTACTCTAATGAATATTTACAGAAGAAGATCACGAGGCCATCTTCTTTTCAGACGCCTCGGAGGATTGCCAGGAATGGAATGGGAAGCAAGTTGTGCTACAAGTGGATTTGGATGGGGAGTAAGTTTATTATGAAAGGATAGGTATCTGGTTCGTGCCAAATCGGCGACATATGGGATATTCAGGTCATTGTGGATTAATTCATTTGTGACAAAGTAAGGAGCATTAAGGATTTTTCGAAGGATTTTGGATTGGAGTGATTGGATGCGGGAAGAATTCGATGGTTTGGTGGATCCCCATAACTCTATTCCGTAAGTCCCATTAGGTCTGAAAATCGTCATATAGATGAGTCTCTTGTAGTGAATCGGGAGATTTGAACGTTTGTCTAGTAAGTGTTGAAGCAGTCGAAATCGACGTGCAGCTTCTTGTCTTTTCAATCTTGTGTGAGGGTTCCAGGTAAGTCTCTTGTCCAGATAAAATCCCAGGTATCGTATTTGTTCCACATTATTCAGTGGTACGCCATTAAAGGATACAGGAGGACAGGGTGAGGTAGGTTCTCGACGGAGAGTAAAGGTTATTTGCTGGGATTAAAATAAATTATAAAATATTATAAATTGTGAAGATAATGGTCACAGAAACCGAGAGGTTGCCATAATTTTTTTTGTTTATATATGGTTTAGAAAATCAATTGAAAAATAAAATGAAAAAATGTTTAAAGAAAAAAATATCTGTAAAAGTAATTTTGTGATTATGGTTTTTATTATGTTAATAAATTTCAGTGTAACAGTTTATATTGTACAAATTTTATTCGATTCAATAAAATAGGTTTTTCGTTCAATTAGCTTTTATTTAATATTTCAACTTTATTCAAATGTAATTTCTTGTAGCGTTGCTTTTTTTTGTTTCCATTTTTCCATCTATTTATTTTAATTGCACTCAATTCGTCCGTTTCTTCTTTAAATTTAAATATTTCTACAAAAAGTCACTGGCAGTCAACCTTGACAATTTGGAAATCTAACGATTGACTTCAGGGCCATTGTTGTTCAAGAAAGGCCATAAAATCAATAAATCCTTTCGAATCAACAGCGTGTCTTTAATAAAAATTACTTATTTATGAAATTATTCAACTAATATTATTGGACTAAATAATTCTAATGTTTTAGTTTAACTACACTTCAGTAATATATTTTTTTATGATATATATTTAATTCCAATATTACATTATAAGGTTCTTATTAAAAAGTAATTATAATTATAATTAATAAAATATATTATTTTTCACACACGCATTTTTTTATGTATGACAAAATAAAAAATATGCAACTAGGTACCAAGTTTACAATAAAAAGTGTCTATCTCAATGGATAAAAAAAACAATATTATGATAAGTCGTGAAGTGTATCACTAATACAAATTGTTATGCCGGGTCCACACCAAACCAACAAAACAAAAACTCCAACAAATCAGCAACACAACAAAACTGCAAGTTTTCGAAAACAGGAACTAATTGTCAACTGCTGTCCACATATGAAAACAAAAATCAGTCAACTTTGTGATCCCGATAGAAAATGTGGCGAGCTCGAAATTTGGAATTACAAAGGAACAATGAATTATTTATTATGGCAGCTGGTTTTCTATTCCTAAACAAAAAAAAAAAAGAAAAAAACGTTTTTGGGTTAGGCCGAGCTTGAAGAACCGACAAAAAAACTATGTTGAGGAACTATTGGAAGATTTAAGAAAAGACGATAGAGGTATTAGTGGAGAAATGCGATGCAGCTTCAAAAACTTTTTAAGAATGACCAGTACTGATCTTGAAAATCTAATAGAAATCATTGGACCCTCGATACAGAAGAAAAATACAAATTTTCGAAATGCCATTAGTGTAACAGAACGTTTAGTGATTACTTTAAGATTTTTGGCAACTGGGGAGTATTACCAGAGTCTGATGTATCTTTTCAAAGTATCCAAACAGGCAATATCAGTAATAATTCCAGAAACCTGCGATGCTCTCATAAGTGCCCTAAATACATATGTCAAGGTAAAATTTAACATTATTAATAGGTAGCTGTTAAAAAATAAACTGATTTTTTTAAAATAACTTTTATTTGGAATGTATCTGAAAATTACATGTATGACTGAGCTGATTCATTTGTTGTTATCCGCGTAGCTGGCCAGGATTCATCAATCTGGGTGGTATGTTGATTCGATGAGCAAGACGGACTAGTCAGTATCTCGTAGGTTGGAACGCTGGATGGATTTGAGGTTTGAACGCTGGGTGGGTTTGAATAAGGTTGTATGCCGCCTGGATTTGAGTAGGTTCCAACGCTAAGGGTACTTGCGCAAGACCGAATGCTATCTGGACTCATATAATTGTGGTTGTTTGTATCTGTAGAACTAGTGTGAACTGCAATTGGAGATCGAAAATGAAGGAACGGTGTCAATTGCTCTTGAGTTTCTGTGTTTTTTGGTTGGTCATATTCTCCTATTTCTGCTTTGTAGAGAAGATCATTGATCAAATGCTGCACAGTAGCTTGCGCATAAGGAGTACGAAGTTTTCGCACTTTTCTAGCAACTAGCTCACCAAATATATCAAAATCATCGGGTTGTACAGATGTTCCTTGCTGATTTTTTTTATATACTTCTTGTAGCATTCCATAAACTTCTGCATTTTGCTTCTCACTAGTGGTTAGAACTCTTTTCTTTGGTGTGGTAGATTTTGCTTTTAAGCTTTTGGTGTTTTTATCAGTAATTTCCTTTTGAGCCTGCAAATCTTCGTAGCTTTCTTGTAATTCTCCCATATTACTTGTACTCTGGCTGACGCTAGCGGTATCATCGTCATTTGTTTCGGATTCTTTTGCCTCTTCATCACTGTCTGAATCATCACTTTCCTGTAAAGTAAAGAATGTATGTTATTAAAAACTGCATAAAAATATATTAAAAAAATGTATATTAAAAAAAATATATAATAAGAACTTTCAATTAAATTTAATTTGTATTTTATTTCAGACTCCTAAAAGTGAAGAGGAATGGGAAAAAGTTAGCGATGATTTCAACAAGATTTGGCACTTTCCACATTGCATAGGCGCAATGGACGGAAAGCACATTGTAATCGAGGCACCTACATTCAGTGGCAGTGAATTTTTTAACTATAAAGGAACATTCAGTGTAGTTCTTTTTGCTGTTGTTGACGCAAATTATAATTTTCTGTATGCAAACGTTGGTTGTCAAGGACGAATCTCTGACGGAGGTGTTTTTAAAAATACGCCATTTTACAAACTATTGGTTGAAGGAAAACTAAATTTGCCACAAAAACGTGTTCTTCTTGGAAGGGACAAAGAAAGTCCTTATGTTTTAGTCGCAGATGATGCTTTCCCCCTTAAACCATGCATTATGAAACCATATAGCGGCCATCAAGATAAGGGGTCAATAGAACGTGTCTTCAATTACCGAATTTCACGTGCTCGAAGAATAGTTGAAAATGTGTTTGGCATTTTAGCGTCTGTGTTTCGAGTGTTTCGCAAACCAATGCTGTTACAACCAGAAAAGGTAGAAAAAGTGACTTTGGCATGCATTTGTTTGCATAATTATCTAAGGTGTGTCTTGTCGAAAAATAAATATAATCCACCAAACAGCTTTGATGTAGAACATATTGATAGTGGTACACTAGAAGATGGCGCATGGAGAAAAGATCAACAAACTTTACAGTCGTTTTTTAATCTACAACAGACTGCAAGAAAATCATCTGTAGAAGCTATGGAAATAAGAAAAGAATTTGCTGAATATTTTATGTCTGAGCAAGGTCAAGTTCCATGGCAGTTAAAATTTTGTTAATCTATTGAGCAAAAGTACTGATTTTTTAGGGGAAAATGATTTTTTAATTGATTTAATGATTTATTATTCTAATTATTAATAACTAATAACAAGTTCCATGGCAGTTAAAATTTTGTTAATCTATTGAGCAAAAGTACTGATTTTTAAGGATAAAATGATAGAATGTATAATGAATAAATATAAGTAAATAAATAATGCATAAATATATGTAAATTTTATATCTAATAAATAAAAATAAATAAATAAATATCTACCTGTGTATTCGATAATCCGCCTATATTCCCACTTGGTCTTGGCTTGTTTTTATCTTTTAAGAAACTTAATAGTGAATAACCAAACCACTTCGAAACGAAAGTTTTACCAGCTCCGGATTTTTTCAATAACTGATAATTTCTGTATTCTCTTTGGTACTGGGTATTGATGTTTTTTATCTTTCTGTCTACTTCCTCTGAAGAAACATTACACAATATTCCTATTTCCTTTAAGGCGTCTGCCTTTTTATAACGATTTTTATAATCAGGGTGTCGGGCATCCCATAACAATTTACTTTCTCTATAAAGTTCGATTAATTTACATGTATTTTCAACACTCCATTTTATTGCTTTTCCCGATGAAGTCATTTTGCACACAGCACGAGACAAACTGAACCACAAATTTTAAGTTTTGTTTTCTTCCTGTGGAGAGCGTACACACTAGACCAACAAAGTTGCCAGAAACACAAACAAAACAGCAACATTTTGATCTTTACCGCCAGGCGACGGGGGAAAACAAAAAGTTGTTGAAAACACGAACAAAACAAAATTGTTGCCGAAATGTTTCGCTTTTGTTTCAAAAATGTTGGGAAACATTGAGTTGCTGTTTTGTTTTTCTTTTGTTGGTTTGGTGTGGACCCGGCATTACATAGCAAATAATTCAAAACCACACAACTTGGACCATAAGCCTAATATAAAAAAAAAAGTTCATATCAAAATTTGTAATACTTATATAGGTAGGTACTTCCTTTGAGATATATATATAATAAAAAAGTTTAATATTTTCTATTTGTACTAGTGTTTTTTATTGATTAATTTTGTACTGTTTTTTTTTGGAACTACATTATTCTTTGTCATAGTACTTTGTAATTTTCCAGTGTTCACAAGAAATTTGTCAAAAACTAATTTCTTGATTGTTATCTTAATGTTGCTTATTTTAAAGGAAAAAATTGAAAATGAAAGCAATTCGTATTTCTTCCTAACTGGGAAAGACAGTAGATAATTAGGAAGGAACACCTTTATTATTATTAAGAAATATTTATTTTAAATTGCCCTTTTGTTATTATCATGTTATGTGTATTAAAAATAAAAATACAAATTTTTATTTAAAAGCACATGGAACTACTGATGATGCCTGTTTGAGGCGAAACGTCTGATAATACATTTTTGAGACAATTGGGCTTTATGAAGGAAGGTGTTTGTTCCCCTCTTACTTTAATTTTATAAATTGGTCCACACCCCACCTTGAAGATGGCTGATCTTCTTTCTGATAATACTTTCGTTGAAAATTTTGCTTTTCACCTGTGTTAGAAATATATAATTATAAAACAAAAAATAAAAAACACTATCGTAGATCGATCGGAACCGTCTTCAATTAAAAATAATTTCCCGTATGTTGCTTAACAGAGATCATGATGAGTTAAAAAAATGCTCGTCCATATTTTTATTGTTATACTAACTAATGATTTTAGGTTAGGCAACACAAGGAAGTGTTATATTTCCAAGATGATGTGATGCACGCATTTTTGCTCTTTCATGTCACTGTTTACTAATGAGAAAATAAAACATATAACAGTTTACTGGTTAAATAAATAAACTATTCGAAAAATTGTTGACTAATTTAGTTCAAGTAAGTATTGTTTTTATCTAATTTTATGAACAACATTGATTAAATATTAGCGATGACCTTAGATTGCTCGGTGAAAGATAAAAAGAAAAACAAAAAGATTCTTTTTTTCATCTCGAAAGTAGTCTAGTTTTTAATCACATCGTTGGTCAGATGATTTCTGGATATTTGTAGTTATTGTATTGCTTTGAATTATTATTTATTTATAACCATAGACAATTGATTTATTATTTAAATATAAACATTTACTAAATATTTATAATAAAAATAAGAAAGAGACAACTGCTGTGTGGCGTCAAATTAATTGCTATTTATTTATATATGGCTATCAACTCAACCCTACAGGGTCATTGGAATTATTCTTATATATTTTTTTTTTATATCTCACAATACAAATGGATTTTTTTTTATCATGTATCGCTTGATTTAGATCATCTTTGAAGGAGTCTTTAAAGTTTTCACGATTGCATTGATTTTCCGTACGAAATTGAAGTTAGAATATATCACTGATGATGTTAGGTTGGTTGGTTGGTGTTGTTTAAGGGCGTTAAACCATGGGTGGTCATCAACGCCCGCTTGATGATGTTAGGGCAAAAGGGCTTAGTTCTTAGAATGTGAAGTTTTTCACACAAGACGATTTTCCAAAGATCTGAAAACTCATTTTGAATCCTGTGAATTTCTTTATTCATGAATCGCCATATTATATTATAAGGGACTACTCATTATTGTAAAATATTAATTTTAACGAAATGTTATTTATTTATTAATTTTTGTATTCATAAAATTATTTTCATGAAAATGATGACTTAAGCCCCTTTGGCTAAAACACCCGTGATGTAAAGTATAAAAGAAAACAAAAAAACATTAAGCACCATCGATAGCCGGGCGCTTTTGGAGGAGGGCCTCACAGCGCCAGTTCACTGAAAGTCATAGGCTCGAATCCCACCTGGGTGGGAATGAAAAATATATTGGGTGGGTTGAAATATTTTTCGTTGCAGACAAACGAAATGAATCTTGACCTTCCTAATCTGGCTAGAATAGGTTGGTAACCGTTAGGATGACCCGTCCTTCCTGCTCTAGTTGGAGTATAAGAGGACGTTAAGCCCAAACAAACAAACGTTTATCAAGATCCGTTTGAAAAGCAGATAGCTTTTTCACGGAAGATTGTGTCACTTATGAACTTATCCACAATGATCTTAATCTACCTTCAATGCTTACCCGAACTAATCTTTACTAACTCCCCATTTGATCTTCGAAAATCATACGAGGTGTACGAAAAGAAGATGGACTCATGATTTTCTAATATAGAACTTTAATTGGAGTGCTATCAATGGGTAGCAATACGGGCATGTAATTAAATTCATTAGCCACACATTGTATTGTATTTCTTTACACAGAAAATTTCAATAATTAAACTAATCAATAATTGTCTAAACGTTCCATATGTAGTTACATTGGTGTGAACCGAATACCTATTCATTCATCCATGATAAGCTTCATACCCACTCGAATCCAATAGTCTCCCAACTTGGATCCTAATCGAATCTCGATGACTTCCCGAGGTGTCGGAAAAAGATATGGCCTAGGGACCTTCTAATGTAAATATTTTTAAGGTGCTATTTATCAGAATTGTCTTTACGAGTTATTGACATGACGTAATCACAAATCACAATTTACTTGATATGTATATTGTTTACAGTTGTGGATTTCAATTTTTTTTTTAATTCAATAAAAAAATGTTATTGTCATTTTGAAGACTAACTTGGTTGTTTTTTATTTCACCTAAACAGAATGTAACAAAAATCGACTATACTAGTTATTGTTTATACCGTTATTTTACCGATATTTCAGATATCATCCAAATTTTTCTTTCTAAATAAAAATTCATAAACATTCTGGGTAATTGATCAATAATAGTATTGAAGAATTTATTCTGGGTAATAATTATTTTATGAATAGAAATTATACTAGAACAAGGGTATACAAGAGAAAATATAAGAACGCCGTCTCCACCGATTTTTTTTTTTTTTTTTATTCGACCGCGAGGTCATGGCTTCTGAACGTCCTTGGTTCTTAGTGGTTCCATCTTTTGGCTCGGAAGATATTTTTTTATTCTGTCTAAACATTAAACTTAAACCTATGACTAAGTGAAATTCAAAGTTGCCCTAATTGATAACTAAATTTATATAACAATAAAAAAAATTGTATACTAATATTTTTAGTTTTATTTGATTTTTAAATATTAGCTAAAAATACGATTAAAATAGCCAAAACTGAATAGATCTGTTCCTTAAGTAAGATATTTTTATAATCAATAGGGAAAATTTATTGGTCGGAAAAAAATTAATAATTTTAAAAAGAAGTAGTGAAAATTAAAAGCTAAGAAACAATATCTGTAATATTTTTTATTCGTACCAACTTCTTATGAAGCCAATCCATGTAAAGTTAATGTATTTCAATAATTCTAAAATTATGACCATTCTGTTACAATTATTATTTGATCACTAAACAGAAGTAAGGAATATCTATTCCGAATCAGAACAACAAAAAAAAAGAAAGAATAAAGTGAAGAAAAAATATGATAATAATGATGAATAAATTACATAATAATAAGTTAATAATAATAATTAGCTGTGTAAGATTGACAATAAGTTAAGAGCTAATCAAAATTTATGAAATAACACAGTTTTGATGCTTAAATTTTAATTTATCAATAATAATAATAGTATTATTATTATAGTAATAATTGATATGGAAACATTCCATTTTTTTTTTTAAACAAAATCTAATACTATCGATACATTTTTTAACTGGTCAATTTTCGGTTTAGTAATAATTACACGCCAACAATCTTGTCTAAAGTTTAAATTTAAATCAAGATTTTATTCATTAAGATCTTAATGTTCCATATGCTGCTGATTTAGCTCAAACCAGATACCCATCCTTTCATAGTAAAGTTCACTAGTCTCCCAACTTGCTTCACACTTGATTTCCAATAACCCTCAGAGGCGTCTGAAAAGAAAATGAATAAGAGTCCTAATAAAGACATTTTTCAGAGAATAAATAGTTTTTCACAAGTTATTGGAATGTCATTAAATTAATTTTACCGCACAAATAATTATTGCTGTATTGTATACAGTTGTAAATACCAATAAATACTTATTAAAAAAAATTGAATTTATTTAATGTACGAATGTAATGTTTATGGCTGAACTATTGGAATCCATAGAACCAGACACTAATATCGACTTTAAATGGCTGATATTCATTGAATAAATGTTTTACTACGAGTATTATATACATTTTTTTCATATAGCTTTGAATTTAATTTGTATTGGTAAGTTGTCCACGATGTGTCCTTCTCCACAACTTAATCGATCTTCAATGTCATCATATTCAGATCAAGGATATGAATCTAACTGCAATCTGATTTTAGATAAATAAATTCCATAATATACAGTCACTAATAGTTTTATTACTACAATAATTTGTAATAAAAAATATTACAATAAAGTATTATGAATTGTGGTTGTTAATATTGGGATCTTCATGCAACTAAAATCATTGAAAATAGCATTAAAAATTAAGATCATATGGAAAATAATATAACTATCATATTATGAAAAAATTAAGAAGGATAAAATATTAATCTATTAATACGTCAAAAAATAAAAATAAATAAATAAAAAATAAAAATATACGTTAAATGGATCTTTCATATACTATTTGTATATAATTTACATAACCTATTTTCAATACAGAGATTTTTTTTTTTTTAGTATGTTTTCTATTCAATAATCAGCAGAACCAATGCCTTTATAAATCTTTAATTTAAGTTTTTAATATTTGAAGACCATAAGAATTTCAAAATTGCTTTCTTTTTTTTACGTAAATATCAACACCTAATTAAATAAAACAAATGGTTATATAATTATAAATTGAACAGTTGCAAATATGCATATTATATAAATTTGAAACCTAAATATGCAACATGAAAATTTGCTAAAAGGGCTAGAACAAATTGTTAATTATGGATATTAACTCATGTTTTTGAAAAAAAAAAATGGTATTGAAAAATGTGCATTTGCTTCTAAATTCATTGATAATAACTGTACTAAAAATGTAGACTTAAAATTGATGAGTGATAATTAAAATGCACCATAAAGTACACATTTTGGCTGAGGAAAAAATAATCTACCAATTTAATCTCTTTTTTAGATAAGGATACTAGATTATTTTTATGACTATATTTCACAACCAGTTTTGTCTAAATAAGATATTGGTTTAGATAAGACAATCATTTCACTCCGATTTGTATTAATTAGATGAAAAAAAAAGTAAATAAATAAAAGAAACACGTATTAATTAATAATGTAATATAACGTTTTGTATTTTTTTTTTAATTTATAAATCTTCATGATTACAATCTTCTCACTTCCTGTTGTTAATAAATCCTTATGATTTATATTATCTTCAATATAGAATTACACCTTAATATACAACTGCTATAATTTATGTCAGTAACCTGTTCGGCACCCGCAGAGTGCTTATAAATAAATACCTGTTGACAGATGTTATAAACATGTAATTTCATCATAAATTCAATCGACAACAGGACAGATTTTGTCGTGGATCGATTGCCTTAAAAACAAAAAACCATTTAGGACCGGGTCGACACTTAGGAACAGAAAGAATTTCTGAATAAAAGGAAAGACGCTTAATAAAAAAACTACTTTTAAAATATAATCATAATAATTAGTTAGCGAAGGAAAAAAACCTGATTTGATTAGATCACATGATCCTTAAGGTTATCACTGTTGTGTGAAAATCAGCAAAGGGTTCATAACTGAATAATATTTAGAAGGCAAGCTACGTCGAAAAGAAATTATTTAATGATAAAAGTATGGTTGACTGGTATGATGAATGGAGAAGAAGATAATCAGGGATGCAGTCAAAGTAACACCAAGTTTGAGAAGGAAATCTTTAATACGTGCCAACGTTTCGACCTGCGTTGCAGGTCTTCTTCAGGGCCACCGAACCACACTTGTGAGGAGAAGGACGATGACTCGTGGTTCGGGGGCCCTGAAGAAGACCTGCAATGCAGGTCGAAACGTTGGCACGTATTAAAGATTTCCTTCTTAAACGTGGTGTTACTTTGATTGCATCCCTCATTATCTTCTCCAGAAAATATTTAAGCTTTTTTTTTTAATCCACTAAAAGTTTATTTAATTGATTTCCATTTAATATACAGTTAAGTAAAATATTTAAATAGTAACGAAAATTAATGAATCGGTATTGAAAGAGGCGCTTGGATTACATGGATTTGGATATTAGTGGTTCACTATGTACTGTATACATATACAGTTAGTGACAGTCATATTCATGCACCTTGCTACTTTTTTTTTTCTCACCAACAAACATTAAAAAAAAAAAAAAAAATAAAAAAAAAAAAAATTTTCAAAAAATATTTCCCAATATTATTCGTGATTTGTTTGCATTTTTAACACAGTTTAGTCAAAATCAACCAACAATTTTTTTTTTTTTTGACATATCTCAGAGCAGGAATGGGCACATTTTTTACTTTAAAAATCCTATATCCCATCCTTAAGGGATGTCTTCAGACTCAACATTTACTAAACTTTATTTTCGTTAATGTAAAATTTTTCGATTGAAAGCCTATTTCTATAGGTTAATTTCCGAAATCTGAAAAAAGTTTGGGTTTTTTTATCCCCTAAACAATTTTGTTTCATTTTTGATATTTTATTCTCAGGACCCATCTGGACCATATAAAAATGTCTATCTACTACTTTTACAAGGCAGACCCCCGTTTCGGGGGTAATTTAACTAGACTAAGTGAGAATATTAGAACAAAGTTGTGCAACTTTTTATATTGTCATGGGTCCTTTAAACGTATACAAATTTTTAAGTAAATCAGATAGCTCCAAATTGGTGAAAATCGCGATGAAAGATTCCGTTACACACAGGTGAAGTTAATAAAAGCGTATTAAAAAAAAAACAAATTTTTTTATGTCAAATAACGATAAATTTGTATTGATATATTATAATAAGAAACGATGCATATCCCAAATCAAGCTGGTGGGCATCAGAAGTCAGACAGGACCTCAAAAAACGCAGGAATCGTAGAAAAAGACATCACAGATAAAAACGTCTACAGAAATAAAGTGAACAAGTGGGAAGTTTCATCAGAGAGAGATCACAAGAAAGGACGGGGGCTAAGTGGACTGGCTAAGAGAAGAGTCCTAATGAAAGAAAAATTAAAGGCTGCCCGGGAGAAGCGAACACGCACCAACCAAAAATGAAGCTTTGCGTGATCATGTTTGGTCTTTTTCGCATTAAAATAAATAAATTAGATACAATGAATAATTATATTTTTAATTCATGACTTTTATTTTTATACAGTTTAATAATTCATCATTTTAACATGTAAAAATAAAATCTAATATCTTGTTGGGTATCCTCTCATTCTCATTCAGCTTTTAAAGGAGCTTTGGCCTACCAGATTTTCGGTTGTATTTGGAGTTTAAAAATGCTGTTTTTCGGTGATACTTATTTGACTAATACCCTTCAATAAATAAATTATGTTTTTTTCTCAATAATTTGCAGTTCCTATTAGATCTTTTAGGTCATACATAACATTAAATATATATTTATAAAAAATGAAATTGCAATGAATAGAAATATAGTGTATGAAAATGACTGCACTTAGTGTACCAAAATTTATTATACTATTATGAACTTATTTGTAGTTCTTTATTTCTTTATTTTTTAAGTATATATTCATATTTCCAAACGCAACTGTCAAAAGATAATCGATAGTCCATTGTCGATAACTTTTCACAAAAATGAGTAGTAAAATAAGTTAAATAGTAGTAAAAAGCGTTGAAAAAGAACCTGGCAATATGCTCTATCCTGGTTTAATTTACTTGTCTGATGTTAGCCGATCCCGAATCCATGTTCTTTTCGATCCCAAATTCTGTTCATGGAACCACAAAGGCTATCATGATTAAAAAGAATATTGATTTCAAAGGATGGTTCAATGAACAGAATTCATGGTTATTTTTTCTATTATTTATTTATCTTTTCGTAGGTATTTTTCGTTTAAATTTTTTTAATAAGTTCTTATATTTTTACATTTGAACAAGTATGAAATACTTGTCTATAGAAGGTGCTTGATTGATCAATTTTAAGGTCTACTAAATTCCACTTAAAAACTTCCTAATTTAACCTATATTTAATGTTAATGTTAAAACCATTTGACTATTAACCTTCAAAGAAAGATTTTTAATATCTGCGATGTGAAAAAATGGTTAAATTTCGCTTCTTAATTAGGCCTTAACCCTTTAAAGTATCTATTTCGGTCCAAATGGTATTTTTAGACTAATTACAGGATTTTAGAAAACTGTCAAAAATCGACAACTAAAAAGTTCACTACTTTGACATCCACTTCATCAAGTCAGCCAGGGATATGTGAATCTGTTAATAAAATATTTAATTATTTACGAATGAATATATTTCTTTAAATTACAATTAATAAAATTTTATGTCATTAATTCTGGTTTCCTTTTCATAGGAGTTCGTAGGACAAATTATGAAATTGCTGAACATCTGTTTATCTCTGGCATATCGCCAGGCTTCCAGCTTGTAAACATTGCCCTCGTTTGACCCCTGGAATTTCGTTTTAAAACAGCAATACTGTTTTGATCTATCTATTTGTTTTATTTTCCTTTTCTGGACCAATATGAAAACTGGTTAAATACTCATTTTATAACACTTTATTAAATACTACTGATAGATTTTTTTTTTTTTTTGTTTTTTTGGATATAGCTTTTACATTTTTATAAATCGTTAAGTATAATGTAACAATTTCATTTTCAGTTAATAATGTAGGATAATTGTTCTCATCTATTAACCTCGGAATGCACAACAAATGTTTTTTCCAACTCATATTTAACTGTTTAAGTTTATTAATCACGTTCTTTCTTTCAAACTTAAAGAAGACATGTCTGAATTGTACGATTGAAATACGTTTGTATTGTCAGTATGAATAAAAAAAAACCCATGAGGGTCTGCATTTCATTTTCATAACTTAGTATTAATATACAAATTAACCGTTTGATAGTTTGTTATTAGGAGAATAGAAACAGTTAGGAGCTCAACTCTTCTTATACTAAATCACTATCTTGACTAGGAGGCTGGTTCTAATGAGTGAGCTCCTTTAAACTCTGTTTCTCCTAGTACGTCACGTTTAAAACCTCTATTTTTAAGAGTAGGAGCTTTTTTGACAAGCTCTAGCTCAGTTAGTATTGCTCAGATTACACATTTGACGACATCCGGCTTGTTAGAAATTTAATGGATAATATTTTTTGTTGTATAACATCTCTCACTAGGAGCTACCATTTAGGAGCTATATTGGATTGAATGAAAAAAGTCATGTTTAAAACCCCTATTTGTAAGTGTAGTGACTTTTTTTAACACATGTTCCATGTTATGCTTTCTTTAGCCAACAGGCTCAAGAGGACTTTAATTTTTTAGATTATGTGAATAATAAATTCCTAGATGTGAAGGTACTTAGTTCCATAAAGTGAAGAAAATAAGAAGAGTTGTTTGAATTTATTTCAATTGTCTTTCAACTAGTAGCAAGTGTTCATACATTTTTTTAATTTTCCAATTGTTTCATAATCAACATATACCGATTAAGACTTTACATCTCGAACCGAATGCGAGCAGTAATAGTATGGAAAATAATAATGAAATGTACTATTAATTTCGACAAACAATTTTGTAGGCTGAAAATCGTGGATACTATGCCCGAAAATTGTGGTTTCACATATTTTTGTAATTACAGAAAATAGGATACAAAAAAAAAAAAGCCTATTTTGCAGCGTACATTTTTTTTTTTTCTCATTTGAGAAGTAAACAATGTAGTGAAATGCTGTATATATTAGCGGGCACTTCATAAACAATCTTTGATGTGACTGGAAAGTGTTAGCATGTTTAAAGGCACTTGGGATTCAACTCCGGAGGTTGAGTCCTTGAGGCTATTTCAGGGGCCACTCCCCTTGAATAATCTGGATAATATAGCTGAACGTGTTTTGATTAATTATTTAATCATGATGTATTTATATTTAATTAATTATAATTAATGAATTATATTTTTCCATATGTAGGTTTTTATACTAAAGACACCCCAATTATTATTTTCATCAAAGAAATGTTAAAAGATTTTTTATTTTACTGAATGCAAAAATAAATTAAGAATTCTTGTAAGCAATTCTTTCATTATCCTATACATTTTTATTTATTTTGTTGTAAAGACCACTAAAACCTACATGCTTTGATTAATGCTTAATTAATTTAACATTATCTATGTACTAAGAAAAGTATTCTAAAAAAAAAAAAAAAAAAAAAAAAAAAAGAAAAAGATTTTATATGCTTTCTTTGTATGTCAAATTTGGTTTGGTATTTATTCATTCTCTTATTCCAGAAATCTTGGACGTGAGGTGGAATTCACTATAAATGGAAAACATTACAAAGGTGAGACGTTTTATAGTTTAGAAATAATTATGTAAATTCATTTCAATAACTTTTTACTTTAGGTTCAATATAATTAAGGAACCAACAGCCAATTATCCTCTAACATGATAGTTATGAGTTTAATACAGAGCTTAATTGAAGAAATAATCAATATTTGACCAAAAATCCTCTATTCACCCTGAATTAATTTTGAGAAGTCTTGGTTCCTTTTAAAATTAATCTCTACAACAGTAAACAGCAACAAGACATTTTACGAATTTCAAACCCAAGAATGGGGTTCAGTGCTTCGGTAGTGTTTTCAGGCTAAGGGTTGTGAAAGGAGAAAATGTGGCCAAAATCAATCCCAACCTGTAGATCTTTCCACTAATCAAGGGTAAGCACTTCATAGAGATTTGGTAAGCTCCAAAAAGGTAAAGAGTAAAAACAAAGTGGGAAATCATGTGGTTTGAAACTCCACTGACGAACAAACTAAGAAATATAAAAAACAGTAGAAAGCAGTGGATAAGCGCTCTAAGAGGTAACAGAAGAGAAGAAGTGGTTACAACAAGGCTGAGGATCGGACATTCTCACTCATACATATTTAATCACAAAAGAGGCCCAACCACATTGTGAAAGATGTCAATAACCAGTTACTATTACACACATAATAGAAGATTGCACATTATTACAACAAGAGTTAAAAAAAAATAAAATACCCCCATTCCACAGAACTTGCTCTAGGGGACTCAAGAAATTCAATTAACAAAATTATAAATCTTTTTAAAGAATTTTCAATTTACCTTAAAATATAATACAAAAATGATGATACAGGACGAAGAAAAATAAATTTCCAACATTCAGATGAAAAGGGCGTAATAACCTGGAAGTTGATCGCCCAAATAAATACCTCAATCTACATCATCCAAAAGGTCTGAAAACCCTGAAGTCATGCCAAAGTCATCAATAAATCAATATCAATAAATTTTCTTGCTACAGCCGAACTTAAACCTAGGTCTCAGAGCTATGTGACTAGAGCCTTACCAATGAATCTACCGCATAATGTATTAAAATATCAGTAATATTATCTTACACTTTTTTATAGCCTTCTCAGCTAACTGGTACCCAATTTTCTATAGTTTCATTTGTTTTTAGTGTTTAATTGGTATTTTCAATGAATTTGCAAAATGCTACCAGGCAATAGAATAAATGAGGAGGTCATATAGAATAATTATAACTGTGTCCTATCAGTTGTGTTAAGTATTTCATCAGGAATTTTGGAAATTGATACAGCAGTTGGATACTAAGAGTATTCAAAGTTTGTATTAAAGAATGTTTAATAAAACCTTAACTGTTATCCATTTTAATTAAAAATTTACCATATATAACCCACCATATTAGAATAATTTTATTTAATTTTTTTTTATTGAATACTTGACAGTTTAATAATACTAATTTTTCAAATTCTTTTGTTAGCATCCGACAATGTTCCTGCTGATACATCTCTTAATGCCTACATAAGGGAATATGCCCATTTGAAAGGAACCAAATTCATGTGCCTTGAGGGGGGATGTGGTGCTTGTATTGTGGAAGTAAAATCAGCCCACCCGACAACTGGAAAAATGGTCACTTATGCAGTAAATTCTGTAAGAAACTATATGTTTTATTATTATTTAAATTAATATTTTACATAATATAATAATTTATATAATGATGAATTATGAAACTAATAAATCAAAATTATATTTTAGTACTATTATGTAATCATATAAAATCATCAGAGTTTTTATTTCAGTGCCTTGTACCAATTTTTGCTTGCCATGGTTGGGCAATCACAACTGTTGAAGGTCTCGGCTCGAAGAAAACAGGCTATGACAAAGTAGTAAAAAGATTAGCTGCTGCTAACGGAACTCAATGTGGTTACTGCAGTCCAGGCATGGTTATGAACATGCATAGGTAATGATACAGTAACTTATTAACTGCCTTTTTTTTCTTTTTTTTTATAGTTTCATAAACAAATATCTAATTTTAGAAAGAAAAAAATATGGTGATAATTTTTAACATTCATTCATTAGTACAAATAATTTTCAGTTTATTGGAAGAAAATCCAAATATTACAATGAAAGAAGTTGAAAATTCATTTGGAGGAAATATATGTCGTTGTACGGGTTATCGACCTATACTGGATGCTTTCAAGTCTCTAGCAAGCGATGCTCCAGATAAATTAGTGGCAAAACTCACTGACATTGAAGTAAACAAATATAAATTTTCCTGTAATTATAGTTTATAAATTATGAGAAATAAATTTTTAAATATATTTATAGGATATGATATGCCCTCGCACTGGACAATCATGTTATAATGGATCCTGCAATAATACTTGTTCTCGACCAACAACAGTCAGCTTGCCTTCACCGAACGTAGGACTTCACTTTCAGCTTCAAGGAGGAGCTGCTTGGTACAGACCTTCTAACAGACAAGAAGTTTTTGAAATATTTGATATGATTGGAGATAAACGTTATCGCTTTGTAGCTGGTAACACAGGGCAAGGTAAATATGTTCTAAGATCTTGATTATTGTTTTCTATATTTGTACTTCTAGTTTTTAATAATTAGTGTAAGATAAAGTTTCCTATTAGATAAACAAGACATTTTTCCTCAAACCAGTTTAACACAAAACCTACCATGATGGGTCAAATGACACTTTTCAGACTTTTTGGCAGATGTTCTAGAAAACAACATTCATTACTTTGCTCTTTAACTTATTTGACCTATTTTATTAAAAAATAAATCAAAGGATTTTTTCAATCTCTTATTATTCTTTTTTACCAAGTAAATGTGGTAGAATTATGTATGCATGAAATGTCAGTAGGTTTAGTGTTAGACTTTATGCCAGATTGTATTTTTAAAACCTATTTTTTATGGGGGGATTTTTTCATGGAAAATGATAAAAAGGGTGACACCTTAGACATCCCTCAGCCATTACAGTCTAAACATATCTTAATTGTTCACTTTATTATTATAAAAAATTTAATAAGGCTTTTAAACTAAATGTTTTAAAGATGATACTTGTTCCTTGTAGGTTTTTTTTTTTCAATGAACAATATCATCCTCAAGAGTTGACCTCAATTATTTATACAGGCTGGTTCATTTTTAATTTTTCTTTTTGATTAACTTATATGTAATCTTCTTATATTCTCTGCTTCACCTTTCTTTATTCAAAATTAAATTTTGTTCCACTAAAACTCATGAAGGGTCTTGGGTTCAGTATTTGGTTGGGATGTATTTTTTCTTGGCCAAAGGTTCTGGAAGGAGGCCATAATCCATCTCAACCAATAAGTTTTTCTCCATTTAAGGTACCCTCTTTATAGAGGCTGAGTGTGCCAACATTTTTGGCTGATACAACACAATAAATAATTATCTATCTCAGCCAAAATTGAACCTGGGACGGAAACTTAGGAGTTCTGTGCCCACTGAGCTACCACACTTCCCTTAATTCCTTCCTTGTTTATTCATATAAATTAATTTCTGCTTTTTTAACTCAGGAAGTAGTTTTTTACAGATTAAAATTCAATAAATAATAACCTTATTTTCTGGAACATTTCCATTCCTTAATGAAGAAAATTTGATCAATAGTAATTTAATTTAGTCAAAAACAAACTTCCTTTCATAATAGTAAAATTGGCAGTTTTAGATGTCTAATCTGAAAGAACTGCCTAATGCAGCAATGGTCAAATGTATCAATTCATTTTTTTTTTCCTAGGTGTATATCGCATTGTAAACAATCCAGAAGTATTTATTGATCTTAATGGTATTGCGGAACTTCATGGTTCAGAAGTGACTTCTGATGGTATAACTCTTGGTGCAAATATTGGTCTGACCGAAGCAATGAATCTTTTTTACAAGCTCGCAAAAGATCAACCTAAAAGATTCAGTTATTGCCATACTCTTGCAGATCACATTGACCTCATAGCCAACGTTCCAGTCAGAAATGTTAGTATTAATCTTTATTTCCTTGATTCTAGTTTGTATTTTAATGAGTCTCAAATTCTGATTTTACTTTGTTAAAGGGTTAATACTTGAAATTAAAAAAAAAAAAAAAAAATTAAGTGTTTGTTAACCTAGAAACTTAGTAGCTCAGTGGTTTAATTTAAAAAAAAAAAAAATATATATATATATATATATATATATATATATATATAAAATTTATTTTTCTTTTTATACACATTTAATGATAATACTTCACCAATTTGGCCAAAACACTGTATAAACAAGTTTTCTCTTATGCATGTAACAAAAGCTTGTAAATTACATTTATTTTTTATATTTTACCTATTTGTAGTTAATTAAGTAGTTAATTTACAGTAGGAAAAATTTATTTTTAAAAAAATAAAAGAAAAAGCAAATAAGAAATTAAAAAATGTTCACACAAATGAAAATACACAATATGGATATATAGTTAAAATAAAATATAGACATAATAAATTTTTATATTAATTAAGGTATATTTTCAGATTTTTTCATTTAATATTATATGTTTTGTATGTGTGTGGGCATATTTTTTCATTTATATTTTGTCATAATCTCATATTTTCTGTATGATGTGAATGATCAAAATTGATGCAAGGGAAAAAAATTGTGTCCGTAAATGAGTGTACTGTTTATAATTGATGTTAGGTTTAAGTCAGATAACATATTTGAAATTCTGATGTAGTTGTTTGCTATTCTCATGCATAAATTTTAAATTAATTATAATTTTCTGTTGTTAGAGTTGGAGGTATAGATATAGGTATATCCAGACAGGTGTGGAATTTTCAAGTATAGGTATATGACATTATTTTATAGGATCAATTTGTTTTTTGAAGATAGTTGAGAATGTCTATTTAAGTATAGATTAATTTTGCTAATGATACTTTTAGCTCTATTGGATATGTTATAAATATGTTTGGAAAAAGTTAATGATATGTCTAATTCTGGGCCTAAGTAATTGATGGTCTTCTTTTAGTAAGCATGATGGCTTGTGTTTTTGGTGCATTTACATTAATCACTTAATTATTAATTTTAGAGGGCTGAATAGTGTAAACGCCTTGATTTTGTTTTTAACTCAAATTAGAATAAAGTTTACAACTTTATTAATCATCTGTACTCTAATTCATAATGCTTTGATAATAAGGGCTGCACTAAACTCTGGTGTTCGGTTCCAATTGGTTTAAGTAGTACAGCCAATTCAAAAGAATTGTCAATCATGGTCATTAAGCTAATAATTAGGTTATAATGATACACTATATATTCATATTGTGTATCATTAATATGGCTGAACAATATATTTTGAACTGAAGTGATATCTTCTATCATGATAGCATGCTGCAGTAATAAAAGAAAACTCTTTCTTATTCAGTAAGATAATGTTTCTCGACAAAAAATTAATGGGTTCTCAAATTTTCAGACTGGAACCTTTGCTGGAAACATTGCAATGAAACATGAGCACGAAGAATTTCCCTCCGATCTATTTTTATTTTGTGAAATGGCAGGAGCTGAACTATTAATTGGTTTGTAGTTGTAGATAGATATTTAATAATTGCTTATTGAACATAATTATTAGTTGAAAATTTAGATATTTTGTTTTTATTATCCTATTTATATCATGATTGCAGCTGATAATAGTGGTGAGGAAAGAAGGATGGGATTTTTGGAGTATTTACAAACAGACATGAATAAAAAGCTGATTGTAAAAATTTATCTGCCAAATCTTGATGACAATCACTACGTAACAAGGTCTTACAAGGTAGGATTTTCAAAATTAAATTTTATGAGATACACATTAACAATTAATATAAAATAATAAATGTTAAATTTTTATAATTAATTGTTACAGATAATGCCCCGAGCACAAAATGCTCATGCTTATGTAAATGCTGGTTTTAAGGTGAAAGTCGATAAAAATAACAAATTTTCTGTCATGGAAAAGCCAACAATTTTATTAGGGGGCATTGAGCCTTCTTTTGTAAGTATCATTAATCATCCTAATAAATTATTCATTGGATCCCTTGGAATAAACAATAAATATGATTTAACTTTCAATCAAAACATTTTTTTTAATTTTAAAAAATAAAAATAATAAAAACTCATTATTACATAGCAAATTAAGCAACCTGACTTCACTTGAACTTTCATCAGGAGTAAATAAATATCTATGAAAAATTACAATCCCACATGAGACATAATCAAAAGAGTTCATTTAGAGAGGTTGATATTTACTCCTGATAATATTTCAATAGTTCTATAATAAATGTATATTCATTGTGTAATAAATTTGCAATACAATACATGGCTGTGACTTTCCACATAAATTAGCTATTTGAAAAATTCCTGTTGTTTCAGCTCCATGCAGTAAAAACGGAAGAATTTTTAACAGGTAATAAGTTACGTAATTATATTTATTAAAACTTTAAAAGGTAACTTTTATTGAGTAATTATTACAGTCTGCCACAAATGTGGGTAATAAGTAATCTAGATTGCTTTATGATTACATTCACATTCAAATATATTCTATTCTATGTGTATAAGCTATGCTATACATAAATAACATAACACATACAATATCCTTGAATTGATAATATATGTGTTTATGTGTGTGTGTGTGTGTGTGTGTGTGTGTGTGTGTGTGTTTTGTGATGGGAGGAGGAAAATCTTGCATATGACGAAGTGGACCGTGTGAGAGACCACAACAGTGTGAGATTCTTACTCACAAAAACCATCTCCCTATTCTTCTTCACCACCCCGCGGAACTGCTGTCAAGCATTACTTCACGGGGGGGGGGGGGGGGGGGGCGGACTGTTTTTGTGCTTACTTTATATTTTCTGCTGCAAATTATTGAGGCACTAGGAGGCCTCGTCTTTCCCACTCCTGTTTACCTAGCTTTCTGCAGATGTTAGCTGCATAATTTGCAACAGCATTCCAGTTTTCATCAGCAGAAGTCACCTGGCTAAACCAGGTTGTCTGGCACCAACTGATGGCCAAGCGTCCTGGCTAGATCTCTCTCTTTTGCAAATTTGGGGCAACAGAAGTGTGTGTGTGTGTGTGTGTGTGTGTGTGTGTGTGTGTGTGTGTGTGTGTGTGTGTGTGTGTGTGTGTGTGTGTGTGTGTGTGTGTGTGTGTGTGTGTGTGTGTTGTGTGTGTGTGTGTGCGTGCGTGTGTCTGAGTGTATGTGTTTGTGTATGTATATGTGTGTATATATATATATATATATATATATATATATATATATATATATATATATATATATATATATATATATATATATATATATATATATATATGATATAATAAAATTTAAATTTAAAAAAACTAAATAACAGTTATAGTAAAAATAAAACAAAATTAAATTGAAAGTTAAAAATACAGTAATACTTTATTAACAATATACAATCCTCCTAGGAATCCCCCAACCAGACCAGTTCTTCCACTTATGGAGGGAGAAGACAGGTACAGCTCTACTCTTTTAAGTGGAGGCTATAGTACTGTGAGAATAATATAGTGCAGTCACTCAGGGCATAAATGGAGAAGCTGGCCATTGCCAGAACTCCAACATAATTAAATTTTCATAAAAGGTCTCAGAGCCACTGCTATTTTAATCTACTAGAGGGTTATCTGATGTGTGAAACTAGATTATGATTGAGCCAAAGGGTTAGGATGGAAAGAAAGGTTACAATGGAATTTCAAAAATTTAAGGGGCATGAGAACGAGGATGTATGGTATATTAGGTAGGGATTTGGCTAGAGACATAATAAAGAGTATTCACTAGAGTTCAGTGGATTTTTTATTAGAATACATGTATGATATTCGACTTTCTTGTTCAAAAAACTAATTAAAATAATTTTAGCACTGGTGTATATTGAAGTTAATTGTATGGAATGGGCTAGTTTTACAAAAAATATAAGAATTTATTTCTTGCTCTAGGCTATTTTGTGTAATTTCACTCATAGATTGCCCCAAATTAATAAATAAACTAGGAAATGTGTATAATTTGCCTAAACTTCAGTCCCCTTAAATTAATATATAAATATTTTTTCAGGTAAAAAATTATTGGATGAAGTAACCCTGAAAGGAGCCCTATCAGTTCTAGAATCAGAACTGAAACCTGATCATGTCCTTCCTGATGCAACACCAGAGTTCAGAATCGGGCTTGCCTTATCCCTTTTCTATAAGGTGAAAAAAATAAAGATAATGATTTTAATTTAGATCCTTAGTTGATAATATTCAATGTAATTCTGTAAAATAATAGGTAGGTGTTTATATTGGTAGGTAATTACTTTTAATATTATAGTAGTAGTGACTGAGAATTATACTTGCTTGATAATAAAATAAATTTAGGTGACTTAAAAATATTAAAATAATAATTTTTAAATTTGAAATTGCAGTTTATTCTTTCATTGGCGCCAGATCAAATTAGTGACAAGTATAAAAGTGGAGGCTCTCTCCTCGAGCGACCTGTTTCCAAAGGAATTCAAGAATTCCAGACAGATTCATCTCTATGGCCTCTCAATAAACCTGTACCTAAAATTGAAGCACTGGCACAATGTGCAGGTAAGCAGCATTTTAATAAAATAAATAGTTTAACATAAAATAAACTTGTTATTAACTCATAAATATATATATATAAATTAACATTATATCAAAATATGGTTATGTTCCTATAGGAGAAGCCGAATACACAAATGATATACCACAGTTTCCTGGCCAAGTGTGGGGTCAGTTAGTTCTATCAGAAAGGGCCAATGCCCTCGTTTCTAAAGTTGATCCTTCTGAAGCACTGGTCAGTATGATGGATTGGTTTGTTAAATTTTGGTCATTTGAGACTTAATTTTCAAATTAAATAACAAGTTTTTAGGTATGATTAACATAGAAGTATTAGTTTATTCAATCATTAGTTCAATGACTAAACATACATAAATACAATTCAATGAATTTTTTATGTAAATAATTAAACAATTCCATTGCTCAATATTGCTTTCAGAGAGTAAAATATTCTGAACAGGTTAACCAGAAGTATAAATGTAATTTTGTCTTTACAGAAATTGCCAGGAGTCATTGCTTTTTTTTCTGCAAAAGATATACCTGGAAAGAATTCTTTTATTCAACCTCAATCTATAAACTATTTGGAAAATGAACGGGTAAGTGATAACTTACTAATGTTGCAGTTTTAAAACAAGTCTTAAAAGATTTATTTTATTATATGTATTTTATAAGGTTTTTGTGGACGGAAGGTCCAAGTATGCTGGTGAAGCAGTTGGTGTAATAATCGCTGAAAGCCACACTCTTGCTATCAAAGCTGCAAAGCTTGTGAAAATTGAGTATACAGATCAAGGAAAAATTTTAATTAACATGAGAGAAATAATAAATGGTGGTTTACAAGATAGGATAAAAGAGTATGCTCGATTGTCTCCAAAAGACAAAGGAAGTAAGTAGAATTAAAGAAAATAAAAGTATAATAAAGTAATCTTTTAAACTTTTCCAAAATATATTTAGAAGATAGACAAAATAATGTAATAAGATAAAATATAATGACCTGTCTTAACATTTTTTAAATTTATTTTTAATGCTCAGAGGATGTAAAGCAAACGATCAAAGGCACATGGGATGTGAAGACACAGTACCATTATACAATGGAAACACAAACCTGTATTGCAGTTCCGACTGAGGATCATTTAGAAGTTTATCCGGCATCTCAGTGGCCAGCCTCAGCTCAGGAGGCTATTAGTATAGTACTTAACATTCCAGAAAATGCGTAAATATTTTTTTTGTGTAATTTTTTTTTTTGTATATTTAAACATACTCATTTTCTCTTATCAAATGGGTTTCAGGTTGTACAGGTTTTTTTTTTCTTTCTGCTATAAAGAGAGATCTTCAAAGATGGTTTAATTTTCTTTGACCTGCATTATTATAAGGCTTCACTGTTATTTCATGTCATCTATATAGCTAGTGGAATTGATCTGATTAAATTGTGTTATAGATATTAAACATTGATAGAGATAAGAATGTGGTACTAATGGGTGAACGACTACTTAAACATTAATCTATTGTAGGGATGATAACTTTTTCACAATGAAAGTTAAGATTCATATGGTCCTTTAGGTTGTTGACATGACATCCTTCTTATTTTTAAAGCATCCAATTTTTTTTTTTTTAACATTTTCAGTGTAAATGTAGTAATATAGTAATATTTAAATCTAGTAAAGATTATCCTGTCAAACTTAAAATGAATACTGGGCATTATTTAAGTGTTAAATCAATCACACTGTAACCCAAGAATATTGTTGAGTTGTAATCAGGCCCTTCATATGCAGTTGTTAGATTAACATATATTTCTATATTTGTTATTCTTAATGTGTTCATAATAATTTCAACTTATCTTATTAATTTTTTAGCATTGATATGCGAGTAAGAAGATTAGGCGGTGGATATGGTGCAAAGATATCAAGAGCTAATCACATCGCAGCTACAACTGCTCTTTGTGCCCATTTGCTTCATCGCCCTGTGAGAATGGTCCTTAACTTGGAAACAAATATGGAATGGACTGGGAAGAGATTTCCAGTTTACAGTAATTATGAGGCAAGTATAATTAATCATTTTAATAAGTTAAAATAACATTGTCTTATACTTTATTATACCTTTCAAACAGCACTCTTGGTAATTTATTAATCAAGAATCAGAGAAAAAGTCAATCTGACATTTTTATACATTTAACGCAGTAATAAATAAATGAAATAACAAAATATTGTTTAAAGTTGTAATAATTCATAACTTTAAAAAATATTAGTTCCTTTATGAAGGTCAAAATGAAAGTATTTACCCAGTTCAAATGATGCTGCTGTTAATGGCTCCTCATAATAAGGTTATATAATAAGAATGAACCTTTTCAAATTTATGTTCCTTAAAGCTTTTAATAAATTCTCAGTAACATTAATCATTTACTATTTTCTTTTTAAATTCTTTGAATATACACAGATCTTCTTTTTCTTTATTTCCCTATTTTTACACAATCCAATTCTTTTCCTCCTCCTTTTATAAGTGTAATCACTACCACAGCTAGTTCTTTAAAAGGGAAGTTTTTAAACATGCTCAATTTGATAAGTAGACGTTATCTATCTAACCAAATAAAATTAAAATAAATGCCTTAGTAGATTTGTCAGCCTCTGTTAAATGTTATATGATGGAAATGCTACCTGCTGTATAAGAATTGACCTTTATAAGCTATTTAAATGCAGATTTTAGATTGACAGAAAAATTTTAGAGTGGCATCCAATACACTTGAAAATCATTCTACCAATCTCATTTCGGAATTTAAAAAAGACTATTTTATCAGTTAGCATATATTTTAGGCACTATTCTTCACTTTTAGACTTTAATGAATAGTCATAATATAAAAATTCTGAATTTCTAAATAGGTGGGAGTAGATGATAATGGAGTGATTCAGTACTTAAAGGGAGCCATGTATCAGGATGATGGTTATTGTCCAAATGATTCTTCGATCGGTGCCACAATTCATCATGTACGGAACGTCTACAATGCATCGAGATGGGATATTACAGGTTATGGAGTTACTACTGATTCTGCTTGTAATTCATGGTGCCGTGCACCAGGTAAGTTTGACACCTATATAAAAAATTCTCATCTATGTTCAACATATTTCATTATTTCTAAATAAATTAATACTAACATAGCATAAAAACTCTATGCATTAGAGAATTACTTACAATTGAATAATAACCTAATTTTAATTTGAAGTAAAGTGTTAATAATAAAGCAGTTTTGTTATTTTCAACAATTTTATTACTGTATATTGAAACAACCAAAGCAGTTTCATTTAAACACTCTTAAATAAAATATAACACAAATTAAAATATACATTTTTAAAGATTTTTTTTTTAAACAAAAAATTGAAATAATTAATTTTATTTATAATAAAAGCAGCATTACATGTAAAACGGGAGTACATGTTCTCATTTTTAAACTGTAATCTGGAAAAATTAAGAGAGTTGACAATTAAAATTTGAATAATCATCGCCCCCCTGATTGACTCCCCCTCCCCCAAATAGCGATCGCCTCCAGGTTGGGAAACAGTGTTCTAGGATAAGCAAGCAAAGAGTCAGACCTTTTTAAAAAAATTAAATTGAGAATTTTTTTTTTTTTATATTATATCAATTTATTGAAATTTACAACTGTACAAAATATATACATCAAGTAAATGTGTCACTAACTATTACAACAACATGACAAAACTTGAAAAGAATTACTCATTAGTAGCACTTCAATAAAAATTCTACACTAGAAGGTCTCCAGGCCATCTTCTTTTCAGATGCATCGGATGATTATCGGGAATGGTGTGGGAAGCAAGTTGAGAAATTAGGGGATTTAAGTGGTTATAGAGCTTACTATGAAAGGATAGGTATCTGGTTTGGGCTAAATCAGCAACATATGGAACATTAAGATCTTTATGGATAAGTTTATTAGTGATAAGGTAAGGAGCGTTGAGAAAAATTGAGAATTTAATTCCTGAATTTAACTTAATTTCTTTATTAAACTTTTATGTGAAAAAAAGGATTATTGGATCAAGTCGAGGAACTAAAAAGGATTTATAATACCCACTTTCCATCATTTATGTTTCCGAGAAAATACTTCTATCAGAGTATTAAAATGTTTGTTTTTAAATTTTAGTTCTATCCATTAAAATCCTGTATTTAAGCACATTAGTTATGAATTTCAAAAATTATATTTCCATCAAGAAATTATTTTTAAATAATAATAGTTTGTAATGTTTTCAGTTTATACTTATGGATCTGATTTGTCTACAAAGTTAGTTGAATAATTAGTTTAGCATTAGTTATGAATTTCAAAAATTATATTTCCATCAAGAAATTATTTTTAAATAATAATAGTTTGTAATGTTTTCAGTTTATACTTATGGATCTGATTTGTCTACAAAGTTAGTTGAATAATTAGTTTAGCAAACTGATAACTATTTCTTTATTAACACATTCTTTCTGCTCTCTTAGAGATAATATCTAATAAATATTTTTAAAGAAATTAATATAATTTTTTTATCAATAAGTAACCAATTTTGTTGTAATTGACTTTTTATTTTACCTTGGAACTACTAAAAAGAAGATATGGTTATAGAACATACATTTAAGCAATTATGAATAATTTTAGGTTCAACTGAGGCAATAGCATTTATTGAAACAATTATGGAGCATATAGCTAATGCAACAGGAAAAGACCCCATTACAGTCAGACTAGCAAACATAGACCCTTCTGATCCAATTGTTCCTCTGATAAATGATTTGAGAAAAAGTTCTGAGTATGATAGTAGACTTCAACAGATCCAAGATTTCAATGCGGTAATAATTTTAACAATCCTTATTTTATCAATAGCATTGTAATAATGAAAGAAAACTATATCATTAAAACAATTCAATCCTTACAGCAAAATCGATGGAAAAAACGTGGTATCACTCTCGTACCCATGAATTATCCATTTGATTTCTGGGGAAGCTTCTATGGTATGGTATCAATTTACGGTATGGATGGGTCTGTTGCTATTACACATGGGGCAATTGAAATGGGTCAAGGTGTAAATACTAAGGTAATCAAAATACCAATTCTAAAATTAATTCAATAAATAGATTCCTGTTGTGAATTATTTGAAGTATTTTTTTCTTTTCAGGCAGCTCAAGTAGCTGCTCATATTCTAGGGATAGAACTTGAATCCATCAGTGTGAAACCAACGATTTCAGTAGCTTCACCAAACAACTCATCGACTGGGGGAAGCCTTGGAAGTGAAGCAATTTGCTATGTAAGTAAAATTTATGAGATAAAATAAAACATTAAATTAATATAACTTTAAATTGAATAAAAAAAAAAAAAAAATTGTAAAAATTTGGAGTATACTAAATATGTCTAATGCATGGAAAATCAATCACATGAAAAGGATAAAGATTTAGTTGTTTAGGATAGCTAGGAAGATTATATTTTTTGAATCAATAGTTTTTTTAATGATACAAAAAATATAAATGTACAAATAGTTTTTTATAAACTGAACTACATAGTGTAATTGATTTTATTTTCAGGCAGTTAAAATATGTTGCGAAGAACTAAACAAACGGCTACAACCTATAAAGGATAAACTGGGAAGTTCAGCTAGCTGGAAAGATCTCTGCAATGAGGCTTACAAACAAAACATTAATCTCAACTATACCTACATGTAATATTTCATAATAACCTAGATAAATATTTGATTACACTTATTGATCTTAAATCATGCTGAAGTTACTGAAAACAAAATAATAATAAAAATTTAATGTCTTAGAATATAATCTAATTATACCAGGAATGTTTAACTGTTTCATTAAAAAAAAATCAGTTTTTATCATATATTATTTGAAAATATTTTTTTAGGTTTACAAGCAGAGATGATGTTAAATCATATGCTATTTATGGTGTGGCTGTGACTGAAGTTGAAGTAGATGTCCTTACTGGCCAGTACCATGTAAGTTTAAATTAAAAATATTTGTAACAAATTAAGCAACTTTAGAAGGAATTCATTTAACGAACAGCATCTTTCAAACAAGACAAAAACACGTAACACATTAGAACTTTAATTTTATTTATATCTTCTTTCTTCTTTTAAATGGTGTTTTTCTTTGTCAGGTTTCCATCAGGTCAAACATTCCTTCCACTGTTCCTGTCCCACCAATCACCGTCCCTCAGACCTTTTCCTGCCATTTCCTCCTTTATATCATCCTCCTATTTCCTTGCTGGTTGTACTCTCCTTCAATTTCTCGGAGGGTTCTATCTTTTCACCATCTTAATATTTATCCAATACAATAATATTGGAGATAGCAAGTTGTAAGGAACACTATTAATCTGTTTTTTGATTATTAATATTATTTTATGTTACAAAGTAAATTTCTAACTTCATCGTTAATTATGAAAAAATCATATCAAGAGAGTTACAACATTGGAATGTACGTTACTTACAACTGACATACTATTTTTTTTTTTTTTTTTAGCACTTATTTTCAAAGTTAAAAAAAAAAAAATTAAAATCACTAAATAAAAATATTAGATTCAATGAACCCATTAATTTAGTTTAAAACAAAAAGGTTTTTTAAAAAATAGTACATTTTTAATGAAATTCATTGCAGTAGCTAAAACATAACAACTCTCATAAGAATGTGACTACATTTAATCATCAATGTCAGGGGTCTCCAAACTTTTCAGCCATCGGGCCATACTGATTAATTCCAAAGGGCCAACACCGTTTTAATTTTTCTACCAGTATCTATAATTTCTAGACTCGTCGCTGAGTAGGCACCCTGAGCGAGCATACGCTTGCTAAATTCACTAGTTCAATTACTGTAGTGTTGTACTGTATTGTTACGACCACGAACATTAATACTTTACAATCCGTCAGAAAATAATACTTTTTCATTCACAATTGCTCTGTCGATTTTGCAGTCGGAGCTTTGAGTGCTTAGAATATAAATTTTGATACTCGTTTTTTAGTCTTTGATGTCATTGCGAATAAAATTAAGATTTATCAAAATCCTTTTGATACTGACATTGAAACACTAACCTCAGTACTTCAACTTTGTTAACTGATGAGCATCTTAAATCTCTTTTAATTAGTACAAGTAAAATTGGTCCACAACTACAAATTATTGTCGTGGGGCGGATTGATGACAATGGGGGCCGGGCCGGATTTAGTCCACGGGCCGTTATTTGGAGACCCCTGATCAATGTGATTGTAACATAAGTTACCGAAAATTAAGTTGATCTAGATATATATTGATAATTTCTTTAATATGGGGAATTCCTACAGTTAAAAAAAAAAATGATAAAATTAAAATAAGCTCCTGATCAATACAAAATTAAACAATGAACTAAATATATGAAAATGCAACCAAAGAAAGTCAAAATAATTTCTGATATGAGACAGATTTCATTTAAAAAAAAAAGAAATCCACATGGAATGGAGTTCTAGATCCAAGAATTAAAAATCATTCATGTGACTATATGATATAATATTTACTGCATTCATTTCTTTAAACAGAAAAGTTTTATGAATTCTTCTTTGAATATGCAAAAATAATCCAATACAGTAAATTTATTCTAAGTCATTTAGAGTAAAAATAGATCTTTATGAGAAGGGTTTATTATTATTAGTATCGAAATTTTAGAATTCGATATTATTAAATAAATACACATTTAAATTATTTTATTATATTAGACGCTGTCAGTTTCTTTATAATTTTTAAGAAGTTCCTATGAGCTTAAAGACTATTATTAATAATTATTTTACCATTCTAGACAAGAAGAGTAGATATATTGGAAGATGCTGGGCAGTCATTAAGTCCTGAAATAGACGTAGGACAGGTGGAAGGTGCTTTTATCATGGGGCTTGGATATTTTACCTGTGAGGAAACAGTGTACAAAAAAGAGACAGGCCAGCTACTTACCAACAGGACTTGGGTAATCATTTAATTAATTTTAATTTTCTATCCTGAATAGTATATTGTTTCAGTTATTTTCATGTTTTACTTTCAACCTAAATACAGAAATTTTTAATTAAAAATTATCTGTTTTGAGGGCTTAAACTTTGTTATAAATGCTAGTATTAATCCAATTTTACCTTTCTTTTTTTCTTTTTTTTACAGAATTACAAACCACCTGGTGCAAAAGATATACCGATTGATTTCAGGATAACTTTACGCAAAAATGCACCCAACCCAACAGGTGTTTTACGATCTAAAGGTAAGAATAATTCTTGTTTTTATGACTGTTTATACTTGTAGGATCAGTCAATAAGAAAAAATAAGAAGTGTTATATTAACAAAAATTCATGTCCTCCAGCAAATTGTTTATAATATCTTTAGTTCTTATGAATGTGACTAGTTTCCTCATCTTTTCAATTTTTTTTTTTTAAAACTGCTGCTCTGATGATGGCCATAATTGTTATAGCCAAAGAGTCAACATAGTAATAACATTTTTAGAACATAACAATTCTCATTCATTTTTATTTGCTGATCTCTCAAGTATCTACACAATCATATTTGCCGAAAAATTCAACTTTCCAATGTTTGTTTGTTTTCCCATGTTGCTTGCTGTCTTAAACGATAAAAAAAAGTTGCAATGCATCTTTTTGTAAGATTATATGTTATATGAAGATGTGTTATTAGTTTTAAATATATGGACCAAATATAAATCAATCTAATAATGCTAAATTTTACCTAAATAAATGAAATTTTACACAAGTCATTCCTTATCCCAAACAAACACTAAGATAGTGTAAGAATAATTATGGAAGAAATGCCATTGATAAAAGATGGAGAAATAAAACTAATTACTTCACACAACTTAGATTTGAGGTTTTATTGTAGAGAAAGTCCCATAAGCCCTATGCCAACAACTCTACAATAAAACTCTGTGGCATATTAAAGTAGAGACAGGAATTTAATGCAATTGGATAAAATTAACAAACCTGGTTTTAACACAATTTTGTTTAACAATGTTAAAAGTAGTTGTCTTGGATAGAACTTTTTCTCTAAAAAAAACAAAAAAAACATCTATATTCTGTCTGTTAGTCTTAATTCTGTTGCTCATCTTCACCTTAAAACATTAGATAATTTATAAACTGATAACTAATAATAAAAATTTTTTATAGCTACTGGTGAACCTCCTTTCTGCCTAAGCTGCTCTGTTGTCTTAGCTCTCCGAAATGCAATTGAATCAGCACGTAAAGACAGTGGAAAACAAGATGTCTGGTTTGATTTGGGTATGTTTTTTTTGTTTTTTTTTCTACTACAGGCTTACTACCTGTATATTTTTATTTGTATGATAAATAATAATATATAGGCATATTGTTTTTGTTTTTTTAAGGTAAATAATTTTTTTATTTTTTTATTTTAGATCCACCATGCACCGGTGAAAGAATATGGCTTGGGTGTTTGACTAAAAAAGAAATGTTTAAACTGTGATAATTTAATAATTATCATTTATGAAGAGTAATCAGACAGTATTCGTTAATTTGATAAATAAGTAATTTGAATAAAATAATGAGCATATGACATTATAGGGAACTGATTATTTACATGTTTGTTAATTAATTAACTTAATCAGCTAAAATAATATTATTATGCAATAATGTAGTAAATATTGAAATATCAAGGTAACAATATTACCTTAAAAAAAAAAATAATAATAATAATAAATGTTTCAATTTATTAGATGAATAATAGTGCTGAGATTAAATAGATAAAGAAAAAAAAATAATTCAAGCAAAACACAACAGAAAAACTTCGATAATAGCTAAGCTACCTATAAACATATTTAATTAAAATCTTTATAAAGCATAATTTTTAAGATTGTAAAAAAATATATTAGTAAAAATCAATATTTTTTGTACCTTACTAATCAATATAGTAATTTACTCTGTTAGCAATTAATCTTAATGTGAGACAATTAAAGATGTATATGATATGTTATATTTTAATTAATTCATTGTTAAGTACTGATATTTTATTTTATAATTGTATTTTTATTGAATAAAATGTTACTAATTTCAAAAAAAAAAATGTTTTATTTTAAAAAAGAGGACCCAGCACTAAAGACAGCAGATAAAGCATGGAACGATGTTCCAATTTGTTTTCAATATGGATGGTGAAAAAAAAAAGGTTTGAAAGTAAAACTTAAACTTTAAGTAAATCCAAAGAATAAGTTTGCTATTCACAAAAAAATATACAACTAATTTTACCAACAAATAAGTTTTATTTGAGGTTTATTATACATAACAAAATGTAAAAATAATACAAATGTACATATGAATATTCACAATATGACACAATTACTTTGTAAAAAAAGGAAATTTGACAACTTAATTCACCTACAGTACATTTAAGAAGTCTCTTGAACATTAGTTCTTTGGCAAGAATCCAAATCTAAAACAAATTAAAAAAAAAAATGCTTAAATGAAATTATAAATGATCAGTTAGCTATGAGTGTATTAATTTCAAATACATTAGAATTCATATTTAAAAACAAGAAAACTGAAAAGCTAATTTATAACATAAAAATACAAATAAAGAAAATTATTCTTCAAATTAAATTTATTACTATGATAAATTTTAAAAACAAAATAGATGGCAAGTAGGATTCAGATAATTCTGATTTAAAAAATTCAGAATTTATTTTACCAATCAACGCTTGAGGGTGTAAGTAATTAAAAAAAATAATTAGATAGAAATTGATAGGCAAAAATATTTCCTGATATCTTATTATTATTAATTTCAGGGCTGGAGAATGATATTTAGCCAGTATATATCTATGCTCTTGCAATTTCTATTCAACTATACTATCTCCTTACTATATAATATATAACAAATAAATTTGTACAGCCAGAATAGTTGAATCCTATATACCTTGTTCAACAGTCCTGTTCATAATCAAATGTATTAAACATGAAGAAAGGCTTGATGATAAGGGCGAATTGGGATGGCCGAGAATTAGCTCTCGTCGAAATGAGAAGAGTGATATAAGATGAGATGTGAAAAATTAATGCTGACCTTACAATACCAGAAAGATTTATCAGAAAGATAGTATGGAATAAAATTTTGTACTTGGAAACATCTGCAGAACCTGACACGATTAAAAGATACCTTAGAAGAAATGGATCAGGTCAGATTAAATAGGAAAGAAGTAATATTTGTCTATCTGATCCTTGGACATTTAATTTCCTTTCGAAGACTAACAGGACATCTTTCCATAGCTCTGTAGTTTTTTTTTTTTAAGTCCTTTAAAGGATTTTATTCTTTATTTTTCATAATTGTTATAAATGGTTTTTCTATTTACTATGGCCTGAAATCCATTTCGTCTAAGGTATCTTCAATTCGTATCAGATCCTGCAGATGTTTCCAAATACAGAATTTACTTCCATGCTTTCTTTTTAACAACTAGTTAACTTCCCTACACCAGACTTTAAGTGATTAAAGAAGATAATTTGCTGCTGTCAGTTTACTCTTTTTTATATTTATAGAGTAAATACATAAATATTATCCATATTTTGGGGATTTCAATTATCAGGTGTGTTTCACATGTGAATGAGGAAGAATATGAAATCATCAAAAAAATTATTTTTTAATGAGAGTAGAAGAAATCGTACTTTCTTCGTCGTGTACAAAAAAACTTTTGCTGCTCACTGTATATTTTTTCAAACCTTAACCTCTATCTTTATTTTACGTAATTACATATAAAATAAATAATATTTTTTTTACAAATCTACCCATCTCACTTTTATTTTTAGCTAACATTAATTTCTATATTATATTTATAATATTAGATATACATTTACTTGATTTGTTTTCAGAAGGCTTTAGACCTCTAATAGACAGATCATATACAACCTCTTCTATTTTCTTCAAGTCATATTTAAAACAATCATAATGTTTTCTCAGAGAGTCATTTTTGAAGTTGAGTAAACGAAACCCAGTATTCAGCTCATTGACGAACTGTGATATGGCAACAGGGCGTTCATAGTCCCCACAAGCAGCACTATTTACTGCCAACCTAGACTAAAAAAAAAAAAAAAAAAAAAATCGAAACTTAACTTTTATTAAAACATTTGTAACCTACAATATTACCAATAACTAAGATGGATTTAAAAAAATATTTTCATTATATCAACCTAAAAGTATAAAAGTAATCACGAACCAGTTCTGTAACCAACTGAAGAAGGCCATGCAAGTAATCTTCCAAGTCTAGGTGAAAGCCTTCTGATTGGTCGATTTTTACTATATAAAAATAAAATAAATAACATTTAAACAGGCACAAAACAATGTGTGATTTAAAGTATATTAATGAAAATTAGGAACAATACTAATATGTAAGGTAGACATTATACTGCACAAACTAATTAGTAATTTTACAATTAATACATTCCAAGTTTACTATTCCTAAAGATAAAACAAATCATGTTTCAAGAGTTCATTGTCATTATTCTAGGAGGCTTCTGTCCCAGAAGGGTTCATCTATTTTTTCTAAGCATTCCTTTAATTAAAAATTTTAAAAAATAAAAACAATAGAGAAAAATATAATTGCTTGGCTATCATAAATGGAATGAATTTGCGTTGACATATTTTAATAATAAATGTAATACTATAAGAACATAAGTCAATAATATACAAATAAAATACTTACAAGAGAGTTCAGAAGCAACTGATTCTCTGGACGCTAGTTTGCCTGATTGGAGGAATTCAATTAAAGCAATGCAAAATACAGCTTTTTGAGTAATACCTCGCCAAATTTCATGATATTTATAATATTCTTTAAGTGGGATTCCTGAACTCAATTTCTGGTAAACTTTGGCACATGATTCAACAAGTTCTTTAGCTCTACTAAGGACTTTTGGAACTAAAACAAATAACTCATAGAATCTAGACATAAATCATAATAGTAAATAATAGTCGCACATACTATCTTTAATTCCAGATTCTAGATGAATCCCTTGAAGGATTGTCATCATTTGCCTTATTTGTAGCTCTAATTCGCGGGTTGTTTCTTGTATTACCTAAAAACAAATGTCAATCCACCTTAATAAACTCCTAAAATAATTTATTTTTTTATAGTGGATTCCTAAAGCAATGTTCACCTCACGTCGAGCCTGTTCTTCTTCTACATATTTTTGAAATTTCTCAAAAAGGTTCAGCATATCCTCAGAATTAGTAGACATGATTAAAAACCGCACGGACGTTGTTATCACACTAACAAACTGTTAGAAACAATCAGTAAACAAGCCTGAGAAGGTTTCAGCGGGAATAGCAATCACAGAAACAGCTGTGCTCTTTTAGTTTAATTACTGATAACAATGGAGCGCTGACAACGTAGGTGGGTTTTTGTTTTCAAAGTTTTTATTGAATGAAGTTATTAAATAAGGATTTTAAAATCTTTGATTTAATATCTTTTAAGTATCCAAGTTAGAAAGATAGAAGATTTTCCACTATTTTACTTGTTACTACTAAACAACGATTTTTAAGAGCTTCCGGTTACAGGATTTGAACAGGAGAATAAGATACTTGAAATATTCTGATTAGTGATATCATCAACTTCTTACGAGATACAGTCAAACTTTAACTTTTATAAGGACTGATTAAAGAACCTACGATAATATCAGCGACAAATCTGCTACAGATGGTACCGGTAACAAGTAATAATGAGGCAGCCAGCATACAAGTTCAGCAGTTGATCATATAAGAAATTTTTGTTTTTTAATGTTCTTTCTGTTCAGAGCAGTAATGAGAAGAGGTGGGCCGATTAGTCGGGAATGCAGACTAATTGGCGGTATCTGTAGTCGGTGACTGATCGGCGATTATTCAGCAAAAAGCGCCGACTATTCGGTCATTTTCATTAATTTATATTTATATGCTTAAAAATACAGTTAGTAAAAAAGTCTGTGTACATCCATTATTGAAATACTTACCTATTCTTCTTCTTTTTTTTTAATCTAGTAGCTTTATTTCGAAATTTTGTTATGGATTTAATTCAAATTAATGTGCCAACTCAAACACATCATACATTTTTTTTTTTGTTGGCGTGATTTCCTAAATATATAACCACCCCAAAACTTGTCTTCCTTTCTTGAAATGATGACTTGTTTTCTGATTTCTACGAAAATCTCAATGATGAGAACAAATATAATTTTTAATTTACTTCCTTGCACAGAAACAGATATTTAAAGACTAAAAATAGCTGAGAAGAGAACAATGTCTGTAATCCTTTAGAGAATTAGCAAGTTTTTGTTGGATATTTTTTGTCTATGAACAGTGTACACAGAATTTGTTGGTATATATTTTCTTATTTAATTACTATATTTCCGAAATTACGCAAAAAAAATTTTGTTTGATGTGTATGAGTTGGCACATTAATTTGAATTACATCCATAACACAAATTCAAAATAAAGCTAATACAATAAATTAAAAAAAAAAAAAAAAAAAAAAAAAAAAAAAAAAAAAAAAAAAAAAAAAACGAATTCGTATTTCAATAATGTGTGTACACACAGACCTTTTTTTTTTTATAACTGAAGGCTGATTGAAATGAAAACTGGCCTATATTAATTATAATTTTTATTTCAAATTAATTTTTAACGTTTGAGATTTAATCAAGGAGAAGGATCTCTTATTTTTTCAAAATCAATCATCAAACTTAAAGAACTATTTTATTTACATAAAATAAATTCGATAACTTTTACTATACTGAATAAAGAAAAATGTAGCCTACTTTTTATTTATTTATTTTTTTTTTTCAAATCACAGTTTTTGTTTCCTGTCATAATTAAAAAATATTAATCCTTAAATGAAATGTAATATAAAGATAAAAACACAAAAAGATAAACTCAAAGAACTCTTGGACAGCATTTTCAACTTCCCCAAAATTATCAAATATTTTTCTCTTGAAAAAATGGGCCATGGATCGAAACAAGTAGTAATCCGAAGGTGAGAGGTCTGGACTATATGGTGCATGAGGTAGGAGTTTAAACTCATGAAGTTCTGTAAACATTTCTGCTGATTGTTGAGGAGTAAGTTCGTGAGGGACCAGGTCTTTTTCACCTTTCCCATGGAGAGAAGATGGCGAATAACAGTATCTTTCACACCACACTCCCTGGCAAGTTTGCGAGTACTTGGACGGATTTGACTCAACAGCTTCCTTCAGAACCTCATCAATATCCATTAATGGCCACCCGGAGCCCTTCTTCCTTTCCAACGTCCTATCTCCCCACTTCTAAATTTTTCAAACCAATGCCGCGCAGTGCGCTCTTCAAGGACACCTTCCCCTTCATATTTAATAATTTCACGAGTCGCTTCAGCGGCTGTGAAATTTTTTTTCCAGTAATGTCTTAATATTAAGAGAATTTCATTGAACACTGTCATGTTTCTTCTTTGAAATAAATAACTGAACTGAGGCTTTTTTTGGAGAAGTCCAGTGTTAGTAAACAAGCTTAGAGAATGCTCTAAAGGGATTATTAAATGATATAAAGTATTGGTAAATGATAAATAGCATTAAGATATTTACAGACTTTTGAACTCTGGAATTTGATAAAATGGTCATTTTTTTTTTTTTTTATACACTATTATTTACTGCTAAACAGTAACTTTTTCTTTCCCTTTTACTACTTTTACTACAGTAACTTTTCCTGTTCCTGTTTAAACAAGTCATTAATTTCACTATGAATTCTAAATTATATATGTAAATAGCAATAGTTTCTAATTAAATGTAATAGGGAATGTTGGGTAATTCTAGTCTCTTCTCAGGAACATTGCTTGTCTCTATGACTACTCTATGACTGCTAGTGATGAGTATCATGTTTGGTCAATAGATTTTTAGGGTTTACTTATTGAATGAAATGACTTTGATTTAAAAGGTATGTCTAAAAAATAAATTGTATGCTTTGAATGAAATTAATTTTTGTTGAAGAGATGGCTATTAATAGTTTAAAAATTATGTTTATGATGAAAATGTACCATAAAATCAGCTTTTTAAGCACTTGAATAGTGGACCTTTATTCTAAGAAATTGATATTAAAACATGGATTCATTACCGGAAAAACAAGTGATGATACCAAAAGATGACAGTACTTCGTGGTAATGAATCACGGTGATGGAAAAGTAGTTTATGAATAGAAATAGATTATATATGTGATATAATTGATGTAAAGTAATATTGAACTTGAATTATTTGTAATATTTTAGAAAAATGTTTGGGCAAGAAGATGTTTCTTTGAATCAAGATGATTTAATGAACCAACTTAAGGTATCTTTATTATTATTTATTCAACACTGACAAAATCATCATTATTTATTTTTATCAACTTACATTATTACTTTCTTAATTAATTTTAATTCATATAAAATTATTAAATTCATTGTTTTTATATTATGTATGTTGATTTAGAAAATAATTTGTTAAATGGACCTAACATTCATTAAAAGTTTAAAGAAAAACTAGCTTAAATTTGGCTGAAACTTACAAATGATAAAAATGAAGAGGCAGGTATTGTTTTTTTGTTTTTTTTTCATTTATGATTTTTGCTGATTAGCCTCATAACAACTCACTGTGTACTTACAGTAATGCATTAATTTTAGTTTTTGAACATTTACCTGATTTGAATAGTATGAAATTTCCTTGGTTAGGTTTTTTAATATTATTAAAAAAAAAACTTTAAGAGGTTTGAAAAAAAAAACATTAATAGCTCTTTCATATTGTCTTATAAAATCATTCTTAAATGTAATAATGACTAATAATGACTTATAATATTAATTTTTTTCATTTTTTAGGTGCCAAAGAATGGCTCCTTAGACAACATAGAGCTGAAACTGGCCATTGCAGTTTTAGAAGAATGTGTTGAAAAAATTGCTTTTTTAGGTGCTAAGCTACCAAAAGTTGATGTGAATTTTTCAATGCAAGGAATTGAAGAGAGGTTTTGAAATTAATTATGATTAAATTTACTTATAATCATTTTTAAATGTCTTTCAAAAGAAATACAAGAGTGTTTGAGTGTGTAAAAGGTTTTAATATTTATCATAAGATTTAATCATTTTAAACAGAATAACTTTCTCATTTAGTTTAATGACCAAAATAGATTTTTGAAAACAAAAAATACAGAGAACTATTATACTCCCGTCTTAAACACATAAATGGTAACTTAGATTTTTAGTTGGATTAAAGATTTTCATGTCTTGTGATTGGTTGAGGTTTAATATTAGTCATTATTTCAGTAAAATTAGGTACTTTTGTAACTTTCATTTTTATAAAATATTGTACATACATAGGTTGCACTTTTCACCAAGAAAAATTTGCTTTAAGTAACAAATATAACCAAACCAAAAATTTCACCAACCCCTATTGTGATTAGTAAGGCAGCATTAGTAAAGAATTGATCATAAGTTTTAAGATTTCCAGTCAACTGAATTTACAATGAATAGTGTAAAATGAATAGTCGCTTTAAATTCATTTCTTTGGTTCCTTTATTCACTATTCAACCAACTGTGAAACTTTTGGTTCTATTTTTTGCCTTTCCATAACTAAAATGGCAGTGTCATGATTCATTTTAGGGTACTACTAGAAAATATATATTTGAACTGGTATGGAAATCCAAATAATCTTTAAGAAAAAAAGCTGTATGACCCACTCCCCAACAGCTAATGCAGCTGACAGGCCAAAACTTCTTTAACAATTTTATACTGTGCTCTTGTTACTGCCAGGAAGGTAATACAGAATATTGTCATAATCTACCTTCTCTTTAATAGCATTCAAGGGTTAGGTAATCAATTTGTTGTGGTGAGTCTTCTGTTGGCACTGAAAAAAAAGAAGGTTATATCCAAAGGTTTCCGTTTATGTTATATTGTCATATTAACCACTTAGAGTGTTGGCCAATGTCTCATTTCGGAATAAGCAGAACACTGCCAAGTGGGTTGGATGCTTTTTGCAAAAACTAAATAGAGTTATAATGACATGTGGTTAGGTTGATGCTAAATTTTTCTTGAATTTTAAGTAATTAAATGCAGCTTAGTTGGTCTATGAAATCGTAGATTGGCCTATTTTTGTTCAAATGTTGTACTTAGTTTAATTTTTGTCATTTTGTGGGTTAGTTGGTTTCGGCATAATGCTGTCAAATTGACCCTTCATGTGTTAGTTCCAAGTAATTAATAGCGAGAGATAGGTTGATCTTCCAAGGTTTGCCTGTGACATTATTGATGTACTACCAGTACTTATCATTTCTTCTCTTCTTGTCATTCAAGAGAGCATTTTATTTATTGACTGGAAACTGTCAGATGGTCTTGGACCTAACTTAAGGATCTGAATGAAATATGATGATGATAATGACTAAACTACTTTCCAATGTGCTGTAAAACAATGATAAAAACATATCTCTGGTCATTGGCCATAACTAGTTGAGTCGACTTTTCCACAAATTTTGGTAAGATAATCAATGTTTAACTCGGGCTCTTACACTTTTGGTAAAAGTTAGTAACTATAGAAAGAATAATTTACCAAAAAAAATAAAAACTATTGGGATCTAGAGTTACAAACAATTACCAATAGTGTAAGAGCCCGAGAGTTTAACAGTAATCATCATAAAACAATTGATTTCTTTTACTATATTAGATAAGACCAAAATCGAGCTGAAAAAAATTGTCCTGACATATTTATGTTAATATAGGCTGGGATGCAATTATTTTGTAAAAAACACACCTGAATGTATAATGCCCTTATTCGTATCTAAAATGTCCTTTGTCATCATATTCTTTGTTTTTTGTTATTTATAGCCCCGAAGAAGGCTTGTAATGCATGCTGAAATATTGGCTCTTCATTGAATAATTGAACAACCAGTAGTGACTCCTGGTTTGTGAGCTGTAACCATCCTTATAGAGGCAGGGATCTTATTGGGGTTCGACCACTTTTATGGGATGTCCGCATACCACTTTAAACCACCAAAACTAGGTATCCTTCGTAAGATTATCTTCTTTTTGCGAGTGCGATACAAGAATACTAGGTCCCTTCAGAGCAACTGCATGATATGCTTTTCTTTTCTTGTTTATTCCATTGAGGCCGTCTTTTCGTACGTCCTTGGAACAGAAACCTATGATGATCCTAATTCGAGATTGAAATTCTCCTCCTACGTATTATTTTATCTGTTTGACTCCCCTTTTTCATGTTCAAAGCTTAAGTGGGTCTTACTACGGGATGATTTATTATGGTGTATTTGGTGGCGTCTATTGGTCCGCCTTCACACTTTTCACTCCATATGTTATTGCTTCTGTATCCTATTGAGAGGGGTCGCTCCTCCTGAGGTTGAGGGGTGTCCTTTACACCGACCGTTTTACAAGCTATTGCCGTGGTACGGAGATAGTACCTGGAACTGCAGGTAGCCGCATATCCGTTCTCCTAAATTGAAGCTATACAAAGCCCAAAAATCTATAATAATGATCTTATTTCTATTTTCTATATGTTCAACCAAGAATTTGTTAATGATTCTACTACTTAAACAATCTAATTAATAACGGGTTGGTTATAGTTATGATTCTGTTTAGTTTTTAACATAAAAGAAAATCAATTTGAACTCCTACATTGTTTTTTTAAACCCGTCCCCTTTTATATGAAACAATAATATTTTTTAAAAACGTTATTGTTTATAATAGGATGTTATAAACAAATCTTTTTATATTAATTTTAACAAATCTTTCATAACTTCTTAAAAATCCTAAAAATATTGCCCAAATAATTAGCTAATAAAACGACAATAATTAATCTACATATAAAATCAATACGGTCCCTGCCTAACTATTTATTGAATTATTTTCTTTATGAAGTTTAAAACACATGAACGACTATATAATTGCTATAAATTCCTATTAAAAAAATACACACACACTCAGATCCTACATAAAAAGTTCCGTACTCCCCCACTAATCATCTTTCCTTGTTCCCCCTGACCCCCTCAACTTTATACGAAAACAATTCAAACAAAGTCTCCTACTCAAATAGTCTGTATCAAAATGATGAATAATACTCGTCCTATATCAATATTTTCCATTATTTAATATGACTCATTTATAAATTTAGATAAGCCTTCCAAGGTTGTCTCTGCACCTTAATAATAATAATTGAGCCCCATGTCCATTACTTAATTAAAATATTCAATTCGTTCCTTGTACTTTGGTGATCTCTTAGAAATTTTGATAATTCCATCGCTGCTCTCTCGGTTCAACAAAGTTCCTTTTGCTGCTTTCTAACTTCAGGGTTCTTTCCTTGATAAAAGGGGACCAACGTCTACTCAAAAAATTCGAGTAATGTTCCTCATTACTTGGACGAAAAATTTCCATAGAATAAACAATCTATCTCATGATCCAACCTTTATGATGTTTTTTTCCATTGGGATGCTCCCTTTTTCTATTTTTTTTTTTTTTTTTTTTTTTTTTTTCTTGTTTTGTTTTTTTTTTTTTACTGATCATTCCTGTCACTTTAATGGGCTATTTATTACTGTTTACCCTACTCTTGTCTATAAAACTTTGGTCCACTTACAACATTTCTCTTTTGACTAAAACTCTTTTAAATTTGAATTTTATCACTTTTTCATTCTTTTAATTAAAATTGTTTTTCAACATTATTTATAGACTGATAAATTATATATTTTAACCTGATTAAACTTTGGTTTGGAGGTCTTCTTATCTGAAATAACCGATTTATTATTTCCTGAGTGACTCTAATATTTTATCACCAACTCTATTTATATCTCTATTTAGTTTCCAAAGAATAGGCTTTTCCATAAGCATTAAGTCTCCGATCTGTACCAAATTTCCATAGCCTTGTCAAAAATTTAATCAAAGAAGTTTTTTTTCTTAACCGTTCCCCCGTAGATGTGTGCTTACATCTAAGGGATTTCGGGTTTTTTTCCAGCAGTGAATAGTCGTCCTCCTATTTAGAATTTTTCTTCAATTTTGTATCTTCGGTATTTTCTTATGTTTCTTTTCCATAATTTCCTAAGATCTTTTGTCACAGTCTGTCTTATAAGTTGTTGGGGTCCTCGGTTCACCTGCTTATCGTTACTGTTTCGGTTTCGTCGCCGTTACCTCCACTAGTAGTCTTATTTAGATTTCCTTTTAAATGTATTTAAAAACACTGCACAATTTTTGTTTTCGAGCTTTTTGAAATTTAACACTTTTACCTGCTCTTAGTGTTTCTTGTCTAGTCCTTTTAGTTTTTCTATATTTGAGCTTTTTTTCCTTTATGTTTTTTCCTTTGTTTTTCTTTGATAACAATTTACTTTTCTTTTTCTTGTTCTTCTTTTTTGTTTTTGTTTTTTCGTTCTTTTATTGTTCTAGTATTGTCTTCTTCAATTGTCTTTAACTGCTTCTTCAACAGTGTGTAAGAGTGGCTAGTAAATTTATCCTCATTTTTTTCATCCTTCTCATATTCTTGAATGATTCCGTCATATATCTGGAGGTCCCTGCTTCATGAAATATTGTTTCTCTTCTATTTCTTCATTGACAACGGTTTGGAGGACTGGAATTTTCAACTTCCTTTTCCTCATTTACTTCTTCCTCAGCTATTTCTTTAATTTCTTTGCGCTGGGAGGGTTCTTTTCAAAATCTTGTTCCACTTCTTTTGCTGATCTATATTCCTGATAACATTATTAATCAAATCTTTCCGAAATCTGAGAGCATTTCCTCTGGCGTCTCATCTGGACCGCGACTTTTAAGTGTGTCGGGGATGAAACTCCAACCCTTTTCTTTTTCCATTTCACAAATTTGATACTCCACGTTCCTAAGCCCTGCTTAGCTTTCTTCAGCTCTTTTATAAATGTTTTCATTTGCATCTTTTTTAACATTGTTTATGTTTGTTCCGAACTAATCGTTAATTAATTGATTTTTTTTAATTTGGAAGTGTTTCTTGTAACAATCTCACTATTTTTCTGCATCCCAGACTATTTTCTTCTTAAAATATTCTACAGTGAAACATATTACCTTAGTCATTTTTTTAAATATATCAAATTACAAAGTATCTTGTTAATTCATATAATAATTATAAAATAATTTTATAATAACATTTCAGATCTTTAAAGCCAATGCTTGGACTGAAAAATACTTACATGGTGTACGATGATGAAGACGATGATCTTATTTTCCACAAATTGAAGCTGTCAAAAGAATTGTAATTTTTTTAATTTAATTTCTATATTCATATTAGCTGTATTATTTTTATTTTTCTAGAGATTAGTCCAATTAGAAATATTTCACTGAAATTCAGAATATACTTGTATATTGAATAATGTGAACACAAATTGAATTAAATGAATTTTATTTTATTAACAGACTCTTACACTTTGGCTTCTTGTATTTTCTTTTGAATAATTGCTGTAAAAGAATTTTGTTTTTTAAATTTCAGAAGTCAAACAGAAAAAGTTTTAACAATATTAAAAGATGAACTGAAATCAGATGGATCACACTATAGTTTATCAGTATACAATCTAGTCATGGGAAAAATCCAAGAAGAAGAAGAGGACCTTATAAAAACGTCAGTTTCATTCATTTGTTGGAATTTTTGCAATAAGTTATTTACAAAATACAACTATATACTAATATTTATTTATATTGTAAAAATTAAATTAAATTTTAAACAATGGCTGCAGTCATAAGTTGCTATCAGCAGGAGAAGGGACTATCTCTTCAAACAGGAAGTTGAAGGAAAGATTGAAGCAAGAACTTATTAAGTTAGAAAATGAGAAGCGTTCACTTGTGGTAAGTTAAATATAATTTTTATATTAAAAAGATTTTATTTGTAACCTACTCTGATGATGGCCAACAATACTGTGACTGAAACATCAGCATAAAAAAATAAAGGTTTGTCAATATGAAATTTCTTAATTTTCCTATTTGACTGATCCCTCATACATCTGTTAGACATAGACATATTCATATACAGTCAATAAATCTACCTTTTCCATTGAATGTAAACTGAAGTAAGTAATATAAACTAGCAATTTATTGTCCAAAATTCTTGTTGGATTTCACCTGATAAGTTTTCACTCTTCTTCTTTCTCTTCCTCTTCGATCCATTACTGGCGTAGAGGGGCCTCGATCCAGCGCCACCAATCCTCTCGGTCCCGGCACAGCAACTTCATTTCGGCGAGGGTTTTGTTTCTTTTGCCCCCAATCCTCCGGATGTATTGTATGATAGGAGATCCTTGGGCGACCTCGTGGTCTTTTACTTGTAGGTCTTGCTTCCATGGCCTTTCTGGATTCTCTCTCTTCTTCCATCCGACAGACATGTCCGAACCCATTAAGTTGTCTCTTTTCGATGGTTTCCTTTAATAGAGGCACCTCTAACCGTTCTCTGATCCTTTCGTTCCTAATACAATCTCGCTTAGTTTTTCCTGCTGCTCTGCATAGGAACCTCATCTCGGCAGCAGTGATCAAGCAATACCCAGCTCTCGCCGCCGTATGTTAGGATCGGAAGGTATATAGCCTTGTATATATGCATTTTTACATTTTTCCCTACTTCACGGTGACCAATAATGCTATTATTGATCTGGTAGTAGACCTGGTTCGCTTTTGAAATCGTATTGGCTATTTCTTGGTCAATCCTGCCAGATCTATTTATTATGGTTCCCAAGTAGTTGTACTCATTTACTACTTCTAGGACCTCCCCATTGCAATATATTTCAATATCTTCTTTATCATTCCGTGAGAGAATTAGGATCTTACTTTTTAAATTGTTGATGGACATTCCCTTCTGTAGTAGCTCCTCCTCCCATTCCACCACTGCCTGTTGCAGCTTTTCTTTCGAATCTGCAATTAGGACAATATCGTCTGCATATAAGAGACTTTTCACAAGTACGGTCCGTATTTTCCATTTGCCTATTGCAGTCCATGGCGTTCTGCGCTTGTATATCTTGTGCACCTCATCCATTAGAGTAATGAATAGAAGAGGGCTGAGGCTGTCTCCCTGTCTGACTCCTCTATCAAGAGAAAATGGTTTGGATTCTTTGCCATTTATCCTAATGACTCCCTTCGCATTGCTGTACGTCGATCTTATTGCCTGCAGTAAATCTGCTGGTACATTCTTCGCGGCAAGTGTTTTCACTCTCATTAATGTTATTTGTTCCTTATAAGGGTTCTTTAGAAAATTTAACATATAGGGCTTATTAATATTTTTTAGACACAAATATTTTTATTTAGAGTAAATCTAATGCAGAATACTGGCATCAGTGATTTAAGTAGTTATTTTTACAAGTTTTTTTTTTTCATTACTTTTTTTTGGGGGGGGGGGGGGTTAACGTCCATATGTACTCTAACTAGGGCAGGAACGATGGGTTATCCTACAGGTTACCAACCTATTTTAGCCATGTAAGGAAGGTCAAGATTTATTCGTGGGTTCGCCACAAAATAAATTTTAACCCTCCCAGGTGGGATTCGAACCCACAACCTTAAGGTCACGAGCAGGCTGAGGCCCACTCCCCAACTCACTCGGCCGTCGAGTCCCGATCATTACTTTGAATATGATATTCCTCAACCTATGAATCTTACGTTACAGGCCATTACAGGAATGACTAATCAAACTACCCTTAAATATTAAACACTAATTTATGTACAAACAAAAAATACAACTGGATTCTTAATCTGATATAACTTAGAATAAAAATTGTCATTAAGGTCTAACCTATGTCTAATTATACAAATTTCTATAATATACAATAAGGTAAAACTAATCCTAAATAACTTAATTCACATAAGATTCTAAAACACTGATACAGAGAGACTGTTACTATGTTTACTGACACATGATAGTCATTGACTCATGACTGACACCAACACCAGGTCACTACCACTGGACTGACTGACTGACAACTGCCCCTTGACTCACTGACCACTTACTCTCCAGACTGGGAGGTCTGGAATGGCCCACGATCCCAGTAACTCTCTTTAACAGTAACCGTTATCATATATATAATTTTATTTTTGAAGAGAAAAGATTTGACCCGGTCGGGATTTGCGAGTGCCCGGGGGTTATGGATCACTGAAGAGAGAAGATTTGCCTGGTTCGGATACGACCCCGGTGGCCTAGTTGGATAAGGCGCCACGCTAGAGAGGTGGAAACTCGGGTTCGAATCCCGACCGGGTCAAATCTTTTCTCTTAAAAATAAAATAATATATTTGATAATATTGATTTAGATCAAGAAAAATTACATATATATATAACGGTGACGGATTGTCAATAGATCCACGTTAAATGTAATGTTCAATATGAACATTCATCCCCGGAATCACATCGCGATTTGCGAGTGCCCGGGGGTTATGGATCACTGAAGAGAGAAGATTTGCCTGGTTCGGATACGACCCCGGTGGCCTAGTTGGATAAGGCGCCACGCTAGAGAGGTGGAAACTCGGGTTCGAATCCCGACCGGGTCAAATCTTTTCTCTTCAAAAATAAAATAATATATTTAATAATATTGATTTAGATCAAGAAAATGATATATTGTAATGATATTTCGGAGTCGAGATAAATTGTAATTTAAAAGAATTCAAGTTTGAATTTGGCGCCAGCGAGAGTTCGCCGCCGATCTAATTATTACGTTGATTTTGCTTATCAATTTAAATTAAGATATGCTAAAATGATTAGGATTTTTAAATGTTTTATTACAGTATAATTTGAATTTTGTATATTTTATTTTAAGTTAAGACATAATAAATATGAAGGCCATGATGGAGCAGTTTTGGCCGTTAACGGTTTTTTGAAAGGACGCTGGAGGCAGGCGTCTTTTTAGCCGCTCTCTTCTATCGAACTTCGAGGCGACAACACTTCTCGCTCTCATCTCTCGGATTTTGAAACATCAACCTCTCTTTGATATTTAACAAGTCACATGTGTGAAGAAACAATAAATTATACTAGCAGTCTGGATGATAGGAGTTTTGAATAAACTGGCGAAGGAAGAAAAAGAAGGAAGCTTCATGCAAGAAGGACAAATTGGGGAACATTTGGGTTGTGAGAACCTACAGTCACATTGAGAAGAAAGAAGGTATTTTAATTATAAATATGTTAAGTAAAAAATGTAATCTAATTGTAAAAATGTTTTTATTTCTTTTATTTGAAAATATATATTCTTGAGTCAAAATCATTATCTTTGAAAAGCTGAACCCTTGATATTCCCTAAAAATTTTATTTACAAATTAAATTAACTTCAAAATAATAGAAATTAAAGTAAACTAACCTACAACAAAGAAATAAACATAACAATATATATGTATATGCCGGTTTATAGCGTTTGTCTACGTTGTCCGACCTCTAGACTCGTTCTCCATTGTTCACGATTCTGGCAATGATCATCCGTGAGGTTCCTTTCATTCATTGCTTTTCTTATTCCTTCGCCCCACGTTCTTCTAGGTCTTCCCCTTTTCTTTCTTTCAGTCGGTACCCATTTAAGAGCTACTTTTGGAAGTCTGTTTTCTGGCATTCTCTGCACGTGACCGTACCATATCAGCTGTTTCTTGGTAACGTTGTCGATAATAGGTTCTTTAATGTCGGTTATTTGCATTACTCTTTTATTTGTTACCTTTTGTCTTCTCGAGATTCCACAAGATCTTCTAAGGACATCCATTTCTAATGCTTTTATTTTGCTCTTATCGCTTTCTGTTAGCTTCCATGTTTCCGCTCCATACAATGCTATGCTTTTTACGACAACATTATATATATTCAGTTTTCTTTTTTTCGAAATCTTATTGTGCCACCAAATTCCGTTCAATCTTTTTATGGCTCTTCTTCCCTGTCTTAGACGTTCTTTTATTTCTAGTGAATCTTTCCCTTCATTATTCAATTGTACTCCAAGATAGTTATATTTATCACATTTCATAATTATGTCGTTTCCTATCTCCAAATCATCTGTGCTACCTCCCACACACATGTACCTTGTTTTCGATATATTTATTGATAGGCCCCATTTCTCATATTCTTCTTTGATCTTTCGAGTCATATATTCTATATCATCTTTGTCTTGAGCAATGAGAACCTGATCGTCCGCAAATTGTAATGTAAATATGGACGTACCTACTAGTTCTAATTCCATTCCTCTACATTTCTTTTTCCAAGTTTTTAAAACATGTTCTATATATATCTTAAACAAGGTGGGAGAGACACAGCATCCCTGCTTAAGACCTTTTGTTACAAAGAAACCTGGAGATGTTTTGCTTCCCATTTTTATCTGTGTAATGGAGCCTCTATACAGTTCTTTAAGAGATTTTATTAAAGTGTGGTTGATTCGTGCTTCCTCTAATACTTGCCATAGTTTAAATATAGGAATGGTGTCGTAAGCCTTTCGAAGGTCTATGAAGAGTAGATGTGTTTCTCTATTAGTAGCAATTTTTTTCTCGATAATCTGTTTAAGAACGAATATATTGTCTATGACTGATCTACCGGCGCGGAAACCACTCTGCTCTTCTGCTTCTTGTCCTTCATATTCTTCCTCTATTAGATCTCGCAAAATTCTTCCATACAGTCGACTAAATGTTGATGTGACAGTGATGCCTCGATAATTTTCGCATTTGTTTTTTTCACCCTTTTTATGAATTGATGACATAAACCCTATTTTCCATTCTTCAGGGATAGATTCTCCATTTATACATTTTGTTAAAAGCTGATTTATTATATTAAATAACTTATCTGTCCCGTTTTTTATTAATTCCGCCTTAATGTTACCGGGTCCAGTTGATTTTCCATTTTTTAAACTTTTAACTGCTTTCTTTATTTTCTCTATCCCTATTTCCAGCTTCTCTCCCTCTATATTCACTTGTTATACCTCTTCATTCATAAATTCCGGTCTATCCTCGGTAAGGAGCTTCTTGTAGTACTCTTCCCATTTGTCGACAGAGATGAGTTGAAAGTTGGTTTTCCTGTCAGATCTTACATCTTCTAAAAATTTCCAGGCTTCATTGCATCTTCTACCCCCAATGTACATGTCAATTTCTCTACACTTACGATCCCAACTTTCTCTTTTTTGTTGCACGACGAGTTTCCTTACTATCTTCCTGATTCGTATATATGATTTTCTGTCTTCGCTGTCCTTTGTGCTGATCCACTTTAGATAGGCTTGTTTCTTTTCATTTATTCTTTGAACCAAGTCCCTGTTCCACCACCACTTCGTTCCCACACGCATTCTTTCTTTCAATCCCAGTGCCTCAAATGCAGCTTGATGTATAGCTTGTTTTAAATGTTCATAGAGTTCATTCCTCCACTATTTCAAGCCATGAAGAAAACAGACAGTATGGTCTTATGCTTCCATTAATTTATAGCCTGGCTCATCATTACACTGTGAAAATAACATTACTCCAGAAATAGAAAGGAGAATTATACTAGGGAATATGTTCATATTCTGTGAACTTAAAGCTATTACAGTAAAAATTACTATCCAGAAATAAAAAAAATTGAAACTGCAGTGTTCATGTGTGTTTTCATATTCTTTTGCTGTAAGCTTATCATCTAGCCTTTGTTGGTATAGCGTCTTTATGCTTTCCTCTTCCAAGCCTTCAATGTTGTATGTTGTTGAATCTATTTCTGAAATTGTGATTTTATTTTCCTCCTGCGTTAGTTGTTTCTGAATTTTATATGGGAATGCTATTTTCGCTCGTAGTAGGTGGTGGTCCGAACCACAGTCCGCTCCTCTTAACACTCTAACATCCATCACCTGTAATTGCGTTTGTTGTCGTACTATAACGTAATCGATTATTGACCGTTTATTATAACCGTTATCATTCCAAGTGAATTAGTTCATCCTTTTTCTCTGAGGAATTGACTGAATAAGCCATGTTGTATCATTACAAGGGCTACTATTTCTTCAGAATGATTTCCCTGAAGAGGGAGGCCTTTTAATTTTTTCAAAAATATTAAATTACCCAATTTTTAAATGAAGCAATTCTATAAACTATCAAAAGGGCAACAATTAGTTTTGTTGGGAAGGAGTGGCTGAGGATATTTTGCCATCAAAATATTTCATTCGATCGTACTGATCTGAAAAGAGTATTCTTCAGCTGCTATTCTCTGGCAAAAATAATATTTAGTATCAAAACAAATTACCAGTCGGCTTCAAACTATAGGTTATTAAATGATATATGGTAATAATAGAAAAATTACTCTTGAACCAGATTAATCACTGTTGCCCGTATTATGCATCAGACCCAAAATCAATTCTATTGTATTGACAATTTTTTTTTTTTTTTTTTTTTTTTTTTTATAAATAGATAAGAGTGAAATATATTACTTCAAAATTCAATAATTCCTATATTTTTTCTTCAGTATTGGTTCTCAAAGATATCAATCAATATTTTGGAAATTGCTATTTTATATTACTTACTTCACTTAACATTTAATGGATGAGGTAGATTTGTTGACTGTATATGAATATGTCTAGTAGATGTATGAGGGATCAGTCAAATAGGAAAATTAAGAAATTTTATATTAACAAATTTTGTTGAAGAAAGTATTAAAGTTATCAAGGGCCATATGAACTAAAATTAATACAAAACCTATTTTAAAGGAGCAGGAAGAAGAAGTGAATTTCAAAGTTGAGACTATTAAAGCATATACGACAGAATACAACAAAGCAAGAGTTGAGCAAAATGACATAAAAATTGAATTGGCAGAGGAAGAGTTAAATCGAAAGTTTCAGTCATCATTGAAAGAAATGGATGATGAGAAAAATGCACATGAGCAGATAGCTAAATTTTTAAATAGAAAAATTAAGGTAATTTTAATTTTAACTATGTATGAAAATAAGCATTACTATCCTATCCACTGTAGGATATACGTTTTTAGGATAGATTTTCAGGGTCAAATTATTTAATTTTTTCCTCTCTACTTTAGTCTCTTTCAATAGATATTTCCAAACTCTACTGAGGAAGTTCTCCTTCCTCCACTATTTCAAGCCATGAAGAAAACAGACAGTATGGTCTTATGCTTCCATTAATTTATAGCCTGGCTCATCATTACACTGTGAAAATAACATTACTCCAGAAATAGAAAGGAGAATTATACTAGGGAATATGTTCATATTCTGTGAACTTAAAGCTATTACAGTAAAAATTACTATCCAGAAATAAAAAAAATTGAAACTGCACAAATCCTGGATAAACCAGTTGTTATATATGGTGCAGTTATGTTGAGCATCTCTACTGTAGGAGCTGGATATGTTTTATGAATCAGTGACGATTGAGTGCAGTGAAAGATTCTAGAGTTAGCAATTAAGAGGAAGACCTCACAGTCCTTGGGAGGGTGAAGTCAGGAAAGATGCCACAATACTGAGAACTGGAAATTGGAATGAGACTTCTAAGAAAATGACAAGAATATATAAATAAAATAAAAAATAGGAGCTGTCTACTTTTTCATAGTGTTGGCCATTATGGTCTGAAGTGTCATTAAAATTATTTCTAATAATACTTTATGTTGATTTTATGCTTCTAATAATGAAATAATTTATTATTTCTAATGATAAAAGTATGGTTGACTTTTAAGAAGAATGGGGAAGAAGATAATGAGGGATGAAGTCAAAGAGAAACACCACGTCTAAGTAGAAATACTTAAATGGAGAGTTTGTGTTGGGAGATCCGGGTTTTGAGGTGGTTTTTGGTTTGGCAAATATATAAGGATTGACAATTAGGAGTAGCACAGGGTATGTGGAAAACAAGATTGGATTTGAGTTGGATAGGGATGGGATCTTTGAGGTTCTACTTAAAGTAATTCTACTTAGATGTGGTGTTTATCTTTGACTGAATCACTGATTTTCTTCTTCTCCATTTCTTATTTCTAATAATGAATTTATCAATACTAATCTATCTATATTCTCTGTTCGGCCATTTAATAATTTCATAGTAAAGCCATTTAAGATTACATTTATTTTTATTTATTAGTGAGCCAGTGAGAGAAACAAGATCACAGTTTCTAGTTAGGGTTAGGGTCAGGGTTTAATAAACCAGTTTATGTTTATGTAAAACTAGTGAAATAGTAAAATCAAAGGATTCAAAAAATCATGTAATTATACATACTGTAAAATCGTTCAAAAAAATATATATATCAGATAGTAGACAAGATATTGAACATTGAAAGACTGACAACCTAGTTCAGTAAATGTAAGAAACTGTTTTTTAGCCCTCCTAAAAAGTTGTATTTTTTAATGACCTGCCAGTTTAGCATGAACCTAAACATAAGCTTGAACCCATGTTTAAAGTTTACGGTATTTTTCCTTTGAAAACATATTTTGGATTTCCTGAAAATTTCTATTATTGCCCATTTCTATCAAAAAAATGTATTGAGCTGAGTATATTTCCTTGCCTGATACCTAAAAAATAAGATTTTTAGGTATGAAAAAAAACATTAAGTTATTTCAATTTTGAATTTTTATATGATTAGAAAGTGACATTGATGAATCTGTGATTTTATGAAATCTAAAATTAAAATTTGTAGTTACTTGAAGACAGTTTGGAATACTGGAATAGAACATACAAAAGTGATATGGAGGACAGAATTAGTATGTTAGCAAAATTAGAGACACAAATACAGGATCAAAGGGCTGCAATGAGCACACTTTCTACTGAGGTAAGCATATAATTATAAAATTTATGTATTTATTTTTTCATAAATCTCATTATCAGAAGTCCATCTCTACTATTTAATTATACTTTTAAATTTTAATTTATATAGCAAGAGATCTGCTGACCATGGCTACTTGGAACGTCTTACTTGAAATCGAGGTATATGACTTGAACTACAAGAAACTAGTCATTATTTTAGACTACTCCAAATTTACTAGGTAAACGTTCGAAGCTTCCAATAAATTACAAAAGACTCATTTACATGACAGGTATAATTACAGACCCAGTTGGACATTCGGAGTTCAGTTTCAGTGCTCCACGTAACCTTCCAATTCTTGTCAGATTCAATTCTTAAATTACAAAATACTTAATAAAATTCTCAATGCTCCGTGCTATGTCACAAACAAACTTATTCATAATGATATTAATGTCCCATATGCTGTTGGATTGGCTCGATTCAGATACCTATCCTTCCGTAATGAGCTTTATACCTACTTGAAGCCACTCATCTCTCATCTTGCTTCCCATTCCTGATATGTCTCTGAGGTGTCTGAAAAGAAGAAGGCCTGTGGACCCTCTAATATAGATTTTATTGAAGTGCTACTAGTGGGTAGTTTCTTTACAAGTTATTTAAATGTTATTGTAGTCATATTTCCTCACATTTACCTTATGTATATGTTATATTCAGCTGTAAATATTAATAAATTAAAAAAAAAAAAGTTATACAGCTTATATCTATCACAATATCTAACTATAAATATTACCTAAGTTAATCATCATGTAAATATTGAAATAAGAAAAATTTAGATAACCTATAATTGTAAATTGAATTAGCTTTTTTATTGTTAAATGTCAAGATGTTTAATCTAGCATTCAGGTTTAGATTTCCTTCCAATAACTATAAGATACTTTAATTATTTATAAAAGTGAAGAGGTTATTATTCTGAAAATATCAAAGAAGAAGACAAGTTGTGTTTGAAAATTGAAGAAACATACTTCACCACATTTTTAATCTTCAGAAGATGAAGAAAAAAAAATGATATATTCATGGTGTATGTTTGTGTTGTTGGTTAATGCTTTTGCCTAAAAAAGAACAATTATGGCAGGAATTCAATAAGAGCAAGAAATTCTGACCTATATGAAAATTGATTTGAGAGAGGCATCAGGAAATGTAGAATCAAGAGGTTTCAACATTTTGATTCACAATAAATCAAATACATGTTAAGATAATATGGATTGTAATACTAAACTGAAATGTATTTATTATTTTTTTGTTTAATTTTAATTGTATTTTCAGTGAATGAAGCACCTGGCTAAGGATTAAATATATATATATGTTTAGAAAAAAAGTGATTTATCGTTATTCTTATAGTATTATTTTAATTTTCAGTTTGAACGAAGGAAAAAAGAATTAGATGAGTATTTAGTAATTCGTGCTGAAAGGATTCGTCAACAAGAACTAGAAGATCTGAGAAACTCTGCTGCTACAAAAATTCAAGCTTGGTGGCGAGGATGCATGGTAAGGTGGGAATTAGGTGAATACAGCCCAGATATAAATAAGCGAAGAAAAAGAAAACAAAAAAAGAAGTGAACAAAGATGAAATTTAATATGATAAAATATAAATTTAATTTTTATATTGAATTGAATTATATGGATGAATCTGTTAATGGATTTAATATGAGGTACTTTATGAATGAAAATAAATACAAAATTTGAGCTTATCATTTGTAATAACGTATTAACTGAGTGTGATAAGTATTATATAAAGGGATAGTTATAATAAAAATAGTTTTAAAAAGAATGTATAATTCTAATTTATTAACAGCAACAGTAGAACTCTAAGGAATAATTGAAATGTTTAATTTTAAATTTAGTTCTCATTAATTGAATCTTTAATATTACAGTGATTATTTCATGAATTTGGCTATAGATTAGATGACACTATTTATCATTAGGACTTTTGAGACTCACACAAACTTTTAAAAAATAAGTCCCTTTTCTTATCTCTCAAAAAAAAAAAAAAAAAAAAAAAAAAAAAAAAAAAAAAAAAAAAAAAAAAAAAAAAAAAAAAAAAAAAAAAAAAAAAAAAAAAAAAAAAAAAAAAAAAAAAAAAGTTATTGCAAAAGAAAAAGTTATTGCAAAAAAAAAAGTTATTGCAAAAAAAAGTTATTGCATCAAAGTTATTGGGTGCAAGATTTGACAAAAAACATATTTATCAAAACCAGAGTTGGGCAAAATTTAATCATATCTAAATATTTGAATGAAAACTAATTTCCTGTAATCAATAACCTAATTTAATAATGATTAAATCTTTCAGTCAAATGATCATTAGTTCACTAAAAAATCGACTGAAAGATTTAATCATGACTAAATCAGGTTCTTGATTCTAGGAAATTATTTGTCAAATATTTAGCTATGATTAAATTTTGCCCAACTCAGATCAAAACATTATTCTTATGAATGACATATTCATCTTAATATACTGATTATTATTTGATAATTTATTTCTATGAATATAATGACATTAATTCTATGGGAAGAATGTTCTGTAAAATAAATACCAATATCAGTTATTAAAAATAGCTGTGTAAATTCCTTGAAATCCAAGATTTATATAATCAGAATGTGTACTCATATAAATAGTTTTTATATTGTATTATCCTTTTATGATAAATGTAATAAAAACATTAAAAATTTACTCTCAAAACAATTAATTTTCTACTATATCAGGAAAAACTATATCGTCGGCAAAATAAAATAAAAATTCTTTAGGAGTTTCTTCATGACTTTGACATGAGTCTGATTGTGGGCAGCATCTTAATGGAAAACATCCAGTCCTGTGAGCCATTGCTATTTTTATTCAAAATTAAACTGACTTAATAAACAATTTTTTTTTAAATGAGTAACAATTATTTTTTTAATTTTATCATTATTATTGTTATATCAAAATTAGAATAAAAAAAACAAAACTGAATAGACTTTTTTCCTGACTGGGAAAAACAATAGATCAATGGATATGCCCATCTATGATCTACTACTTTTCCCAATATGTATCTTAGAATTAGAAGGATCAAATTACTTAAATTAAATTAAAAACAATGATTTTTCAAAATAAACAAAGTTGACAGAAAACAGCGGTTTTAAACGTGAATTTTTTTATTGAAATGAACATAGCTCCTAAACAGTAGGTACTAGTAAAAACTGTTATAAGACAAAAAGTATTCTCCATTTAATTTTTAATCAGAAAACTGCAGTCAAATTTTCGATCCGAGCAACACCAACAGAGCTAGAGAGTGTGAAAAAAGACCAATTATTTTAAAAAATGTAGGCAAACATGACTCTTTCCATTCAAAGCAGTATAGCTCCTAAACGGTAGGACCTAGAGACAAATGTTATATAACAAACAGTATTCTTCATTAAATTTCTGACCAGGAAATTGTCATCAAATTTTCGATCAGAGCAACACCAATAGAGCTAAAACGTGTCAAAATGTTACATTTTTGAATGTGAAAAAAACGTTACAACAAAAAAGTATTGACAAAAATTATTGTAGGTAGCATTGTTTGACTTATTTTGTGTCTTTTTTTATTTGAATTGAAAAAAAAAAAATCGCGTTGTTCGTCTGCATTTGACGAAAGGGTTTGAGCTGTACGTAATCCATTAATTTCCAGCCTTAGTTTTTCTTGCTCGTCTGTTTCTGAAGCTCTTGACTTCTTTTTCTAAATATTTTGGCCAATATCAAAATGGAAAAATATAAATTAAAAAAAAAAATGTATCTTTGCTTCTTTCACAATTAAACACAATACAAAGTCACAACACACATTTATAAACAAAATACATATACCGCTGTTTTTTATTTTTAATCATGTGGTCTCTCGTTCTTATTTTTATTATTCCATAACTTGTCACCTATGCATCCAATCAATACACCAATAGGCCTATAATCTTCCCCTAAATATGTGAAAAAAAATGCCACCTCACATGGAGTATTATCTCTTACCATTTCAAAGCCTATAAAAGACACACGCACATTCATTGATTTTTTTATATCTAGAAGATTGATGGTTGATAAAAAAAGTTTATCCCACAGCCATTACTACTGGATTTCTAGGGTAAAAAAAAAACAACATAAAAACATTCAGCAGGAAGGACCAAAAATAGATGAACCTAAAGGTTTATATCTGATTGTGGTATGATCCAATTCTATGCTGGGATTCATATCTCTCATATCTCCAATGGGACGTGAATACTTTAAGACTTACTAAGAACGCTGCTAACTAGATATTAGAATGGAATGCCAGGCATGCCCAGCAATCAAAGACATCTGCATGCTCCTGCTGAGGAAAAAAAAAGATCGTGTTATGTTGAACAATTGTCATTTACCAAAACTAGGTAAACCATTCTTTGGGTTAAATTGGACAAACTTGTAAATATCCCTTTTAATTACCAATTTCAAACTTTATTGTTATCCACACATTAGCCCATTTTTAATAACATATTAACTGAAAATCAGTAGATTATACTGTTTATAAACCTTCCTGGGACTATAAAGATGATATGGAACTACCGTTCAAGATAAAAGAATCATCAAAATCGATTCGTAATTGACAGAATAATCGCGTGAAAAAAAAAAAAAAAAAAAAAAAAAAAAAAAAGTTCAATTGAGAACCTCCTCCTTTTTTGAAGTTAGTTAAAAAAAAACGCATTTTCTTCAATAAGATTTAAACTCCGAAAACAAATTTTTTTATCGAATCATGCATTTTACGAAATGGACGTATAAGTATTGTTTAAATTCATAAACATGGTCAGTAGATTTTCGCCCCTAAAATCCAATATGCATACATGCAATGCATAAACATTATTAAGTTCCATGTTTTGTCGGAAAACTTTGGGATGGTAGATGAGTATCTTATTTAAATACGACAATGTTTGATCTCTCCCTGGATGGTAATGCTGCCTACGGTGCGACAACTCCCTCCGCCTAGGTAGCTAGAAGTGGTGCGGTGAGGGATGTGGAAGGGTTAGCACATTCTGCAGAGCCGGAACTGGGCGGTCGTCGAAGAAAGAACATCTAAAAATACGCTGGGATATGTAAAGCGGATAAGGGAGTGGCTAATTTTAGACCGGCGCCACTTCCAAGGGCGAATCGCTGGCATTCCACAACAGAACATCTCCCTCTCACTCTCGCTTTTGCTGCATGTCCTGCTGTTTTAGCATATCCTTGTACCTTCTGGCTGTATTCTTGTAAGGTGCTTCTTCTGCTACTAGTTGTACCCTGACCGGTATGAGGTTAAGGAATATTAACCGTTATAGAAGAGCACCGAACAAGTGCAAAATTGCGTTTGTAATAAGAACTTCTATCAATAGAAGTACAGAAACAAAAGTCTGTAATCTATTTATTAAAGCTTTAAAGACCCTTAAACATATTACACAAGATTACAATAGTTATAATGTAAGGCTTAACTGAAACATTAAATATAAATATTTAAATTTAAAATTTAAATATAAGTATTTCAATGTAAATATCAAGATTAAGCGTATACTATTAACGCATTAAAATATTACTGTTCTTTGAAGTTGTAATAAATACTTATTCATATCACAATTGAAGAGTTTGGTGAATGAGGGGTTATGTCGCATTAAAAAAAAAAATACAATCTAGTTCAGTAGATGAAGAATTTATTAGCAGAAGTGTTAGGTTGCAAAATCTGAATATTTCAAAACGAATAGAAAGCGATGTATGAAGAAGATGAAGTATGAAGCAGTTCTACATAACTGCTAAAGGAAAACGTAAAAATGCTTAAAACATAAATTACACAAAATTGTGTTTTGCTGCATAACCTCTTCATCCAGTAAATCCTTCAATTACACTTCTGCCAAAAAAAAAAAAAAAAAATGAAATGGATGGCTCCTTTGTAAAATTTTTCCTGATACTTATAATTTTATGTGTGCTGAATTCAAATCTGAAGGCTAAAAAAATTCTATCTGGCATCATTTTTGAGAAATTAGACGTTATTTTTGAAAAACCCGAAATAGCGTATTTTTTATTTATTTATTTTTTTTTCACTCCCATGAACATTTTTAGTGACTTTTATATTTACAAGTATGCTGAATTCGAATCGATAGTAAAACCAATTCTACCAATCATCATTTTTTTAGAGATCGGAGGTTGTTTAAAAAAAAACATCAACTGAAATAGCACGTTTTTTAATATATTTTTATAAAACTTATTTTGATGAAAAAAAATAATATATAAAATAATAGTAGGTAAGTAATACTGAACATAATTAATGTGTATATATTTTTCATTTTGTACTCCACTACTATACCTTTTTCTCCTTTGGGCTATCTCTTGATGAAATCGTTCTCCGTGTTCATCTAAAACTGCTCTAAAGTTGGGAGGGAAGAAATTCAAATGGGAATGCAAAAAATTAATTTTTAAGGAAATGTTGCAACCCATGACCTCATATGATGAAAGCAACTCTTCAACAATGTAATTTATGCAACAAAGCCAGATACCTATGCTCTTTTTTTTTTTTTTTTTTTTTTTTAATTTTGTAATAGATTATAAAAGTTTTAAGATCAAGTACGTTTTTTTATTTAAAAAAAAAAAAAAAATTGTTAAAGCTTTCAATAATATAAAAAATAGTTGGGGTATGCAATCATAATAGATACACAGCAATTAAAAAATAAGTTTATCAATTTGTAATGCATTGCAAGCCTTTATTAGGGTTTCAGAGACAGTTGTAAACAGAAACTGAAAACTATTATGACTGCATACCCCAACAATCTACTTCTCTAAATACTTAACAGACAACTACACCTTATTAATATAATAAAAAAAATGTTCGAAATGTCGAAAAACGCCTAATTTTTCGACCTAAAACACAAATTTGACTAAAAATGGTGCCTGATTGAGATTTTCTGACTTCGGATTCGTGTTTAGCACACTTCAAAACATAATAAAAAAAACATTTTTGTTGAAAGGAATATTTTGAGGCAGAACAGTGTTATTAGATTAAAAAATATTCATAAAATTTACAGACATTTTCATAATAAATTAAGTGGAATCTCTAGCAAACAAGTACATAATATGGTAACAGTACAAATTCCAGATATATCTCAAGGTAGACTGAAAAGGAACTGGATGAGGGATCTCCTTGTCTAATCCCTAATGTAGTGATGGTATCACTGGGTAATAATTCTTGTTCATGTATGTTTTTAATGTAACCTCTCATTCACTGGTTGTAAACAAATGTATAACAGTTAGGAATAAAATTATGATGTAAAAAAAAAAAAAAAAACTTTCAAAAACTCAATATATTCACCCAGATTATCACCTGACAGTCTATGGCCAATAGTAAGGCAATATAATGTGGTAACAATCTTCCTTAAATAAGAAAATTTAATAGAATTAATTTTTTTTTTTCAATTACTAGATTTTTATACTCAAGATTAGAAAGCAATTAGGTCCATAATTAAACGTTACAGCGAAACATACTCGTGAATGTATTAAATTCATGAATCAAAAAGTAGTATTACGTAATGAAGAGGTACGGAGGCAGGTAAGTATATTAAGAGAAAAATATTTACCTTTAATGTTTGTTTGTTTATTTCGTTTAACGTCACTTTATGCTGCTATGGCTAATCGGACGATGCTACGGTGGGAGTCCTAAATTTTGCCTATCCAGGTATAATTAGGATAGGGATCTTTAACGAGTACCTGACATCGCACAGGCTCGAGACCCCCATTTTACGTCCCTTACGAAGGACGGCATAGCTAAGGATTTTTTACTCCCTTTAAAAAATCCTAAGGTCATCTGCCGGGCTGCGAACCCGCGATCATGGGTTTAGTAGGTTGCTTACCTTCAATGTTTATTAACACTTAATTTTATTTCTGAACCAATTACTAAAAATGAAAATTGTTCAAATGATTTTCTGCCATTTTTGCGGATAATCCAAGGAATTAGATAATATACGGTTGATTACTCAGTTCACTGGATAACCAAGAGCTTACTGTGTTCTGTATGTACTGCTTGTGCCAATTGGCACGAGATGCGAACTAAAAAATAAAGAGAAAACAAAAACAACATCTACTCTATTGAAAAATAAGTTTAATTAATGTACTATGGGAAATTTTCAGTTAAAATATTTAAGTTTGTAATATTGTGATAGAAATATGTCAATGTTTTGCCAGATTTAGGAATCTTCAGAACTAAAACATTGTCAGGTGTTTTACCGCTGGCTAATATATTTGTTTAAAGTTTTAGCCTGTTTTTTTAATAAAATTTAAATATAGTTTATTAAGGCTCTTTTAGATATTGGTGTTCAAAGATTGGATTCCATTTTTATAAATAAATATGACAATCAAACATTTTTTCTTTTACAAATATCAGGGAACAAAAAAGACAGATTTAAAAGCAGGTAATCCAAACAAAAAATAATATTGCCTCACTTACAATTAGCTTTGATTTTGCGAAATCTTAATTCAGTAATATGACTTTTAAGAGATTTAGTAGTTTAGTTTCTCAAAAGAATGAATAACCTTTCGAAATAGTGGGCGACGAAAACAAAAACAAGGACATATGGACATTTTTTTTAAAAGTCACTTTTATGAATCTCAGTTCCCTAAAAACTCAATGCTTCCTTTTATATATATATATATATATATATATATATATATTTGCTAATCAAATATAAAACTTGCACCAAGTTTTATTTTTTTTATTTTTTGATATTTACAACTATATCATAAATTAACTAAATGTGAGAAATTAAGAATGTATAGTAACATTTCAGTGGCATGTAGAAATACTACTGAGAAGCAATTAGGTTTTAGCAGTTATGGATTTGATTATGAAAGGATATCTTGTTTGAGTCAAATCAGCAACATTTGGACATTGCGATTAGTACGGATAAGTTGGCTTTGGCATAGTAAAGAGCATTAAGGATTCAGAAAAGGTAATAAATATACTTTTAGTTCTATATCAGAAGAAATGTGTATTGCTTGTTTTCGGCATAATATATAGATATGAAAAAATCTATTATGTACTACAATAATTGAATTTTTATTTTATAACCAAGATAAAAAAAACTAGTTAAATAAAAATTGATACATACATAAATATAATTTTTTTAAGTAACTATCTTCTCTTATAGTTCTAATTGCAAATCTTCTTTGAGATATTGACCTCATTCATATACGAATAAAGACCATAGCCATACTTGTACACATTGTTTTGTGCGTAAAAACTATTGATTTTCAAAAAGAAGAGATTGAAATAGAATTAGTTGTAAGTTTTTTTTATTTTATTTTATTTTTTAGCGTTTTTCTTCCAGCGGTAACCCTGTTGGAAGGGATTTTATTTATTTTTGTACACACCATACGTAAAATTATACAATGTACATGATATTGTTCATTTTTTTTAAATTATAATTTTACATATAAATATACATAGTACATGTGTCGAAAGTTAAAAGTAAAGAATAAGCAAGAAAAATAAAATAAAATAAAGATCAAGAACTAATAGTTGTAAGTTTAATGAAGTTTAAAAACTATCAAATACTTTTGTGAAAAACATGGTCTTTATGGATGAAAATTATTCAGTTTATTATTTAATGTATAGCTTACTTTTTACATTTATTGTAATCAGTGTTGTAGTTTTGGCAATTTGAGACATTAAAAAAACATTGAACAGATAATATCATACAATTTATTGAGCTGCATTACAGTTCTTAAAAAGTCGGATATATTTCCAAATATTTCAAAAATTATTTGTTTAATTTTTTCGCATAAATATTAAAGCTGCATATGGTGAATGGTTTCTTATTAATTGTATAATGATATAAATATGATGTAAAAGTGTTGTAATTATTAAATTTAATAATTTCCATAATTTTTTTCAATTTCTCCCCGGCTGGAAAAAAAGCCGAATAAGAAGAAATGGATATGCCTATCTATAATCTACTGATTTTCCCAATTTACATTTTAGACTTAAAAGGTTCAAATCACTTAAATAAATAAGTAGATAACAATAACAATTAACGATTATTCGAAACAAACAAAGTTGATAGAAAATAGGCGTTTCAAACTCGACTCTTTCCATTCAAACCAATATAGCTGCTAAGGTGTAGGTCCTAGCGACAAATGTTATATAAAAACAATATTTTCCCTTAAATTTCTGATAAGGAAATACTCGACAAAGTTTCGATACGAGCAACACCAACAGAGCTAGAGCGTGTAAAAATGTTACGTTCTTGAATATGAAATAAATGTGACACCATAAAAGTATAGATCCCAGCCAAAAGACATATCTTGTCAATCTAAAACATAACACAGAATCTTAGAAGATAGAATGAGTCCCGTAAGTGTGAAATAAATAACAAAATTTTACTAAAATTCTAAATTTTATTTCCGTTCCCTAAAATTTTATTAATACTTTTTATACAACAATCAATCAAACATTTTAGTATTTTCCGATAATTTTGGAAAAATATAGGAAGTGGAATATTAATGTTTGATAATATTCGCTATTTATAAAAAGTGACTTTCAACATCAACGGCTCAGGTTTTTTTTTTTTTATTTTATTTTTTTATTTTGAGATCATTTAAAGGATCTGAAATATCCAAATTTAGAAGTAAATATGATATATGTAACGTGAAGATACGTATCTCAAACGTTACAGAAGACTCGTCAATCAGAAGTGGGGAAAAGGCGGAAAGCGAGAATTGAACGATTGTTCCTGAAGGACACGAAAAGTTGGCGGACGAGCAGAGGGGGCCGGCACGGGACCAGTCCTGCCAAAGATTCTTCTCTGGTAAGTACCATCACAAATATCTTTTCTTTTAAATATTTATCTAGTAGCGAAAAATATTTGACGTATTTATGTATCTATAAGGAGAAGATGGGGGCGAGAAACACAATAACAAGACGTGCAAACAATGGGAATCCCCAGAGCTGAGGTTTTACTAGGAAAAACAAATGACTATCTTAAATTTTACATAATAAATAAAATATAAAAGAGTTTTTATTTCTAAAAAAAAATAAATAGAAAAAGTTTCATTCACAGCTGTAATACACGCGTAACGGCAAACATTCTAGGAAATAAAACGTTACAAAATACTAAATATTTCATGGCAAAAATAACTTTCATTCATTCTATCCATGGCCGTTATTACTCCCATTAAAAAAAAAAAAAAAAAAAAAAACCAAAGTTTTATGTTCTACCAAAAATATTTAATTACCTAAAAATCAGTTTGTTACATTCTTAAAAACTCTAAATGATGAAATTTTACGTATAGGAACAGTATACTTAGCGATTGTGTGATTTCTGGTCATGCCTCATATCAAATAAGGTACTTGTCTTAAGATTAAACAAAATACTGACACTAACTTTAACATGAGATTGAACGTCAGTAATGGCCGAATTAAATTTATTTAAAAAGTGACATAAAAAGTTGATTTTCAGAAGAACTGACTTTGCTTTTTCCTTTTTTTTCCTCCTAGGTCTTATCTTATTATGTAAGTGTGTTGAAAAGGGGTTTTTAATTATTTATTTAATGTCCCAATTTTTATTTATTATTTGTTTTTAAATTAGAATATATTTTATTTATTTTTTTAAATTAAAAAAGTGCCTTCCTTTTCAATTTTTAGATTGCTTTTTAAATGAGTGAGGTATATTTACTATGTAGAAATATTACTTATTGCTTTTCAGTTCGGCCGATAATAATATTTGACAAATTAAAATTGTACAAGTATAATTTGTTAAAATTTATTTTTTGCAACTTAATTTCTATATTTTGTTAGTAATTTGTTTTTTTGTTGTTCATATTTTTTACATTGGCTAAGGTAAGAAATAAAATTTAAATTTAAAAGGTTATAAACATATAAGGTTATAAAATTTGTGATAGATTACCTATAACAAATTATTTTAGATATTCCTATACCTATATAAATTATTTTTTTTTTAAATTATAACTTATATTTATGTCGACGGTTAAATGTAACAACCTTAAAGCTTTAAAAATTGTTCTCAGTTGTAAATGACTTTAAGAAATTGATTACATAATTAAATATAAATGAAAAAAAAACATAGTTAAAGTTTACTAATTCAGGACAATATTAAAATGAAACATTATTTGATTCCGCTTCACAATTCTATTTGATGGTTGCTTTTATAATTCATAAGCTTCCATACTCCATGCTTAAAGCTTATATATGCAATTTACTCAAAAATATTAGTTCAACTTCAAGTCATTTCATAAACTTTATCTAATTAATAAGAAACTATAAAAATATAAGAAACATATGATTGAATTTTTATCAATAACTCTAATTAATTATTTATACACTAATTTCCTTTATTTAGTTTATATTTTCACTATTATATTATTTAAGAACTTCTGTAATTCTGTAACTCTATAATTCTGTTCGATTAAAAAGCATTGGTTGTCTTACAACTATAGAGTATTTCTTATAGCCAAGAACCATGTCGAATACCTCAGGATTGTAAATTTATCTCTAAACCTATTATGGCGGGTCAAATAACCCTTTTCGGAGTTTTTGGCAGAATTTCCTTCAACAAAATTCATTATTTTGCTTTATGACTTTACTACTTTTATTAAAAAGCACATCAAAAGTGTTTTTTCAATATCCACCCCTCTCTTATTTTTTTTTATTTTTCTACCGAGAAATCATGGTATAAAAATGTATACGGGTCATTCTGTCATTTTGTCGTAATTTCGACATTGTTATTAATTAGAAAAAAGTCATTAAAAAAAAAGAAAGAAGTTTTTCTGCATAAACATCTTTATAATAGTCTACTAATGGTACTAGCAAAAAAATCTCTTCATACAATGTAACTCTATATGAACATTTATGGCCATGATAGAAACCATGAAAGAGAGGGACTCTGAGAGGGTGTGAGAAAAATGGAAAATCTCACAATTCAATTAATAAAATGTTTGTATTACAAAACAATTCTTAAAGAGTATAAGATCAACTGGTCAATTAAATGATATTAGTTAACACTAAATAAACATTTAAAAGAAAAAAATTAAAATGGTAAGACATTATAATTAATATACATTTAAACTTAGAAATCGAACATTAGATTAATGCAGTAAATGCTATATTACATTTACATTAATAATGAAAATATATATAAGGGCTTTTTTAAAATCTTATTTCATTTACAGTTTTCCCTACTGTAATCAACTTCCTTCACTTTTGGTGTGAGAGAAATAGAAATGTGAGAAATAGAATTTTGAGTTTGATTTAAAATTAACAACACCAAATGCATTTCAAAACAAGAAACAACGAATGTAGCTCTAAACTACATGTGAAACATATATTTCAGTGCAAAGAAAAGAAGAATCAAACTTACCTTCTTTGAAAAACCACTATGTGGGGGAAATAGAATAACTAATGACGTGATTCGAATTCTTGAACTGACATAAACTTGGAAAAACTAACAGAGAATTGTTTTTGTAAGTTAGGTTACCTTCAGTTTGGCGGGAAGCTTCTGCAATGTTGGTAGCATCTTTTAAAAAAAGATTGAGGGAAATAGATTGACCTATGGGACCCAGGCATTAGAAGTCGTTTTTATTATTATAACTAAAGCCCGGATTTTCGTGCAAAAAAAATTCTGAAATGTGCAATAAAAACTTGAAATTGTGCAAAATCGTGCAATAAAACTTGAAATCATGCAAAATAAAATGCAAATGATAAAAAAGGTTGAACAAATAATTCGCTAGATACAATTCTTTTCAAAAAGTTGTTTTTATCTTAAAATTTATTGTTCCAGTCCTTAGTAAGGGAGTAGTTAAATAATCATTGTCTAAAATACAATAAGAACAAATCGCATATCTTTATTGTGCGTGGTAAACATAAGCTATATGTACATATTACTTAGGAGTATAAATATGTATGTAAGGAATGATTAAATTTTATTTAATTTCCCGTTAAGAAGGCAGAAGAATAAATTTGCTTTGTTTAAAGTGAAAATGTAACAGTAAAGAGGGCTTAGTAACTATGTTGTACTTATTAAAAATATCCTTAAGTTAGGAGGGAGAGGCAAAATTTCTTGGAAGTTGGGAACCCGAGTTCCCTAGCTAAAGTCAATCTAAAGTTGTACTTAAAATTATTACTTTTCCAAAAACACGAAAGTGTTGTGCATTCAGGATTTCAATGCAGGAATTTTGTGTATTAAAACTGCAGAATGTGCAATTTTATGCATTCAAACTGTAGAATGTGCAATTTTATGCATTCAAACTGCAGAATGTGCAATTTTATGCAGTAACCCCCAAAACGTGCAATTTTGTGCAATATTAAACTAAAGTAAATTTGCCCTAAACGTCCTAATTCGTATAAATAATTTGTCTCTGGCTGATTACGAACTTGCAACAAAAAGATGCAATTGCACGAGAATCCGGGCTCTAATTATAGCCAATTAGTCTTCGTTTCTCTCATAAAATTCAATTTATTGCAACTTACCAGAGGTACTAGAATAAAAAGTTAAGTTAATAATTGCAGACATGGAGAACTTATTTGCCTTTAAAGTTACCAACTCATATTGGAATACATGAGGGAAATAGAATTTGTTGTTTTACATTTAAATTTAACCAAGAAAACGAGTCAATACCAATGGGAAAACTACCATACGCTTAAGATGTAAGTATCTTGCAACTACTTGTTACAGCTGGGTTACAAAAAATTTCATGTAGGAACCACAATCGCTTCGGGACAGGAATTAAAGAATGACCCATAAATGAAATGAAGATTTAGTGTTAAACCTCGTATACGATCAAATCAACAGTACACCTATCGTAAACCTACAACAACAAAGACCTTCTAGTTCTGGTAGATAAGACTGACTAGTTAGAAGCAACTATTATGGAATTCACATTTTAAACTTAAAGAAAAAAGAGAATGCTAGTAGTTTCCGAATGATTTATTATTTAAAAAACAAACATTTTCTAGCATCGACATGTTAATCAGGTTTGTTGAGACATTCGCAAATATACTGAGTTACAAAAAAAGTGGCGCACCTAGCAAATATTGATTTGTTTGTCATTTAACTCAAACGATTTTCAATTTTTTTTTTTATAACAATTATTTAAATATATTTAAAAAACATTATACAGCACGATTTTGAAAAATAGATAAATGAAGTAATGGTTTTATTTAGAAATGAACAGCTTTAAAATATATAGAAAACAAAAATTACATGTTTTTTATTTATTTTTATTTTTTTATTGACAATGTTATCAGTTGCGTGTATTTCCTCCATTTGCAGCCATTATAGCTTCTATCCACCTAGTTATGCCCTAAGATTAAATTATTGAAGACGTTGCCAATATTCTCTAATTATTCTACCTTATAAAGAGGTTATAAGATAATTATGGGTCTCAGGAACAGCAGCTCTCGATATGACATGTCTCCCTAGTTCGTCCCAGGCGTGTTCCATCTGATTCATGCCAGGGCTCCAAGCAGGCCAGTCCATAACTTCGATTCTGACTTCCTGTAGGTATTCCCTAACACCTGGCCACGTGATTTCTCTCATTATCGGGCTTTAAAACAAAGTTGTCCCCAATGAATGGTGCAAACGGAACAACAAAGTCCTGGAGTATGTCTGTTGTGTATAAATTAGCGTTCAAATTGCCTCCTTCTAAAATGTACGGCTCAGTTTTCCATTAAATGAATTATGGCCCATGCCATAACTGAGCCACTTCAACAATTTTGGTGCGAAGTGACTGCGGCTTGACACATATTTCTCACCATGCCTTATCCAGAGGCGTCCATCGAGTGAGGTTAGACAAAATTTGTTAATAGGATTCTTCTCCAGTTGTACTTGGCCCAATACTTGGTTCCTAGCAAATTCCATACATTTTCGATGCAGTAGATTAAGTTGGAACTCCCGAACTGATTATCTGGTTTTTAACCCATCTACTAACCTTTGCCCACAGTGGATTTACCTCTAATAATTTTTAACGTAAAATTTTAGTTTTATATACTATCTCTTTACCACAACTAAAACCTGATAAATAATCTCTTTAAAAATAATATCAGGTTTTGGTTAAAACACGAAATCCTACATTAATTTCCGGACAACTTTATCTTGATTGAGATCTGAGAAAAAAAACCAAATGTGATTTTCATATTGGTTTTTATTTTTTCTATGCTCCCAATTGGCGGCTATAACTATAGTTTTGCACTATTACAGGTCCCTGCTACCCACACAAAAATCGGCATTCAAATCTGTGAGGTACACGTAAAAACGTCTCCTTGTAAGATGAAACAAAGAACACACTGTATCAGATTTGGGTAATGGGATCTTATTTAATAGGAATTTTAGGCCGAAACTACGCCGTAGAGTAAAAGTAATGTATCAGGTTTTTGCTGTGGTAAAGAGATAAATAATTTAATCTCTTTAATAATAATATCAAGTTTTGGATTAAACATGTATTTTTTTCTAGGCAACCTAATAATATCCGTTGATATTGTCATGAATTCATTTTTATGAAATGTGAATATTGTCCTGTACAGTGAGTAATAACTCTTAATTTTGTTTACTGAAAAGTTTATAATTTTTGAATACGAGTATTTTTTGCTGTCCTGAACATTTGTGATAAGTTTTTATATAGACTTTTAAGTAATAAGAAGGTGATTAGACGTTGTCTGATTTTTAGAGTCCATTGTTTATATAATATAGAATATATCCCTGGTCTATTTCAAAAGATTGGATATGAATTTTCTTAATTGGATCGTATTTGGATCAAAGGCTATTGTGTTGGGTTCTTAAGTCCTTCTTAACTCCCTGCCCTCAATTCCTAACTTTTCCATAGATTCCTATCCCATAAACTTCTATCCATCCGTTACGAACCTTGGCATTGTCCTAGACCAAACCCTTTCCTGGAAAGACCATATTTCCCTTATTACCCGACGATCAATCTCCTCCCTTCGACTCCTAAACCGATCCCGTAATTTCCTTCCACAGTCAATCCGCCAACTGTTAATTACATCCCTCATTTTCCCCCATTTTGATTATGGTAGTGTGGTGTATGGAGGTCTCTCGAAATCTCAAGAGGCAAGACTAAAGAAAATAATGAACTGCTGTCGGAGATTCGTTCTGAGAATACCACGGCACGAACATATTTCCTACCACTACATCAAATTAAAATTGTTATTCCTTCCTTCCGTCGACAGTACTTTCTTGGTTCGTTCCTTTACAAATCTCTTTCCTCACAGTCTCCTTCCTATATCCTGAAAGCTTTAACATTAAAATCGTCAGTGAGCTCCCGCAAAACCAGAGCCCGTTCCTCAGACCTCTACCTAACTCCTTTCAACACAACATCCTTCAAACGTTCCTTGATATCCAGAGCTTCTAACTTCTGGAATTCCCTCCCTTCCATCATTCGCCATTCATCCTCTCATAACAGCTTCAAATCCCGACTGTTCAGTTACCTGTTAGATATTCAATCTAATAGTCATATAGATGTAGAAAATATCTCTTAAAATGAGATATGAACATTCAGAATGTAATATTGATTTTGTACAGTATTAGTCTAGTGCTATTGCACTGAATTGGTTTTGGCATAATTTATATTATTTATCAGATGAGACACATTATCTTTCCAGATAATTTATATTTGCTTTGATTATTGTATTTGATTTCATTAAGTTTTGTTTAATTTTCTCTATTTTTGTTTTGGTAACTTATCTTAGATTCTAACCTCAAGATGTAATTTTTTTTTTTTTTGTGTGATATTTGAAAATATGTAACAATACTTTTATATTGTAATTTGAATTTCGTTTAAATTCCTAATTTAATTGTATTATATTTTTTTTGCTTTTATCATATTTCTTAATTATATATACGGTATGCTAGGTAGCCATTAATTGTTCATTGTAATTATTCTTAAGGGGCAAAGGCCCCAGAATAAAATTTATTTTCATTCATTCATTCATTCATTATTAATGCTCTGTACAGTTGTATATGTTTCTAGACTTTTCATCCAAATAATAAAAACGTCTCTTTCAAGAGTTTTTACGAGCATCTGTAAGTGTTTGCCTAGTAAATCTATTGATTGCTGGCAATGACCGTCACTTCTTAGTCATACGACCAAATACAGCACTTGAATGAACACTGTGCTTAAGTTCAAAGAACGGAACGCAATGGCGGGGGTTAATGTATCTGTATTTAAAATTTCTTTTCTTAACCATTGCCAAAGCTTATTTTAACTATCCCTTGTCAGACATGGTTAGCGCCAAGTTTTCGAGTATCATTTAAAAATAAATAATGATTGGCTTGCATGAGTCATGAGGAAATTTAAAAACTATCTCCGACAAAAACAAAACAAGAATGTATTAATAAAAATATGATGTTTTAACTTAAAATAGGGATCATAGGTGATGAAATCCAAGACAGAAATGAAATCAAAGAAATTTTCGGTTGATATGAAGAGTCTGTTAGTTAGTGGTTAAAGGAGAGATAGGGTGCACATTCCAACAAAATGAAGCTCTTTCTGGCAAACATAACGAAGGCTCCTGCTTGTAACTGTTTTAAGTGGTTAACAGCAAGCCAAAATCAGAAAAAATTAGATTACAAAAAAAAAGTAAATAAAAAAAAATAAAAGATCACGATCGTTGAGTAAGTGAATTTAACTCCGAATTCTCTAAATATATCGGAGGTTATAATGAAGAAATGGATGTCATTTTTTTTTTTTAATAATCTCTTTGTCAAGAAAGTATTACAATCTGCCTCAGCAAGATGGATGGCTTTATGGGTGCATTCACATAATACGTACACTAATAAATAAATGAATATTAGAGAAAAAAAAATAAATGGGGACTCAATGGCTTAGTGAGTTGGGGCGTTTGTCTCAGCGCGTTCTTAACGAGAAGGACGTGGGTTCAAATCCCACCTGGGCGGGATAAAATTTATTTCTTGGCGAACCCACGAATAAATCTTGGCCTTCCCACAGTGGCTAGATTAGGTTGGTAACCTGTAAGATAACCCATCCTTCGTGCCCTATTGGAGTGTACATAAGGACGTTAAGACCCACAAAAAAAAAAAAAAAAAAAAAAAAGATAAAAGATAAAGAAAAAAAAAAGATAATTAAAGAACCACATAATGTATAATACAATAAATAAAATGTAAAAAATAAAAAATAAAGAACCCCAAACTATACAATAAATTAAATAGATTAAATTAAAAAAAAATTATAAACAATAGTAATAGTAAAAACGAAAATAGGATTGAATTAAAAGTTAAGAATACAGTAATAACCTCATAAATAAAGAACTTGGATAATTTTAACTAATAATTGAAGTTTTATTAGTTTACCGATACAAACCTTAAATTGTAGCAGGCAATGAATAAGCACTACTTCCTCAATGACATTTTTACGCTTAGTAGTAATTATTAACCGGATTAAAATTGCACTGATTAGATGTTTTAAGATCATGTAAAAGCATTTTTAGTCATCCAATTTTTAATTTTTAATGTATGAGTTGGTAATCCAGATCGACAGAGACAATATATAGAAACTCCTGTGGATAATGGACTGCATTATTGATGCTTAAAACTGAAGGCCCACGAACCATATTTTTACAAACATTATCAAAATAACAAATGATTTACATTTTTATTTGGTAATAATTTTTATTTGGCCGAAATAATTTTATTGATTTCATTAGGTAGGATTTTTATTTGTAACCATAAAAGTATATGACAGTGTGACAACCTCGTTTTTTGACAATCAACATTGTACGTTTTAATTTTTACTATTGTAAATTTTATTATTGCCAAACCTTTCTAGAACTATTAAAATTATGTAGTTAAAATTTGGTAGAGACGGGTTCAGTCGTTTTACCATTGTAAACACTGTTGTGGAATGGTGCTAACTACATGTAAGCCGATTTTCGAACCCCACTGGGATCCACTTATCGGAACACATATTTAAATCTTGATTAATAATTTTATTAAATATAAATTAATTTTATTATAAATTTCAAGCTTTAGATAACACTGTAGCTTTGTAACCTATCATGTAGAATGGTACTCGCCAACTATCGGTCAATTTTCAAACTTTATTGTTATCCACATATTATCTCTTTTTTAGAAGCAAACTAAATGAAAATTTTATTATTGTTAAACCTTTGTGGAACTATAAAGATGATGTGGTTAACATGTGGTATAGATCGGTTCAGTAGTATTCATAATCACAAAGGAAAAATGGATTGTCCTTTAATATATTAGATATACAATCTCCTAACTATCCCCCTACCAGATTTGTCCCTCCAAAGTTTGACACCCCTTATAATTGGCCGAGTGCCCTTGGTGGAAAAAGCGAAAATGCAGGTGTTTATGGATAAGTTAAATTAACTTTAAATCGAGTTAGAGATTAGCATTCAAAGCGGTATTTTTAAGATCAGTTCTATGAAATACTAGCTATGTTGTGCTTCTTAATAAGGCCTTAAAGCTTTTATTTATTAATTTTTAGAGTAATCATAGAATTCAAGAAAACAATCAAAAATGCCCTACTGAAAAGTGCGCGATTTCTTCACGACAGCCAGGTATAAATGAACACCAAATTAAAAATAAAAAACAATTATAGTAATTTTTTTTATAATATTAAGTAAAATAAAATATACACAAAAATATTAAACTATTAAAAAAAAACAGGAAAAAAATTATTTAATCAAATCGCCAAACTAACTTTCAGCCCCAGCAAGATCTAAGTTCCCACATTTTGGAACATTTTACCCACACCTCGCCCCGAGTGTCTTAAGAGAACTTTCCATCACAAAAATGCAAGAGTTCATCTCTAACAAGAAATACGTCGAAACTCACGGGGAAATGGTGAAAAAAAAAATTATATATATATATATAAATATATATATATATATAAATATATATATATATATATATATATATATATATATATATATATATATATATATATATATAAAGTAGGGGCTAGTTTGAACAAGGATGATTTTCGCCTCAAAAACGCATCTCTCGGACTCTACTTCAATTTAATGCTTTTAATTATCAAATTTAAGTTTTTAAAGTTTTCTATTTTTCTTTTGAGTCAAAGAACACTGAGAAAAAAGTTTCATCAAAATGCTTCCGTTATTCCGCCAACAGAATCATGGTATCGGTTAAAACTATCATCCGCTTTGTATTTGAAGACCATATTTTAGGACGAAACCTATTATTTCCTCGTCTGTAAAAACTCGCTTGCTTTTTTGAGTCACTTTTTGTTATCCATTTCTTCACAGGTTGAAAGTGCATTTGGTTCTTGGTTCAAAATGGCTTGAACTTGGATTTCTTCAAGCTTCGAATCTTTTTCTCCACCAGATTTTCTAACATAAAAAAAAATTCCAACTTTGTTCCATAGTAAAGACTGCTTGATACAAAGATAAGAATCAAGGCGTGTGGTTACGAATAGGACACCTGTTTAAGAACAACCTTTTACAATTATATTTGGAATAGGTACTTTTTTTTTTCTTTTTTTTAGATATTGTATCTTTGTAAGGAATAGTAGACTGGGTCACTTTTTTTTTTTCAAATGACCATCTAAAGAATGGTATCTGCACTTCCGTGTTACTAAATTACCAGTTCAGTCAGCCAATTTTGTCAGTTTGATTCACATATTTACACCCTTCGTTTTTTGTTGATTTTGAGCAGTACTAAAAGACTGATAAACCATTGAGAAGCTAGAAGGAAATTGATAATGAAAACCAAGGAACAAGATTAAAAGACAAAATTAATTATATTGTTACAATAATAATCAGTGATAGATGGGCATATTTTGTTTCAGATGGCCCACCATAGGAGAACTACCTTGGTCCCAACTAGCCTCTACTAGGCTTTGTCTGATGAAGGAGGACAACACCTAGCAGGGTCTTCTCAGGACCAAGGAAAATCTTCAGCATCAAGAAAATGGCGCCATTTGCACAGAAAATAACTTATTTTTTAATCAAAATTGAGGAATAAAATATTGAAATTTTATTCATATTTTAAATGTATATGCACTATTACTTTATTTGAATCTATGTTATATCGTTATATCTATTTAAAAAAATAAATTATATAATAACTAATAAAAAACAAAAATAAGAACTGTTTTTTATGGACTTAATAAAAATTTAATGAGTAAATGATAATGAAAAGGCTCTGTGATTTCGAAATAAATTTAACTTGCATATGAAATTAATGATTTTATGTTTTTAGAAATAAATGTTTAACATTTGAAACAAGTATTTCAGTAAAATGAATATCATAAAAGTGGCCAGTAATTCATAAATCCATTGTTACAAGCCATTACAAGTGCTATGCTGTTGCCTATTTTAAGAAACTTCATATTATTGGAAAAAAAAAAAAAAAATCATAGTCAAAAAATCAAATTTATTTATGATATAGAAACTATAGAGAAAAATTCCATGGTAGTTTATGATCTCTGAGTTTGGAGGCGTTCTTATAAAATTATATTGTCTTTTTAGAATTATCAAAAGTATTGATTATAAATTTTAAACTGTTTGGAGATAAGCCTGGAATGATTTCTTATGCAGTAAATTAAAACATATGCCAGAATTTCCTTTTAAAAAATTTCATCAAAAGCTAATAAACAGTATTAATTGTATAACCTTACTTTTAGCTTAATTATCTAATCTACAAACTAAAATTTTAATATTGGCTCAAGTAATTTGCCATACAGATTCCATTCACCATGTTAAATTATTGTAAACGCAACCCTTAGATTGCACAATAATTTTTCTTTCACATAGTTATAGCAATGAGAACTTTTGGATCCCATTATTTTAAAAATTAGATAAAAACATATTATACTATATGTACTTGAATTTAAAATTATCAGTAAAAAAAGTAATAAAGTTACTAAAACGCTTTGATAGTTGATGTAATGTATTTATTTTTTTTTAAATTATTTAATTTTTTTTTTAAATGTTTCATATATTTTAACAAGGTACTATTTTTTGAGCTAAAATAAAAATAGAAGGGGCATATTTTAAAGATAATAATAATGTTAAAAAATGATTAAAAGAAAAAAAAATAGTAATGATTAAATAGAAAAAAAAAACAACTAAGCTTGATGAATAGTTTTGTAATCAAGTAAAAACTTTTTTGTAGATTTTGGTTCAGTTCTCATAGACATACTTAAAAGTCACATAGTTGATAATTCTTCAATGAATGTCTTAAAAGGCATTGCAGAAATTCTAATATCCTAAAAAGAAATTTCTTTATTTTTTTAAATTTATGACCATTCCTCATTTAAACAAAGTATTAAACTGCTCTATATAGTGCATATTTCTTCAGACTGCCCTGCAGTAACAAAATAAAAATCAAATAATTTTGAAAAAATGATTCATTAGATATAAATCAACTTAAAAACTTATTCCTTTCAAATTATGAAGACATTATATTATATCAGAATGCACAGTAATTAAAAAATAAATTTTTGAACACTCGAGGAATGCATAATTGTATAGAAGGATCAATATAATTAGGATTGATGAATTAATTGCCACTTTTATTGGGATTATTTTATTTGAAAACTAAATTCCAATGCTAAGCGTTCTAAAACTTACAAAATTTTCATATACTATGTTACATGGATTATATACACTAAAGTTTTCAAAAATGTAAGATAAGAAATCAAACATTAGTACTCACCTCAGGAGATCTAAGAGATAACTGAAATATATCAAGAGTGGAAGGGGAAGAAGTTAGGTTAAATTTTGTTGGGTTCTTTCTATTAGTAATTGTATTTTTCCATTTCTATTGGAAACAAGTTTAAAATAGGACTATTTGGAAATGTTTATCTGATCATTTAAACAAAAATCTGGATTGGTTTTGAACGATTTTATTATTTACTTTTTATTATTATTTACTAATGATTCATAAATATTTAATTTTAGATTATTTTCTACTTGATTTTTCAAAACTTTAGTATATATAATTCATGTAACAAAGTGCTGATGTTTTGAAAATGTTGTATGTTTTAGAACTGAAGAGGAATGTTTAATATTCGAAACTAGTTTTTAAAGAAAATAATTCCAATAGAAGTGGCAGTTAATACATCAATCCTGATTAGTATTTTGGTTTTAACATTTAAAGTTATGATACCAATTCATGCCAGGAGATATCAATCCATGTGTAGTCAATATCTCTTCTAACTTTCAGAAGTCTATTGATATCAATAAAATTACTATCAGTAATATTTATGAGATGCTCACTGTTGACTCAAAATTTAAAGCTCATGACATATTCATTAAGGATATATTATATTCTTTAGAAGCGACCATATTATTATATTACTCATATTGAAGTGTTATTTTATTTCATTTTTTACATAATTAATAATCTAAATTTGTCTGCATAAATAATGCTTGTCGCCTGAAGGAGTTTTCAATTTCTTTAATTTAAGGTTTTTATGAAGTTATAAAAATTCTTTATAGTGAAAATGTCTAGTACAAATAGAAATATTAAGTATCAGCTTTAATAGAGAGATTTAATTAAGATCTCACTGTGATCTTAGTTTTTTATATGAAACATCTTTTACATTAATCCTTTTAATTTTATTTAATAAAATATGTTTATGAAATGAAGAAATTTATTTCCCTCTTTGTCTGTATATTGGAAATGAATCTTCAATACTTGAATCAATGATATATATGTATCTATATATACATTCCTCAGAATATAATATGTATTGTGGGAGTGGGACATATTATCACTTACAAGTTAATAATTCTATACATTAATAAGAGAAGAAATGTGGATACATAATGGTGGCAATTATGTGTTATTAATCTCGGTATTTCTACTTTTTATTACTATTATTATTATTAATATTTAATATAATTCACTTTAAAAAAAATGGTTTCATAGGAGCCAGCTACAGACATTCTTAAATACAAATATTGAAACTATTATGAATAGTGAGTATAAATCCAGTTTATTTGTTTTAAAGTAAAGAATAAAATTGAAAAAAAAAAAAAAAAAATCTAATATTTTTAAAGCAGGAGGAATTTTATATACCCTATTTTTTAGAAGATTTTTCTTAAATTTGATATACACTATACTAATTTATAAAATTCAATTATGTGGTAATTTGTCAATCAAATTGATAACTCCACAAATATTTAAATTTTCACTAAAACGTTTATTATTAGGTTAAATATCAGTATGAATAATTGGAAACCTAAAATGATTGAACTAGTAGTTAATTACAAAATTACTAAAACAATTTTCAAAGATATGGTAGAAAGTAATTTTCCAGTGTGTTAACTATAAAATTATGTCAGTTAAAAGTGCAAAATTAAGATAGGACTTGTTTTTCACTAATCATAAAATTAAATAATAACTGAAAGATATTTATTACCAAAACTGCAGAGTAAATTTAATAAGTCAGGGATGGCTCCACAATTTTCACCACAATCTAGTTGAATAGATTTAGAATCAGTGGAAAACAGTTTTTTCCACTGACAATAGCTAAGGATTTTTCTAATGCAATTTGAATTCTCAAAAGTGGTCACAACATTTCAAAGGATAATGCACATAATATTGTTCAATATACATAACACATTATAAGGTATTTATGAAATCAACTTATTAAATAAAGAAATAAATATTTCTTTAAGCATGATGGATATAGTTTGTTTGTGTGGTTTATATTATGGACATAGTTTTTTTTAATATTTATGAATATTATTGACCTATCCAGTTAAATAAACCCAAATTTATAAAAAAGTAGCAACCATTTGTAGGCCATATTTGGGAATGCATGAGGTATTTGCAGTAACCTATTGATACAATTCCCTTTTGTTCTAACTGATTAAGAAATGAAGAAATATCTTGTTATGAAAGGGATCTATTTTTATTTATTATTAATTTACCATTTATTGCATGATTCTTTAAGGTTTCTTTTCTTATATATACTTGAAGAGTTAAGAGTCATATGAATGGATTATCAAATACTCTTTAGAGTAATAGCTGATAAAAATGTAACAAATCGTTAAGGCATCGGCTGAATTATCCCGTATAAAGAATCAGACCAATGATACTTTCCTAATGAATGCCAACAGACTGAGAGCAAAATATGGTAAGAAAACCAGCAATTACATGAGCCTGTTGTGTAGGATGCAAGAAAATACTGGCAACAGTTCAGGAGAAAAGTCAATCTACAACCTGCTTCTATACTGTATAAAGTCAGGGAATTAGGATATCTTTGAGGGAAATCTTTTGAGACTTGGCAAAACTGGTGTTGCTATGTAACATTTATTACCTTCATCTATTTCTCTACACTAAAATTGCAATACGCAGTGTATCGTGGAGAAATAGCCTCTGACCATTTTGTCCATTGGTCTCCATTCTTAAAAAGTATTGATGCTGTATGTCTACTAATAGAAGATCGATATGTAACAAACAGAGCGATTCATGCATCTCTGGGTGTTAGTATGATTAACATAAAACCGATGTTCCATAAATATTTGGCTGTAAACAAAAATTTGTTTGAACCGGATCCCACAAAAATTTTACGATTGGTTATAAATATCATCGTGTGGGTTTATGCAAAGAAATGCTGAAAAAAAAATTAATCGTGGTTTATAATCTAAGATGCCGTTTATAATCTCTGCACAAGAAATATATGCACATGTGCCGAAACGTAAACAGTAGTCTACTGGGTGGATAGTATGAAGTGAACCCAGCCTAAAAAAAGTGGTTTGGGTAAGGAGCATTGTAAAGCAAAACGTCGCCTTTTTTGCGAGTGGGGGGATGGTCTTAAGGCTACTGTTCCACTTGAAAATAGTAAAATTCTGAATGGTACACAAACATTTGTCTGTCAGAAGTCTTCCGACAAATGAGGTTAAAGAATTTTAAAAAATCGATGACAATACGAGATCGGCTCAAACAATTTAATATTTAACAAGTCAAAACATCGGACTAATGGTTCAAATCCATCATTCAGCTGATGGATTTTTGGGTGATTTGGCATCCAGTGACATATTTTGGTTCACGAGCATCAAAAATAAACTGCGTGGGCAACTATTTTCGACGGCAGAAGAAGAGGATTATGAGATCAATACGCGTGTTTCGGAGGTACTATTTTGGGATTGGGATGAGTTCTGTAAAAGGTTGAGATAATGCGAAAATGTATTCATTATCGTGGAAAAAAGGAGGTGGTGCAGCACCAAACTGCCAAGCTCCCAGTCCCAGGTTGCAGGTGGGAAATTTATTTTCTGAAATTATAGCCGTGAATCAAGTTCTAAGGACCAAGACTGGGGAAAACTTTGTGGTTTTGCGTGATATCGGTCAAATCTCCTTTCACAAACGTTGGCCTAGTAATAGTACAATCCTTACCAACGAACTGAACCCAAGCCGTCTTCATAGATTCTAGTGGTACAGGTTTTATTTTATTTATTTACTAGCATTCCCCTTCGCGGCCTCGTTTGCTCTTCTAAGTAAAGAACTTAGATAATTGTATTGAAATTTTATTAATTTTTCAATAAAAATCGTGTATTGTAGAAAGCATGTAAAAAGAGAAAAAGGAATTCGTAAGACATCCGAATGTATTTAAATCCATTTCGTCTCTCGAAATTATGGTATCCAGTTCTGGAAAACCCTATATATTATTGCCTTGAGAGAAACACAGTCCAAATATCCACTACTGCGTTTTTGTAAGGCTGTCAATTGTAATAGCAAAAGAAATTTCAATTGGAAGTTTTAATCGTTTGAATTGAAACGGTAGATTAGTTGGAATCATTAGGATTCGAGGAATAAATGCGATTTCTCCAGTCACTATTTCAGTGAGAATTAAAGTCTGAATGATATTTCCACGCTTAGCCATGATTTTTAAACTGGAATCATAGCACATACTAGGTGCCTGAAGGTCGCGTAAAAACATAATTGAGCATCTAATGTTTATGTGTTTATGTGTTTAATCCAGATAGACATAGAATATTTACTATATTATTAGCGATATATTGGTCGATTTTGAAACTCTACATGACATCCATTTACCTCTATTTATCTATTTACCTAATACAAATTTAATTGAAAATAAGTAATTTTTGGATAATACCGTGCCATTGTGACCTTTCTTTCAAAATGGTGCTTCACCAGTCTTCACTAGAGTCCAAATATTTATTGCATTTTATATAAACCTTTAATTGAAAATCAATAAAATGTATTATTGCTAAACCTTCCTAGAACTATGAAATGAAAATCAATTTTATTCTGGGGTCATTGTCTCTCAAAAATAATTATAATGAACAATATAATGGCTGCCTAGCTGCATTATATAAAATTAAGGAAATAATCCTGTACCATTTATAACCCACGAAGGGTCTTGGGTTCAGTATTTAGATAGGCTGTACTGTTTCTGATCCAACGGTTGTGAAAGGAGGTGATTTCACGCCAGAATTCACGCACAACCGCCAGGTTTTTTCTTCAATTATGGGTACCCACTTTTTAAGAGGCTGTGTGCGCCCCAAATTTTCTGCCTTCAGTCGGTCTCAAGGACAAAATACAATCAAGAAAAATGTTAAAATTAAATTACGGTATAAAAGTAATATTAGATGTTATAAATATTACACGAAAAAAAATTGTATCTTAAGGTTAAGAATTTAAAATAAGGTAAGAAAACAAAAAATAAGGGAGAAAAAAATAAATCAATGAAGAAATACAGTTGACAAAGCTAAAAAATGTATCTCATCAGGAGATGTATTCTATCATATATAATAATATAAATTATGACAAAATCAGTAACACAAAATTAGTGTGGGGGGGGGGGGCTTGATGGCCGAGTGAGTTTGGGCGGGGGTCTCAAAGCGCTCGGTACTGAATGTTGTGGGTGGGTTCAAATCCAAGCTGGGCGGGTTTAAATTTCGTGTATTTCGTGGCGAACCAACGAATAAACCTTGACCTTCCCACCAGTTTCTCACAAGGACGTTAAGCCCTCTCCCAAAAAAAACAACAACAACATTAGTGCAAAACTAATATTAAACAAAATCAAAATTATATTGTGAATTTTCATATTTCATTTTTTAAGATATTTTCTTCTACAAAATGACTGTTTGATTTGATACCTAACAAGCAATGAAAAATTAGGGATTTAAAGCTATTATGAGTGGAGAAATGACGAATGTTGGAAGGGAGGGAGTTCCAGAAATTGGATGCTCTTGAAATAAAAGAGCGTTGGAAGGATGCTATGCTGAAGGAAGGTAGGTAGAGGTCCGAGGGACGGGATCTGATTTTGCGGGAACTAACTGATGACTTCAATGTTAATGCTTTGAGAATATATAGAGGTGATTAAGATGAAAGTGATTTGTAAAGGAACGAACCAAGGAAGTATTATCTTCGTTAGGAGGGAAATAACCATTTTAATTTTGTCCAGTGGGGAGATACATGGTCATGACGTGATATCCCTAGAACGAATCTCAGGCAACAGTTCCTAGTCTTCAATCTTGCATCCTGAAATTCAGAGAGATCTCCGTACACCACACTACCAAAATCAAAATGGGGGAATATGAGGGATGTAATTAACAGTTGGCGGATTGACTGTGGAAGGAAATTACGGGATCGGTTTAGGAGTCGAATTGTGGAAATAGTTCGGCCGATAATATGGGAAAAATGATCTTACCAGGATAGGGTTTGGTCAATGCCGAGGTTCGTCGCGGAAGTCTGGACATTTATGGGATAGGAGTCTATGGAGAAATTAGGGATTCCAGGTAGGGAGTTGAGAAGGACTAATAGCTAGGATAATAGCCTATTATGAAACTATGAAAGTGATTTAACTAAATTTTATTAAGGGTAATTTCCGTGGTAAGTGGTCACAAACGAAAAACGGTGTGCCGTTTTCTATAATAGTATAGATTTATTATTATTATTATTTTTTTTTTTGTCATGGAAAATACTTGCAGTACTTGAACAATATAGTAATTTGCAATGACAAGTAACTGTGTTTTTCTTACTAATCCCAGCACTTATTGAGCAATCTACTTATTTCAGAAGTTAAAGTTGCTTGGCACAAGTATTTGATGATTTTGGAACATCAAACATACTGTTAGATACAATTTAGAAAGTAATAGATCTTGCCGAGTAGTAAGGCACGTCTAGGTCCAGCTGCCTCAATTAGTTAACCTATTAATTTAATGTCTTTTGGTTTGACCTTGAGCCAGAGATGGTATTTGGTACCATGACGCAGTAGATATTGGCCAATATTTTCTTACGATGCGGGAAGGCGTCACCGAGGCAGATAGCGTAGTGAAGTGGGGGTGGCTTTCCCTCTCATTATATAACTGAATTAGGTGCCAGTGTTGACCATTATTCACCAGTTCTCTATCTCCTTCCATGAATCAGCTCCGCCATCTTAAACAAATAGTTCTCATCCCGTCGTTTCATTATAGATTCAATAATTCTCGCTCACCAAACAGCTGACTTTCTTCCCAGACAACAATTTGTAAATACTTATCTCTAAAGGATCCAACTCAGGTATTTCAATCGTTATTGTCGCTATAAATCTTGTTAGAGGCGCTGGTAGTTAAGATGTCTGCAAGGCTAATTAATTATACGCGTGGATTCGTGTTGCTAAAATCACATCTTCTTACAGATAGCAGTCATTAATGTTTCCTCTGAGCATTATATGATCTTGATAAAATAAATTTCCTAAAATACTTGCTTTGATTTTTTAATAAATTTAATCATTTAATAATTACTGGCATCACATTAATTATAATGCTAATGAAAGAAGAGTTAAGGAAGCTTTTTTTTTTTTTTAATTTAACACGCTGACATCCCGACCCATCCTAGCAATGTTCCCACCACTTACGCTGATGACACATGTTAGTTATCACTAAATAATGATCCCTTCATTGCATTCCAGGCACTCCGATCCCACATCATAAACCTTCAAGAATGGTGTCAAAAATAGAGAATTAAAATAAATCCCATCAAATAACCTATACCCTTCGTCGTAAACCAACGACATCCTGTCCTACAGTATCCTTTAATGATATTCCTCTAATCCCTGTTGAACAGATCCGCTACCAGGGACTCCATTTGGATAAACGTCTCACATGGAATCCACATACAAGACTAAAACGACAAGAAACGGCCCGTCGTTATAGATTACCTCCAACATTTATTAGACAAACGCTCAAAGCTTCCAATAAATTACAAGAGAGTCATTTACATGACAGTTATTAGACCTATATGGACATACGGAGTTGAGCTTTGGGGCTCCTCTAAACCATCCAATTCTTCTTGTATCCAATCCTTACAATCCAAAATCCTTCGAAAAATCCTTAATGCTCCTTACTTTGTCACAAACAAACTTATCCATAAAGATCTCAATGTTCCATATGTTGCTGATTTAGCCCAAACCAGATACCAACCCTTTCATAGTAAACTGCACTTCCGCACGAATCCATTAGTCTCCCAACTTGCTTCACATTCGATACCTGATAACCCACCCATCTGAAAAGAAGATGGCCAAGAAATCTTCTAGTTTAGATCCTTTATTAAAGTGCTACTAGTGAGTAGTTCTTTACAAGTGATTTACATGTCATTATAATCATTTCCTCAAATTTACTTGATGTAAAGTTGTAAATATCAATAAATAGTTAAAACAAAAAAAAATTAACAAAAGAAATCAAATATATTTCTATTCAACTAAGGAAGCAAAATGAAAAGGAAAAGATAAGTGTTAAGGTTAGGAAAGTGTATTAAAACTTTTCGGTTTTCCCTATGACTGGTTGGTGTTTGTACTGTAAACAAATTTAAAATGTGAATGTTGGAAATACTAATCTGGTCATTTAAACAAAAGTCAGGATTGGTTTTGAACGATTTTATTAGTTCTTATCTAGACTATTATATAAAAAGACAAGCCATTTTTGTTTGTGATCACTATTGAACTAATCTGTACTTAAAGTTAAAATTAACTATTGTAGTTAATATTAACTACACTATCTTAGTAATTCAAGGATGGTTTAGCAATAAGGAAATTTACTGATTGTAATTGAAATTGTTATTAAAAATGCAATAAATATGTAGATTCCAGTGAGGTTTGAAAATTGACCGATAGGTGGTTGTTATCTACACCTTGAAGTTGATAATAAAATTTAATTATTTTCAATTAAATTGTTAATGAAAAGAGATAAATATGTGTTGTGACAACTGGATTCCAGTGAAGTTTGAAAATCGACCGATTTGTCGTTAATATCATAGTAAATATTCTCGGTCCATCTGGATTACCAACTCATAAATTAAAATTAAATGTCCAATTATGTTTTTAATTAAACAATTTCTTAAGAGACCTTCAATCACATAATCTGTGCCATGGTACCAGGTTGAAAATTACAGTAAAAATATCATAAATATCATAAAGTTGATATATCATTGATGCTATACTAATTCTCATTGGAACAGCGACTGAAGAAACCGCATTTATCCCTAGAATCCAAACTATTGCTACTTATCTACTACTTTAATTCAAACGATTAAAATTTCCAATTAGTTTCTTTTGCTATTGCAATTAAAAAATCTCAAGGCAAGACTTATTTAAACGTAGTGGTGGACTTTCGTACTAACTGTTTCCTTCTAGGTCATTATAATGGATTTACAGAACTGGAAACCATAACAATGAAATCATTCTTATAATATCGGAAGACGAAACTCAAAATGAAGTTTATTCCGATGTTTTTTTTTTTGCATTTGATTTTTCCTTTTTGCATGCTTTCTACAATACACATACGTAAATATACATGTATTCTACAATAGTAAATGTTTTGAGGAATTTGAAACCAATTTGAGTTGTTTTTATTTTGCATATTTGTGTATATTTTGATAAAAATACACATTTTTAAATATAATTGCAAAATCATCTACTTATCCGGCATTATTATTTGGCACATTTTTCCATAAATATTTTAAAATAAATATTTAATCACAATTGGATATTTATTTACATATTTGGCATGTCAGTATTTAAATTTTGACTTTTTTTATTTTTCTGAGCAGACATAAAAATAAAATATAAATAAACACCAAAAAATAGCTCCGGTAACTCCTTTATCCTTATTTCTACCACCGTTTTATTCCTTATTCTATCACACTTTGTTCACCAAGACATCATTCGTTAACTGTATATTTCTATTAACTTCTAAAATACTACAAATCACTCTTGAAAAGACAAAAGATCTCGTTGGAAAGAATGTATCTGAGTCTCAATTGAGATTTTTAAGTTTCATGGAGACTTTTTTTATTTGTTGTTTGTTTATTTCGTTTAACGTCACTTTATGCTGCTATGGCTAATCGGACGATGCTACGGTGGGAGTTCTAAATTTTGCCTATCCAGGTATAATTAGGATAGGGATCTTTAACGAGTACCTGACATCGCACAGGCTCGGGACTCCCATTTTACGTCCCTTCCGATGGACGGCATAGCTAAGGATTTTGTACTCCCTCAAAAAAATCCTAAGGTCATCAACCGGGCTGTGAACCAGCGATCTTGGGTTTAGAAGAAGAAGAAGAAAATGAACTTTATTCTGGGACTACTTGTCTTCTAAGAATAACATATGATTACAGTACATAGGACAATAATCTGGCTTTAATAATTAATTATAATAAATAATAACAATAGATAATAATAAAAATTGATAAATAATTAAATTATGTGTTACAAAATAACTGAGACATCTTGTAAAAGGGTACATCTTATGTATACTATTATAATGTATATTACATAAATATTCATGTTTTACATTACCTCGGAGGATTGAAAATGAAGGAGGTAGAGGAATAAATGATGTTTAAAGGAAGTAAGAGTCGATCTTTTTCGAATTGTGATGGGCAATGAATTCCATAACGAGGAAGCACGGATAATAAAGGATTTCTTGAAGGATGCAGTTCGATGCGCCGGAGTGTATAGGTTGATGGGTTGGGTTCTAGTATTTAAGAGGTGAATGGAGGAGCGCAGAGTAGGGAGGTCATGGATATAGGTGGGTTTTTTGGTTTTCAAGGTTTGAAATATGAGAGCACCCAGGAAGTATTGACGTCGAAAACCGGGTTACAGCCACCCAATTTCAGAATACTTATGAGATATGTGAGAACGTCTGGAGATCCCTAAAATAAATCTAATAAAACAGTTCATTACTCTTTTACATCTCATCTCGAGCTCATCAGACAGTCCTCCATATACTACGCATCCATAGTCAAAGTTAGGAAAAATGAGTGATGATACTAAAAGTTTTCGAGTACTTAATGGTAATGAATCACGGTAATGTGAAAGTTGCTTAAAAATAAAAATAGATTTCCTCGGTCGGTTGCTATGCTAACCACTACACCACAGGTGACCCCTCTTTTTATTTGTGTTCATTTTGATAAAGCTATCTCAGCTACTGTACAGTTATTAGTGATGTATCACATAAAAACAGGAAGGTACAAATAAAACAAAGGTAAGAGTTCAAAATTTGAAAAACAACTTTTGTTATAAAAATTGCCACTGGATCAGAAAATTCTGGTTGGATACTGATTTATGTCCAGCTGTCATACCCTTCCATAACTGTTTTCTTTTTTAATATTCGCTTGGCCTAAGTCTTTTTTAATTGCTTTATTTCTGTTGTTGCTCTTTTCAACACAATTAGTTACTTAACATTCAGTTTGTACTTATCCATAACTATGTATTACAATTTTTTTATTTTTCTAAATAATGTAGATAGTTGCATATTTTAGGTATTTAACACGTTGACTGCCAACTACTAGATAACTCTAAGATTACGTTATTTTCCAGGACGTCAACTACGAGTTATCTAGTCCTGTATTTACTTGCCATTTTTATGCAGCTAGGATTAAACTTGAAATATATCAGTGCTAATAGCGATAGATGACTTCTGGGAAAAGAACAAAAAATCAATGCTGTCTTGCATGAATAGAAAATGTATTAAAAAATGAACAAAAAATATAATTATAAAAACTCTTAAGACCTTTTTTTTTAAAAAAAAACAAAACAATTTTTTTGCTTTTTGAACTAACTAGAATTACAGTTTTTAGGAATATGCTGTTTTTAAATCAAATTGTTATTTTAAGCCAGATTTCTGAAAATTGTCGTGGCAGTCAACGTGTTAATTGCATATTATAACCTATATATTTGCATAACTGTGTGCATTTTTTTCATTTTTAACAGCATATAATTCAGAGCCTTAGTAATGACACATGCTAGTGATATATTTTTAATTGCCACATTAAATGAATTCTTGCTATAAGTAAAAAGTTTGGAAAAATAATATGTTCTGAGAGTCCTAGAAAGGAATTAATCTTACTTATAAGAACATGCACACATATTTTTCCAACAGTCATACAATTAGAAATTAAATAAGGCTGATTTAACGCTATGAGCAACATTGATAACCATTAGATGTGGAATGAGATAAGTAAAATTAATGATTGCCTTATATGACCTATCACGTTGAAGCTGTCCAGTATCAAACGACTTACTGTCTTCTTTGAAGAATTGCATACCAGTATTGAATATGACTAAACAGTTTTTTACCTATTTACTAATTTACTTTGAACACCATCATATTCACGAAACATTGTTGTCTCGATTCCGGTGCTAATAACAAGAAATCGATTTTCGATTCTCAGTACCAATACCTTAGTTTATAGTTTTTTTTTCTTTCAAGTTTTGATTCACACCTGTTATTGGAGTAACAAAAGGTGAATTCGATGATATTGTAATACTACAGGCCTTGTAGACGTGTGGGAGACTAGCACCCAAAAGTACCTCCTCCTGGCTTGGATTAAAAAAAAAAGAAGAAAAAAAAATTTATTTGAGCAAATCTCTCATCCAGCTTCTTTTAAGCCTTCTGAGAGTATTTCCAAGTATTTCAGTCGTGGCCATGTCATGTTGTAGTTGTGGCTATGAGTATGTTGCTATGTCAATGAAGTCTGTCGTGAAATCGTCTATAAAGGTTTTGTATATGTTTCTTTACTGTGAAGAAACATTTAATCAGAATGAAGTCTGTGGTTTGAAATGTACCAAGGTTATTTAGTGATTAGTCTGAATATTGATTGGAATATTTGTATTTTTTTAAGGTGCGTATTTTTTGCAGTCCCATATATTTGTGTGGCTTATGTCCATATGGGTTTAAGTAAGTGTATGTATTTAGCCGTGGTTGGAGTTTTAAAGTCGACCGTTTATGAAGTATTGGATACAAACGTTTTAGTCTCTTGTTTAGACTGAAACGTTTTTGTTTTACATGTCATCATGCCCCAGGTCATTCTATCAAATGTCCTTAGTAATGAATTTCGTTTGTCTGTGGTATGTCGATGAAGAAAGGTTGACAAGAGTCTTGTCTGAGTGTAAACGTTATGTGCTGTGATATGGTGTAATTTAGTTTTATTTTCCATTGTTTGAACCAGTCTTGTAGTATTGTTAAGTGGTTCTGAGGAGTTAATGATACAATGGTCAGGTCTTTATCTCTAGTTAATATAGCTGTATCATCAGCGCAAGGTGTTGTTAATGTATCAGGGCTAAGTGGCATATCGTAAGTGTAAAGAATATATAACAGTGGAGCTAGTATTGGCCCCTGTGGTACTCCGTCTCTTACAGGATGAATAGAAGAGATATCTGAGCCTTGTCGGACAGAGAAAAATCTATCAGAAAGGAAATATTGAAGGATCAGAAAATAGGCTAAAGGAAGAAGATTTTTCAATTTTCAATAATTTGCTTTTTTAATACCTAACCCAACAATAAGCTAAAAATGCAAAACAAAACGATAATAGTTAAAGAAATAAAATGGAAATCAGCTGGTATGCTCATATCAGATTATCCACCTATCTCGGCGCTACAACCCATTGCCGGATCCGGGCCTCCACCAGCAACTTCCGCCATTCGTCACGGTTTTGTGCAGCCACCATCCAGATGCGCAATCCCAGGATGCTTCAAGCGTCAGCGTCAGCTGCAACTCCATCCTTCCATCTACATCTCGGCCTTACTCTTCTTCTTGTTCCATGAAGCGGTTCCTTCAATAGCTTCCGAGGTAATTCTTCTTCACCCATGCGAGCCACATGTCCCGCCCACCTTAATCGGGTCTTTTTGATTACCTGAAGGACATTCTGTTCCGTAAATGAACCGTATATGGCCGGGAGACGTTTGTGCGCCTCCTCCAGGTTCCGTCCACCAAAACTCCTCCAAATATCCTAAGGAGGACTTTCCGCTCAAAAACAAGGATATTTTGTTAACTAATCATGGTTGTAGTCCATGCATAAGTGCAGCTTCGTTTGACGTGAGAGGATGCGGCCACCAAGTTGTTTACTTAGGCTACAATAACATTTGTTGGTAGATATTATTCTTCTTCTAATCTCAACTTCTGCACGATTGTCATGGGTTACCATCCATGGGATAGCCAAGATATATGATGTCGGTGACTTGCTCGAATGTATAGTCACCAAATATCACTGTTGCATTGCGTTCAGGCGTCTCCTCGGTCACCAAATATTTAGTCTTTGTCTAGTTCACTTCCAGTCCAAGTTTCTTTACGGGACCCAACAGTGCCTGAAATGCTTCCCCGACAGTGCGTTGAGACTGGCCAACGGTATCAACATCGTCCGCGTTAGCCAAGAGTTACACACTTCGATTGAAAATTGTGTGCCCAACCTGTATACCCGACTCCCTCATGGCCTTCTCCAGGGCAATATTGAACAGGCACGCAAGGGCATCACTCTGCCGTAGCCCATTCTTTACTCGGAATGCTCCTGACAGATCTCCGCTCATATCGGTTATTACTTATAATTCAGACAATGTACAATAACATAATTCAATTTACAGGTTCATATTTACAAACATATATATTCCAAGGTTTTATTTATTGATTAAAGAGTTAAAAATGTTACTAAACTCTTTTACCATACACTGTAGATGCACTAGATTTGTTATAATTGAGTATTAGGGTTTCAAAAACTAGTACTTGCTCGTAATAAAATGAAAAAAAGGCCTTTTTCTTATTCGTAAGTATCAAACCTTAAGAACAATGAAAGTGCATAATAAAATGGTGTTATTGTCTCAGTGGCATTATTTCGTTGATTAGAAATTATAATCTTATTTCTTCATTTTCCAATAACGAATAAATATCTTCAACAAACTGAAGTTTAGCTTGTAGCTTCATAGAATTTGTTTTTGATTCTGTAAAAATGAAGCTTGGTTAACAGGAGAAGAATTGGTATATACATAGTAATAACGCATGTAATTAGATATCACAAAACTATTGCCAGTCAGCGGTATCAATCCGCTCCTGTTCCAAGGAATCAACTTCGGATAATCGATTTTCGATACCGATTCTTTTCTCAAGAATCGATGGAATCGAGAATCGACTTTTGGAATCGATACATCCCTATAGTTAAATGTAAAATATCATTTATAATCGATATTAGGTTTTAAATGGAATGTGTGTGAATGTTTTTAAGAACAAAGAGGTCCTCTGAAGAAAAATTGCTTGTCAAGTGGTCATTGTGCGTCCCTGTTCCTAATACTATGACCCAAGGAGCTACTGTATCCCTCAAACGATCAATTTATATTGAATATTGTAGAGAACTAAGTCATGCTTGATGTCAGGAAGTATGAAAAAAAATACAAGGGCTACTAAATAGAAATCTATATTGATGTTCAGGCGTTTCGACCTGCTTTACAAGTATACCTCACGACACTTTCCGACTTGAAAACACTTTTACTTTACTATTGATTATTATATCTTTTTAAATAGAGAGTGGATCATCAATCTATTACCTATCACCGAGTCACAAAAGGTATAGATATCAGAAACTTGTTGAAACAATACAGAGGAAGAAGTTTATAATGGATTAGAGGTACTAATAGAGCATGCGAAAATCAGTAGTTTTATTTAAATTAAAACAGAAGTAAATACATCATATGGTGTTAGTCACAAGAAAAATTTTGATCTTCTGTGAAAGTGGCTGAACTTAGGTGATCTCCACCCAACACGCTAGAAACACTCATCTTGTGCAAGAGGTTCCCAATGTAACAGTCCTTTGGCTGTTTGGATATGGTTGTTAATACATAATATCAAGTCGACATATGGTAAAATAGCCAGAAATCGAACAAATTTGGATAAAGGAGTTATAGAATCCTGGCCCTTTGCCACTCGGTCATCATGGTGTCAGCTAATTAAGTTGAAATATTCAACACTGGAGAACATATTTCAAAGTATAATTTTTTTGAGCCAACACTCATAAATTTTCCAAAAGCATAGTTGTTATTTGTATCTCTAAGAGGCTATTAAAATTTCATACAATAAATAATAATTCTTATAGCGAGATCGATACGAAAGGTCACTCACTGCTTTAGTATTTCATAACTATAGTAAGGAACCGGAAAGGAGTTCCTCATCGACTTTAAAAGAAGTTGTCAGAAGAACCTGTTTGCGACATAGAGGTCAAGAACGGGTCAAAAAATTTATTACATTTGAAGCTTGTAATAATGTGCCGTTGTGAAATACATCCCCTTGGAACGAAAAAATATTGCCTTTTAAGTGTTGTCGTTGGATTTGAATTTAAAATGTCTAGTTGACAACTGTTGTTTGTTTTCTGCTTGAATGGAAAAGAAAACATCTTCGAATGCTTTTTGCTCTTTCGATTTTTACTTAACGTAACTTAAATATGAATCGTAAATTCATTTTCTCTCTAAGTGGGAAAAACAATAGATGATAGATAAGTCTAAAAATAATCTAACGATTTTCCCAATTTACAATTTTGAACTAAAAAGATCGAATTAATTCACTTAATAATTAAATTAAATTAACAATTAATGGTTATTCGAAATAAACATTTATAAATTGAGATAAAATAGGGATTTAAAATTTGAATTTTTTCATTCAGACCAAATAGCCCCTAAACGGTAGGCCCTAGTGAAAAATGTTATATAACAAAAAATATTCTCTGAATAATTTATGATTAGAAAACTTTCGGCAAATTATGTTTGATGTGAGCAACACCAACTGAGCTAGAGCGTGTCAAAAAAGCCCCAACACTTAAAACATTTAGACACAAAGTGGCTTTTTTCATTGAGATCAATACAGCTCCTAAACGGTTGGTCTCAGTGGCAAATGTTATATAACAAAATATATTTCCCATTAAATTTCTGATGAGAGAACTGTCCGCAAATTTTCGATCCGAGCAAACAGAAGTAGAGCATTTTATATATATGTTGCATTTTATTTCAGGGTGGAAAAAATCGTACACCAATAAAGTAGAGGTCTCCAGCCAAAAGGCATACGCATGACATTATTCTTCAATCAGCTACTACAAAGATAAAAATAATAATTTATAGATTGTTCACTATTGTTTGTTAAATTTTCAATGTAAGAAACACAATTATTAGTTGAAAATGTTTTTTAGCTATTAGTCATTTGTTATTATTTATTTAATTATTGGTTCGGTGCAACAGTCCCTAAAGCAATGCTAGGATTTCCAACCACCTGAATCCACGCCATCCTCTCACTCCTGCCTGGCAGATATTTTGCTCCATGTCATTTGTTACTAATGTCATAATTTTGTTTATTAGTTTTTTAAGCCTATAAAAACCAAGCGGTTTTAGTTAGAAGTGATAATAACAAGAAATAAGAACTTTTTATCCTGGCTAGAATGTAAATATTACCAAAAAAATAACCAAAAATATTTAACGAAAAACGATAATGGCACTATTTAAAAGTGAAAATCTAAATAGAAAATGAAAAAGCAAAAATACATCAGGATATTTCATACCAGGGTATACCCACTTTATTAGAAAATATCTATATTTATTATAACGTTTCCTGGCCATGCCACATTCTCAAGCAATTCAATATTTATCCATAATCTAAAAATAAATAATCATTCGCTACAAGTTTCGTCAATTAGTTAAATTTAATACTAATTACTTATTAATGGATCCAGCATAAACTAGAACTAAAAGAAGTCCTTCGAACTATTGTAAATGACCCATATTATGTCTCCAACAAAACCCTGCATAATGATCTCAATATACCTTTTGTCCTTGACCTGGTACACCTTAAGTTTTCTAAATTCCATCAAAACCTTTCCAACTAACCTAACCCTCTGGCACATACATAATACAGCTTCACACATCCTTGTAACCCTCCTCGCAGATTAAAACGTCAATGGCCCAGTGACCCTTTGTAATAAATATATATTTCAGGAATCCCGGCAATGGCCGGCTTCTCGATTCATGTCCTGAGCGACTGTGGCGCTTCCACCAGATTCACACACTAGTGACGCGGCTGAGAGAACAGCTTTGGGATTACTGTGGACCTGGCTTGCCCTCGCATAACTACATTGCTTGTGTACATTGTATATGAGGCGTGGAGATGCAAAAGGGGGTAAATCCACTTTTTATCATTTTTATTTTATTTAGTTAGCGTCCTCAATAAGGTGGTAAATCGTCCACCCTTCAAAGTTTGAACCTATGATGACTTCGAAACACACATACGCTTACACATACACTCAACCCAAACTTTGAAGGGTGGACGATTGAGGACGCTAACTAAAAAAATTAAAAATGATAAAAAGTGGATTTACCCCCTTTTGCATCATCACGCCTCATATATAGTGTGGTTGTGCTTTATAATTTATTTAATATTTGTTTTTTAATTTATTATTTATTTTTATTTTATTTATTTTTAATGTTTACTATTATAATTATTTTTATTTTTCGCTGCTTTATTACTGATGTTTACATGGTTTATACTTTTCTTTTCTGATTTATCTTATATTAATACCTTGCATAGTTTTTTTAGAGGATTTATTTTTCTTTTTATTTAATTGAATAGTACATATGGTATGAATGGATTCTTTGCCATCCATATTATCCATTGCTCTTTAAGAGGTAGCTTGTAATATTTTTTCAATAAAACAATGTAATCCAGAACTGAAAGATTGTTCACATCATATTCATATAAAACTGATTGATCTATGGAATATATATTTTCTTTTTTTTTTTTCGATGCTGTTATGTTCAATCTTAATAGTTAAAACAATTGAACTTTTATGTAACTAAAGACATATATGTCGACATATAACAGCCCTAAAGTCTTTTAGCGGTTTAGGGTCCGTTGAATATTTAGCAGAAAGGTTGCAAATCAGATACAGCGATTTTAATGTTAAATCTCCATACCCGAATACTCGTAAATTATTTAAGGCTTGTGTAACGCTCAAAGAAACAAGATTAATCAACTAGCGTAACTTCCAATGAGGGAGAACTTTATTTGTTGGGACTTGATGAAAATTGTTTTATTCATTTATAGACAAAGTGGGTACTTCTGATGATAAAGAAACTCTTACGATCAGGTTTGAATACAATTATAGAAAAGTTTTGACAAATCCATTCTTTTGGTTGCGGGGTCAATGGTTCTATTTTTTTATTGTAAGTTTTTTGTTCACCCTCTAAAATGTAATGCTCTAGCTCAAATTTGAAAATTTCCAGACAGTTTTAATGATTAGAAATTTAATGAAATTTTTTTTTTTTTATCTAACATTTGTCGCTAGGACATACCGTTTAGGAGCTGTATTGGATTGTATGAAAAATGTCACTTGAGGTAAGGGTATAGAAGGATCAATCCTAATTGAAAAATGTCACGTTTGAAACCCCTATTTTCTCTTATATTGGTTATTTCAAATAATAATTAATTTTTAATTTAAATTAATTATTAATATAAATAATTTGATCCTTTTTTTTATTTCAGTATGTAAATTAGGAAGATCAGTAGGTTATGCATAGACATGTACATATGATATTTGATCAGGGAGAATTTTCTTTTAATGTGTTATTCCTGTGTCCAAACCTGCTCAACACTATTAGTTCGACAGCGACTAAATAAATACTCCTATTTACGTAAATCCATGGACATACATCTCATAAATATTTCAATCAAAAATATATCGTCTAATCACAAAATAATCTTGGTACATCACAAACCACACATTTCACTCAGATTCACATAAACACCCAGTAAACGGTCATATACATAACGCTTATAGGCGATTTCATGTCAGACTTCATGTACATAATAACATACCACGGTTCTTTTTTTTTTTATTTATTAAAAGTTTTATTGTGTAATTATTTCAATCTGCCACAAATGTGGGCAATAAGTAATTTTGATGGCATATGATTACATTCACACATTATGTACATATATATAACATTATATATATATATATACCATATATATATATATGGGTTACAATAGGTCTGAATAGTTTTTACCAACTCTAGAACCTTACACAAATAGTCATAATTTTACAAGTTTCAGGTAGTCCTTGAATAATCATTTTCAGGCTATGTAAACCAGTGTAACATATTAAAGTAGTTAGTTTGTACATTACAATAAATATTATTTTAAAAACAATTAATCTTTTACCATAAAAAATTGGAAGTGGGACGAATCCCAACTCCATCATCATAAAAGCCTCTGAACGTTGCAATGAAGAATTGATGCCATAGACATTAAACGCAAGGGGCCGTTCCGGGATCATTCGGTTTTATTCACAAGAAAATAAAATGAGAATGGTGTTTTACATTCCGATCGGGCGGTAACAGTTTTCGAACACTGGCTCTCTCGAAGTGATCCCGGATTGCAAAATAAAGTAAGTACTCTTCCCTTGCTTTTATTTTAGGACGACTCCAGTTGAGTGACATCTGAAGTAGATTAAGAATTTATGTTATTCCTCAATGTAAAGTTGCGACTAAATCATAAAAAATAAACAATAAATAGGCATGGAACTTACTTAAACTTTTATTGGAATAAATGTACAATCAGCCTCAGTGAAGGGCGTAATAATGTATTCAATCAAACCATACATACAAATACACATACGCGTGCGCATGCACGAACGCATGTACGCACGCAGGCACCCACACATTTAATAATAATAAAAAATAAAAATAAAACAAATAATCATCATAAAAATTAAAATTAAAAAAAATCTTATAATCATTAAAATAAATGCAATAGTAACTAAAATTAAGTAACAGAAGTTATTATGAAACATTCAGACACACTCAGCCTGGAAACCCCGAATCGAACCTGTTCCCCCACTTTTTGTGAGTCAAGGCCACACCCGAAGGGATCCCAGCGCTGCTCTCTCAGCTAATATCCAGAGGAGGCTGAGTGGGAGCGCTAAGGCTATATATGCTCAAGATCTGAGTGAAGAAGCAGGTCATTTTCAGGACTTCAACAAAGTTATATATTGCAAAAGGTCTCTGGGCCATTGCTGTTTCAACCTTCTGGAACGGTTAAGGCTGGATAGGGATTGTGCCAGAGAATAGTTATGATTATATAGATTCTGATCAAATTTAGAGAATTTTGAAAAGAAGAGATCAAGGACAAAAATATTTTTAGGTCATTGTGTAAGGTTTTATTAGACATAATATAGTGCATGAACAACTGTTGGAAAGATTGAATGCGTTTGATATTAGATTGTCTGGCTGTCCTCCACAGTTCAAGTCCGTAGGTCCGAATAGAGGCTTGGAACTAAGAAAAAAATAAAATCACAATTGACTGCTTAGTATTTGTGGACAGTGGGAGGGTTTTAGCTGAAGAAGGGGAATATGTCAAGATCCTAAATAAGTTACTGATAGATATTAAATACATTTTGTTTTTTTAATTTCATTAATTATTCACCCCTGTTATTATTGTAACGATAAGTGAATTTGCTGAACATAACAATACAAGCCTTATAGACATGAGGGTGAGTATCACTCAACAGTACCTACTCCTGGCATCAATTAAATAGGATTTATTTGAGCTGATCTCTTATACAACTTATTTTGAGCTGCCTGTATTTCCGGGTATTAGAACCGTGGTTTTAATCCATTTGGACTTATGGACTTGAACTGTGGGGGACAGCAATGAGGATTCTATGAAGTTCTTAATCTAAATGAGATCTTAGGCACCAGAATTGCTATGTGAACGGGAGTTGGATGTTGAAGCATTTAAGGACAATTAAATGAAAATCAGAATTTTTTAAATTCTGATCCTTATACCTTTGAGGTTTCTATTTCTAAATATATGATTTGGAACTGAAACGTTCGTAATGCAATAAATGAGCCTTTTACTAATGACGTATGCCATCAGATTCAGAATTATTGTAGAAACCACCATGAAATACTTTATTCACAGCATTGTTATAATTAAATAATTAATACTGATAAATCAGAATGTTGGTGAAATACAAAAAAAATGTTCACTAAGGGTAATATAAAAAGCAGATTTGTCTTAAACAGAAATAATTAAGAGCTCAATTAGTTTTCCAAATGTACAAAAAAGTACAAGTAACAACTACTTCTCAATACGGTAAATCATTTTAAAATAGAAATATCCAATCAGACGTGTAAAGCTGATAAAATGCCTTGAGGGATAGGAATGCACAAACAACAAGTCACTTTCCTGAACCATGACACTAATACTATTTTCACTTCTATACCATTTATTTTTATCTACTTTTTTACTCTGTTTTGTAATGCTTAAAATAAATATATCTCTATTAAATTGTTATTTGCAAAGATCAATATGACACTATTTACGTATTACCTAACTGCTTATACAATGTGAGTTTATTTATAAAACAACAAGCTAATAAGTTTGCTTAAGACTAAGACAATACACAACATTTCCTCGTTGTGATTTGTTGCTTTATTGCGTCATATTGTGGAGGAATGATAATTTTACATATATTTTGAAGTGTCTTTATTCTAGTTATTTTTTAACTTCCAAAAAACCGATTTCATCTAAAATTTCAGAATTAGTCACACCCAAAGGTAATGAGTAATTAGCATGACAATGAATCTATTCATTAAATATAAAGCAATAAAGCAATCGAAATTAATAATAGGAATATTGAAGAATATAACGTAAAGAATGAAAAATAAATATCCATCTCGGGGAACTTTGAAATGCCTCCCGCACATGGTGGTCAAAGTAAATTCTAGCTATCAGCAAAATTTTGATCTCATCTTATGTAATTCAAAAAATGAAGTTAACAAGAAATTAGTTTATAGATGCTACTTCTATCACAAAGATAACGAATTTGATGGATGTATATAAAGTAAAAAATAAATATATATGCATATATAATTTACATGTATTTATTATCTATCAATATGTATCGTGCGCTACGGTCCATGAAGGAGCAGGGTCTCTGCACATAGTTTTCTTCAGTCCTCTCTTCACAAAGAGCCACCTTCCTCCGATTCTGGATATTTAGCCCCGGTGGATGTTCCCTTCCACATCATCCATCTTTTCCTGGGCCTACTTCTTCTTCTTGTTCCTCCTTGCGTTCCTGTCTACATTTTCCTTGGTAGTCTTTGAGGTTATACATACATAAATAAATTTACATACAGCTCTCTCTCTCTCTCTCTCTCTCTCTCTCTCTCTCTCTCTCTCTCTCTCTCTCTCTCTCTCTCTCTCTCTCTCTCTCTCTCTCTCTCTCTCTCTCTCTCTCTCTCTCTCTCTCTCTCTCTCTCTCCTCTCTCTCTCTCTCTCTCTCTCTCTCTCTCTCTCTCTCTCTCTCTCTCTCTCTCTCTCTCTCTCTCTCTCTCTCTCTCTCTCTCTCTCTCTCTCTCTCTCTCTCTCTCTCTCTCTCTCTCTCTCTCTCTCTCTCTCTCTCTCTCTCTCTCTCTCTCTATATATATATATATATATATATATATATATATATATATATATATATATATATATCTTTTGTGGTAGTATAACAGCAGCTAAACGATTTTCCAATAACTTATGAGAGTGTGTTACTCAACTGCTTCTTCAAGCACATATAACAAAAATAAAACTAGGATAAGACAGAATTGGCAGTTTTAATCCAAAGGGAAATACCAGGAATGGGCAAGGAGGTTCTAAAGAAAACGGGAAAGTTAAAACATTGTCGAGAGTTACCTAACTTTACGATCCCTTGAGAGATTATTTTTTTGCCTATCCTAAGACAGCTGAGAATCACATGTTGCCGAATTCGTCCCGACAGTTGGAGTTTGTCTTCATTATCCACATATTGAGGGAGAAGAACTACTTTTAGAATAATAAAAAGATATTTTTAAGGAAGCTTTATTGCATGGTAGAATGTTCGAATTCCTTATCGACCAGAAATTGAAGATGGATCAATGTATGAAAAAGTTTGAATCGGCCTGTGTGCAATGACTCTCTTTAGACTCATCATCTTGCTTGAAAATGTTAGTAAAATGTAGAATAACACATTATTTCCACTCTAAATGTAGTAAATAAGGACATTTATTTCACAAAATAAATTATGTTATTGTTCAGTTCGTAGTCACAGCGGTTCTTCATTGCCTTTAAATGTGAATGACGGTAATATTTTTCTATCAGTGCATTTATATTTTATAATTTTTTCTAAACTACTTTTAGAAAATATATTCCATTTTACACTACCAATACAGTCGCATTCATATTTCACAGCAGGCACGAATCCAATGGAGGGGCGGTGGGGGCGACCGCTCCCCCCTGAATTCCAAAACTTAAAAATATAGAAACCTCCTGCTGCTGCTTATTGCAGTAAAAAAGGGGAATTTTGTTCTCCATAATAATAATTGGGATTTAAAGGAATCCGTGCCTGTTTAATAGCCTTGTTTGTTCACTTGCAGAACTCAAATGTTTAGGTAAATAAATAAAAACCTAAGGCTCGATGCTGACACTATAAACTTCTGACCAAACACCTTCCTCCAACCCAACCCATCAAAACCCAAACCTCAAGATCTTTCTAAACACAACACTCTCATATATGTTTTGGTCTACGCCTCGGACGTTTATCCAGCGGCCTTGTGATTAATTTTTTGGAATACCTTTACTAAACAGCCATTTGAAACGATTACCTGATCCCAATGGATAAATATCCCACAATTCTGGATTGTGGTGCCTCCTAAACTCTCCCGTATGTTCATTATTTTTGGCCAATTTTTTTTTTGCAATATTTCATTTTCTAAATGTAGGCTTTAATTCTTGATTTTGTGTTAGTAAATTTAATTTTTATTTAGTAAAGTAAAGTTGATATTTTTGGGCTATTAATTGTGTCAATAGCCTACATTACACATTCTCGCAAAGTTTAGCTTCGATATATTCAATGAGAAATCTGGCAGGTCAACAGTTTCTTCATATCATTGAAGCCCAACGCTTAAGATGCAGACAAGACCTTATCCCTAGACAAAGGAAGAAATTACACCAAAACCAGGCCCACAAATGTATGCAAACCAAAATAATGATCGGTGAGCCAAGAGGTTAGCCAATGGCGATGTCCAATAGTGTCCCCGCACGGAAATGTCACCTCTCGTGGGTGGAATTATTAGCCAACGGCACTGCTCGTCTTCAACCATAGGTCGCGCACGACCAGCAAACATTTCGCAACCAAACGAGCGTTTCATTTGTTTGGGTTTGATAGCAGTCTAGTAACTAACACGATAATGTCAATATTAATGATTGAATACGTTTCTGAAATAATATTTCAATATTTTTCTAGGAAGCATTTATCAATACGGAACTTAGGCAGAACCTCTTATCAACTTAAAGAAACTAAAAAGTAGCTGAGAGGTATAAATAAAGTGAGCAAATGTAATTGGAATGTTTAAGTCTTACAAGATATCTTGGAAGCCTGTCTAAGTAGATATATTGTATGTTAAGAAGATATTGTTGAAGAGCTAAAGAGTGGAAGTGACATTTCGTAGGGTGTTTTTATAGGAGAACATTAATTTTAGAACTCGATCAAAATGACTAAAATTCGCCTGAAATTATAAAACTTTATTACGAAACTAGATAGTTTGATACATGGTTTAACTGTTACGTATGTCAAAATACATATATGGTAACTAGTCGAATGAGTACCTCGCAAACAGTGCTGTAATTTTTATTAGATACTTTGCATCATGCTCGACCGTAAACAGGGTTGGAGAAATGCAATCATCCCAGCCTTTCGACTATATCCGCAGTCAATATCGGTTTGGGTTGTATACTAGTCTTGTTAGTTATTTGTTGATTCTCAGAACTGTAATATGTTGATTGATTTTAGTTTTCTAATGGTAGCAGCTAAATTATTGAATTTTCCATTCAACTTTTATAATCAAAGAGATTGAATAATAAATAGTTCACCGTGTCAGATTACTAATAAAATAAAATAAGAAGAATAATAAACAGACGTTTCAGTGTTTTAGAAAACAATATATGCAGACAATCTTTGTCTACCACACGATCAGAGTGGTAGATTCGGTTCATTTTCACTTTATAAAAGAGAATAATATCTATGGAAAATCATAAGATCAAATGCTGTTGAGGTTTTCATAACTTCAATGGCCAAATCTTTCAAGACCTCACCGGCCGGAGATATGTTGGAGACATAATTCAACACATTAATAATCTTCTTACTCTTATTAGAAAAAGAGGTTCTAATCATGCCGCAGATTAAGTTGTACAATTCCATAATGCCATATTTTTCAGTATTTTCATTTTATATATTAAAAAAAAAAAGGAAAAAATTCCTACCTACAATAAACTTATAATAATAATAAATTAATACAGATTATAATATCAACTTGGTGCAAAGTATCACTGAGGTTACTAAGCTCCAAATAATAATATCAAATAAATAAATTGGTAATTTTATTTTGATTAGAGTAGGTTTGAAAAAAAAAGAACAAAGTGTTTTATTTGTTGAAGCGTAACGTCCCTGTCTTCCAACTAGGGCAGGAAAGACAGGTTATCCTACAGGTTATCGAGACGGCAAGGTCAAGATTCATTCTATTGATCTTGACCACGAAATAACTTTCTACCAGTTCAGGAGGGATTCGAACCCACGATCTTTTTTACCGAGCGCGCTGAGACCCTCGCCCCAACTCGCTCCGATATGAAGCTTCCAAAAGAACAATTATATATATAATTGATTGAACACTGAGCCAATCACCCGTTTAGAGTATAAATGATTCAACGTACAAAAATAAAAAAATAAAATATTACGCAAAGACAAAAAGATAAAAAAGCTAAAGGACTAATCGGATTGATTTTATATATAGAAATATATTTTTTTTTATTATCTATTTTTTTTTTGTGAATGTCGAAGGAGCGAGAATAAATTATCTATATCAATTCATGATCAATAAATTCTTCATTATTTTAAATAACAAACATCACATACATTAAAAAAGAATATAATTTTAGTTATTTTTTAAATGGGTTTGTCAGCTGAAGGTAGAATCTGGAAAATGATTTTATGAGCATTTAAAATGGAAAAACAAGGTCTTTTTTATAATTACCTTTAGACTTTTAGCGAATCTAGTAATTTATGCAATTGAATGGTCCACCGAAAAACGTTCTAGCGACAAACATAAAAATTTGAGTAATCAGTGAAAGAAAATCATAATCTAAAGTTTTTGTTAGTTTTGTAGGTTAGATTTTATATTCACATATTAATTTGTTATATTTAGATGTATAATAACATTATGGAGTACTATATCCTAATAAGGCGTACTATTATAGATTTTAAAACCTTTAAAATCGCGACTTCGGAAATTTTGTCGCTTATAAAATAGTATGAAATGAGTTTAATAAATATTGTGATGACGGTATATTATTTACTTCATGTTTAGATATGATCATTAGCTGACATTGCATAGGAAATTGACATGATATCCTTGATTTAATTAAAAACTATGTTTTTATTTTTATACCTATAGGGACGGTTAAGTGGTGGTATAAATTTGAAAAAAGTTACTTCCCCTTTAGGGTGGGGAAAAAATGAGAGTAACCTTATCGTTCCGTAAGAATCAATGAAAGCATCGAAATAAATCGATAGAAGGTAGGAATCGAGAATAAACTTGTTCAGACAGGACCAGGGGTGGAGTCGTGCTTCCTAAATGTATAAATAACTTATATTTTATGAACTAATCCACATCTTGATACATTTATTCCTGAATAGCTAGCTAGACAGAACTAGTTCATTGCGGAAGAAATCAGTCGTTTCCGTAGTGTAGTGGTTATCACGTGCGCTTCACACGCGCAAGGTCCCCGGTTCGATCCCGGGCGGAAACAGTTTTTTTTTTCTATTTTTATTTAAAATGCTTTTAAAATTGTTAATGTAACACAATGATAAGATGTTTAATAATAATCGTAATTTACTATGCTCCCAGCTACTTTATTACATTTATTAATAGAAACCGATAATATATTTCTTTTTTTAGGACTAAATTAGAAATTGTCAGCTAGAATTATATGTAGTTTTATAGTCACTCAAATGATGTTATTATCATTCACATTATTATTATGAAATGTGACATATTGTTTTTATTTTATTTTCTTTTTCTTTTTTATCCTTTTGTATATAGATTTAAATTTAAAAACTATAAAGGCTAAAGCTGATGAAATTTCTCAAGACTACTTTATATGACTAGTAATATCTTTCCCAAAACCATTAAAGTTTTTTACAAAATAAAAAAAGCCAGTACACAGCAATGGCATCCAGTCCCTGTAAAAAAAACAAAACAATTACATGTTATATTTTGAAGTTTTTTTTTTTAACTTTTTTTAAAAGCTAAGTTCAATTATTTCATTTATTGATAAAAAAACAAAACACATATACACTGCAATAGTTCAGAAATCCAGTATCTACTGAAAAACATAAAATTACATGTACCTCGAATAATAAAAAAAAAGAAAATTTTTGTTTATATTTAATTATACACTACTATAAACAGCACCAATATATTAGTCTCAGAAGAAGAAGAAAAAGAAGCCCAAAAGCTATAAAATTTTATAATAGGGATTAAAATTATAATAGTAGAGTTATTATGATTTTTTTTTCTTTTTTTTTTTTACATTGGTACCATTTTTAGAAAAACAATTGCCTCTAACAAAAGACCCTACTACTGAGGCACAGGTGAATAGGTGGTTAAATGCATTTTGTATGTTAATTTTGTGAATTTTGGGTAATCAGTATCACCAGAAATCTATTTTTTCTCTTCGTGTATTTGTGTCTATTTGACTTAGTTATGAGGCTATAGCATAGATGAATCCAAATTTGTAAATCATTTTGAAAAAAAAATGCGTTTTTCCTACTTCACACAAAAAAACATTAAACCGACCATTCACAAGTGCCACAGATATATTAAATTTACACTCATTTTTAATAAGAATATATAGTTGACTGTTAAGAAATCTAAGAAGATTGGATAGGAGACCACAGTCATCGATTGTCTCCTCTCCTAATATAATATAAGTGGTTCGGTCACCCCGAAGAAGACCTGCGAGTGAGGTCGAAACGTCGGCTCTCCATAAAAGACTTTTTTTTATTTAGACGTGTTTTTTCTTTCACCTGACTGCATCCCTGACCATCTTCTTATATTTAAAATCATTTGATTGACTTTTTTATTTCACTTTTACATTTAACTTTTACATTTCCATAAGTCAAAAATAGTAACCATACTATAAATTATATTTAAAAAGTTCATAAATGTATGTTTCTCCCTTATTGTTGGATGTAAGATAATCCAAAATTACTGAGCTGAATTTTAGCAGATTGTTGGTTTAAATCCTTTCCCAACAAACTGATTCAGTGTTTGTAAAAAAAGGATTGTTTGAAAGTATCTTAGATAGAAAGTGAGTGTAAATAGGAAGTAATGTCCTTCCATGCAATTAATTCCGGACCGGAGATCTCATATGACACTGGAGGATTCTTTTAGCATTTCTAATACAGAGAACTCTACCTCTGTGCCAAATGTAATCCACACTGCCGACCACACTTCTGGAGAAAACACCTATCACTTTAAGATCAGAGTATCGATTAATGAGGGCTTTCAACTTGAAATGATTGTTGCGATTGATCTAGAACTTACATGTACTATTTTCTAACCTTAACAAAATTATTTGTTAGTTCTTAACGTCCTTATGTACCATCCACACACCAGAGCAGAAAGGATGAGTTATCCAATTGGTTACCAACCTATTTGAGTCAAGTGGTGGGAATTTATTACATGGTTTCGCCATGATATAAATATCAACCTTCCGAGACTAGATTAGAACCGGCACACAGTGGGACGAAACGGACGTGTATCTGGACATGGATTTTTTATGCGGTTAAGTGAATACAAACATTTTAGAAGGGTTCGTATTCTATGTATTGTTTGGTGAAAAATGGATTGGTACAGTATACCATAAAATGGATATAGGAGTTGTGGGGAAGAAGTTTAGGGCTATAAAATTTCAATATTGAACGATTTATTGTTACGATATGAAATAATGTTTTTTAAGTTACAAATAAGAGAGAATTATTAAAATTAAAGTATATTTTAAACTTTTCAGCTTCCCAGTAGGCTGGTCACCTGGGAATGCCTAGATCTATACTCCCTGAGGGAAGGCCCATATTCAAGCTCACATAAGAATTTTATTGGTAAATGTGTTAATAATTGTGGAGTTATTAGTAAATATATTAAATTAATTGTTGATTTTATTTATTAGAATTTTTTAATTTTATTTATCCATTGACTGAAATTTACAACTGTTCAAAATATATGAATCAAGTAAATGTGTTGATAATGATTACAATAATATATCAAAACATAAAAGTAACTCATCAGTAGCACTTCAATAAAAATTCTACGGAGGACAATCGGAAATGGAGTGGGAAGCAAGTTGAGAGACTAAAGGATTGGTGTGGTTATGGAGTTTACAATGAAAAGATAGGTATCTGGTGTGGGCTAAATCAGCAACATATGGAACATTAAGATCATTATGGATTAGTTAGTTGGTGACAAAGTAAGGAGCATTAAAGATTTTTTGAAGGATTTTGGATTTTAAGGATTGGATACGAGATGAGTTGGATGGTTTAGTAGAGCCCCAAAGCTCTACTCTGTACGTCCAAATAGGTCTAATAACCATCATATCAATGAGTCTTTTGTAATTTATTTGGAACTTTGAACGCTTGTCAAGTAAATTTTGAGGTAATCTGTAACGACGGGCAGTTTCTTGTCGTTTTAGTCTTGTATGTGGATTCCAAGTAAGACGTTTGTCCAAGTGGAATCCTAGGTAGGATTAATGGAATACTTTCAAACGATACTGTAGGACAAGAAGTCGAAGGTTTACGATGAAGGGTAAAAGTTATTTGATGGGATTTGTTCGGATTTATTTTAATTTTCTAATTTCGACACCATTCTTGAAGGTTAGTAATATGCGATTGTAGTGATTGTGATGCAATGAAAGGAACATTTGTTACTGATAACACGAATGTGTCATCAGCGTAAGTGGTGAGGACAGTGGAAGGATGAGTCGGGATGTCAGCTGTATACACCGTGTATAGGATGGGACCTAGGATACTACTACTACTACCTTGAGGAACACCAGCAGATTGGGTGAAGAGGGAAGAATTGGAAAATGTATGATTTACTTTTAATGTTATATCACTGAGATAGGATTGAATAATGAAGAAATATGTAGAAGGTATGAATTGAGTTTGTAAAGCAGCCCCGGACGCTAAACTCGGCCAATAGGAGGAGACAACGTCGACCTCACGTTGACATAGCTCCACAAAGCACATTGTGGAGTGTGATGTTCGGAAATCAAACTGGTGATCTGGGATTGGATACAAGATTTTAAAAGTAGGTTTTCAAGGATTTGACCCATGATCGGCAGATGGGAAACAGGACGGTATGAGGATGGGAACTCAGGTGGCTTTTTGTGTTTTGAAATCATCTTAACTATAGATGATATCCAGGAGACAGGAAATTAGTACAGCATTATATATAGTTAGGAATAGGATGGCTTTCCGAGGAAGGAGTTTCAGGATATGGTATTTGAATTTAAGATTTATTTAGTTCGGTTATAAACATAAAAAAGGACTTATTATTATATTTTAAAATATATGTAAATTAAAATTTAATCTATAACAATAAAAAAAATAACAAAAATAAAACAAATAATTAGAAACAATGAATACAAAATAAATTCCCTTCCGGCAATATCCATCATATGACTATTATTTACACCTTCAAGGAATTCATAATCTTCAAAAAGGTCCGTCACTGGATCATGTTCTTTTACGTTTTCAAATGCAGTGTTTAATCATCATCTTATAGTTATTTATGCGCGGGAGTTAATATATGTTTCGTCAAATATTTTAATAAAGATGCTCATGCATGTTGCAGAATTACGATAGAAAAAAAAAAAAAGGACTATAAAATAAAAGTAGGACTAAATTTCCATTATGATACATAAACTTGTAGCTTTAAAAAGGCTAACGACCTTAAGTTTATTTCAAAGCTACTTAAATTAGCATGTACATTATATGGTAAAAGATTGGCTAATACGGCGCCCCAAGAGAAAAGGGCAAATAAAGTTTTAAATATATTAACATAACACGTTTCTATACTAAATCGTAACATAAATTAAATAATTTATCTTTTAAATTGTATATTCAATTTAATAGGAAAATACCGCTTTTTAATTTTATATGCATTATATATTTTATAATCTATTATAAAGTAAACTGCTGAGCACAGCCAATATTATATGGTTATACAAGAAACTGCAAGACATCGACGTTCAACTGAATGAGTAACGGAAAATTGGAAAGTTCGAAAGAAAATACCACAAACGGGTCTTCGGATCAGTATAAGAATCAGCAAGGTGGAAGATAAGAACAAAAGAGTAATAGCCTCAAGTTCTATCAAGAATTGGATGGGGGAAATTTTGGTAGGATCAGACGCACGTGTCAAAGACGCAGATTCAAAGCAAGAAAGTGGGTGGGGTAATGTAAGCGACGACCTCACCGAAGTCTTATTAAAGAATCACCGTAGACTTATTGATTAGGCAGCGTGAAGTTATATGGGTCCATTTTTTCACTGGAAGAAAAAAGTTTGTTGCGCGTTGATTTCTTTGTATATAATAGAAATTTGTTTAAAAATTCCATATGTATAAATATTAATAAATTCAGGGTGCATTATCCGCTGAAAAGCTATAATTAAAATGGATGTTAGTAAATCTAATAATACAAAATTAACAATAAAAATAAACAACACAACTGCATAATATAAAAATTAAAAAAATATATTTAAAAAAAATTTAATAGGAAACCTAAAGCAAGCTGGGAACAGGCTTAAGAGGGCACAAACCAAATCCAACAGGATCCCAGTTCTGCCACTCAGAACCACCCAGACCTGCTCTCTCAGCTGTGTCTGTGTTGCGGTACTTAAAATGATTTGAGGTGAGTTCAGGGAATAAATTTTGCCCTTTCACTTTGGAAAAAAAAAATAAAATTAAAAAATCTAGCACGGAGTTTTTCCAAAATAAATTGAATAAAATCAAGAATGCTGTAATTTAGGCTGAGAAGGAAACGATAGGATAAAATAGGAATGCATGAAACTGCCACTGATTTGACCAAGAATGCTAAACGTTTATTAACGAAAAAAGCAACCCTTATATGTTACTAAATTGTGGAGGAGACCTAGGTTCTTCATGGGCCATATTGCTGGCAGAGTTCGTTACCCATCTTGTGTGTTCCTACTAGGGCAGGACGGATTATCATATATGTTGCGAACTTGGTCAAATCATATTGTTTTAGTTGCCTCAAAATAAAAATGAATTCATCCAGCTTGGATTGGAGTCGGCGCCGCTTATGATTCTGGAAGGCTTAAGTGCTGCATCAACACAGCATGTCCGTTTTTTGAACTCAAGAACTCTAAAACAGTATGGATATTAAAATCGAGGAAATTTATTTATTACATTTATTCTGTGGTCTGGTGCAACATATAGTATATAAAGGTTGTTGTAGACAAATTTTAATTGTTACGTAGCACTGAAGACTTTGATATTGATGATTTTATCGAGTAATTTACGATGGGTTTTGAGCATTAAAATTGGTTTTGGATGAATTCCATGTTTCAGTGGAACTTTATATGCTCTTGTAGAGCTAATAATAAGGCCTTTGCAATCAAATGGAAAAATAGAGTGTTTGTCTAGTAAGTGATAAAATGGTAACATACGTTTCGATGATGTCATAGTTGTTGGATGTGTTCCACATGAATAAATCATACATTTTTTTTTTCTGAAGAATTTCCCTCTAGAAAATGGGACTTCAACTAGTGCAATCTAAATAAGAGTACTCATGGAAGAATTTTGAAAATCGCAATGATATATTATGATTACAAAATGATTTCTATCATCCGTGTGATTAAGCCGTCAAGTCTAATTTAGACCAATATGAGTTGAGTGACTAAAAAGTAAAGAGGTGTGTTTCTTCATAGTGAATAAGGGTTTAAGTAAGATGTTTATTTTAAAATATAGTTATATAAAATTAACATGTTACTTTAACACTTATTCACCATGAAGAAAACACCTCCTGGTTTCCTTTTAGTAACTTAACTCATTTTAGTCCAAATTCAACTTAATTAAAACCAATGCACTGGAATGACAGATACATGAATTTTGACGAAAGCAGTCAAATACTTTTTTACACTTCATTAAAAAAAAATAAAAGTATGCAGCATCGATTGAGCAAAAATGTTATTGCTGATTGATCTATTTTTCACCAATTAAATATTCGAAACTATCTGTCCCTGATCAATTGCTTGGTAATCAACGCATCTTTATCATAAACTGTTAAAATTATTTAGCCCTATCTTAACCTTAAGATGATAGATGTACTTCAATAGTGATCTTAAAGTGAGAAGAGACTAGTATTGTCTTTGAGGTGATGTAACTTTGGGCGAGGTGGGAGATAGGTATATATGTTTGGGTTCAGCCCCCGCCGCTGCAGTTAGTCAACCCTATCCTCTTCTCTACCTCACCGATCTTTGGCTTATCCCAAATAGAAACCAGTGAGTAATAAATAATAGCAAATATTATTATACCAAGAAGCTATAGAATTTACTAGTTGAAAATAATTATAATAAAAAATTATCTTATAATAATTATAGCATATAATTTTAGAATTTAAATCAGCAATTTATATTCTCGCATATATGTATGATACTATTTTAAATGCTTTTACATTTAAGCAACATCAACATTTCATCATATATTATATAACTGCCCACTTTTTGACACGACAAAAACAATTTTCCATTAAATTATTGACATGTAGGATGCCGTCAAATTTCTACCGGAAAACACCAACAGAGATAGAGCGAGTCTAACTACGCGTAAAGCCCTCGCGTTCTCCAAAAAACGTATCGCTATTGACCAACTAGGTCACGTGTAAAACATGTTCCATGTTAAAAATGAAAGAATGGCTGCTTCCAGAAAAATATGTGTTTAAGAACTACAATTGTGAATTCAGGAATTTTCTTTAAAAGGTTCAACTTCAACAGAAAGATAGTTTTGCATATAATAAAATTTGTGTAGTTTGCTTATTTATTTTATTTTTGTTTGGTTTCTTTCTTTTTTCTTTTCATTTTCGTTGTGACTGTAATATAATTTACATACTTACATATTGACATTAAATATGTATAAATTGTAATTAGCAAAGCACATAATATATTGCATGAATGGGGTGCTTGTTTTTAGGGTCACCATAGGGTTACCATGGAAGAGATTAAAAGAACATTTTAATTTCTAACCACATAGGAATACGACAGTGTAGCAAACCTCGTTTCTGTCAATCAACATCGTAGATTTAAATTTTCATTATTGTAAATTTAATTGAAAACTGATGGGTTCAGTAGTTTTACCATTGTAAAATCTTTTGCGAAATAGTACTAACCGCATAGTGATCAGTTTTCAAACTTAACTGGGATCCACATATTTAATTTTTTTTAAAATAATTTAGTTGAAAATAAGTGAATTTTATAATCAATTTCAAGTTATATATAACACCGCACCTTTGTAAACTCTCATGTTGAATGGTTCTCACCACATTTGAGTAAGTTTTCAAATATCACTGTTATATACATACTATTTAATTGAACATCAGTAGATTTTATTATTGCTAAACCTCGCTGGAACTATAAGGATGATGTGGCTAAAATTTGGTACAGAATGGTTTAGTAGTTTTCATGGATAGTGGTCACAAAAGGAAAATGGTTTGTTCTATTATATAATAGTATAGATAAGGGTGAACTATCACTGTTATTCTGTAATTTAAATTTATTTTTTATTATATTTCATAGATTAAATTTTCCTATTCAAAAATTTTTTTAACGAGAAGAAAGCACTGATGGTCCAGATGTAGTAATTGATAGCCAAATTTAACATTAATAATAAAATTTTTATTTCAAACTTTTTCAGTAACAAATTGTTACCTTTATTCAAACGACACCAATCAGAAGATTTGCTTATGATTGCAGAGGCTGGTCCATGTAAAAGAAATAATATACAACACCGAGAACAATCTATCAATGGTAGTTAAGTTTTTTGTACAACTGATCTGGGCGACCCTTGGTTTCTGATCAAACTTCATCCATTTCTCTCCATCCAAAACTTCCCGCTATTAATGCCTAATACCTTCTTTCTTGGAGTTCTTTCCATAAATGTATTCCATCATAAAGAAATGAGAATTTTCTTAGAAATGACATGACACACCAACCTACTAAGGACATGGTCACTAAAGATATTTCCCACAGCTCCCTTCGAAAACCCAAAAGGTTCTGGTTATGCAGGTTATATTAGAATTCCACTGTTTTTAGATTTTCTATACTTTCAAATTTTATTCAGTTATAAAAAGTTTATTGTTAAAAAAGAAACACTATTTTCAAGGGAGCTACGTATTAGTATGTTATGTTGGTAATTGCTTTGATAAAAACTAAAATTTCCATTTGGAAAATGAAGAGCATTCTCACCACTTGACGATTACTGATAATGACGAAATCCTTAGCATTGTAGAATAAATCCCCATTATTCCAATTGAGACCAGAATACTTGATTTTTTTTATTATAAAATTGTTTCTGCTATCGAAATCATTTGTGCGAAATTTCTGAATATTTAGAAAATGTGTTTGATAAATGTAACCAAAGTTAAATTTTTGTTCTCATTATTCATGTAATCACTGTGTAATTGCATGCTTCTGCATACATTTTACAGGTTTAATATAAAAAATTATAATGTTTTACTGATTTCGAAAACATCCTAAATCATTCTAATGCGAACAGAAGTATGTACATCTAACTTACTCAGATACGTGAAAGTTATTACACCTACGATTAGCACAAAATCGAGTGTTTTATATTATAATAAGTCATTCAATGATCTTCCGTCATTTGTTTTCTTTATCCACTCATCAACTCCTGACCTTCTATTTCTTTCTCGTTCATTTTCATAATCTTCATGTTTGTATTCCTCTTTGCATAGGGGAGCTTCTATCCTTGATATCCATTGCTCTCTGATCTTCGCTAGGTCTTTCCTCGCCTATTAAGAGTTTTTTTTCTCTATTATTGCATAATCTGTCAAAGTATTGTAGGACATTTTCTTTCATTTGGGATAGATTCCATAATCTTCAGTGAGTCTCTGTAATCCATTATGGCCAAAACATAAACTCCTTGCCTCTTAGTTTATTTTACCTTTTAATAATAATAAAATGTATAATAATAAGGTTGTTCAGTTCATAATGTATTTAATCCACTAAGTACAGGGCTTAATAAAATGGATGATAATTGTATAGTTTACAACGACTTATTCTCGAGGACCCCCGAGGTTCACATATTTAACCCTTATGTTAACAGTAGGTATTAGTGCTATGTTTGAGGCGTGGTAGCTCGATTGGTAAGGCATTTGACCGCTAATCATCTGAGCCTAAATACGGGAGCTGCAGAAGTCAGAAAATTCATTTTCTGTTATTTCAGCCGTAGATCAACTTATAGTTCGGGAACACTTCTGGGGCACAACCAGCCTCTATAAAATGGGTACCCTTAATTAGGGGGAAAACCTGGCGGTTGAGCCTGATTTTGGCCTAATCTCCTCCATTCATAACCGTTGGTCTAGTAACAATATATCCATTAATACCTTACCATTAATATCTTAGAAACAATACCTAAGTACTGAATCCAAGACTATTCACGGGTTGTAGTGATACAGATTATGCACACACACACACACACACACACACACACACACACACACACACATCAATATTCAATCCCTATCTTCTCCCTATTCTCTGATTTCCATCAGCTCAACCCCCAAACTCAATCGTGCAAAACGATCTAACGTGCATTCTGATCTAAGTACGCAACGCTTCTTCTGTTCCCACATTTAAATTTCGTCTCTTGTGCATTCCCTATTTCTCTCAATGTATCAAAATGGTTTTGCCTCCTCTAATATTAACAATAAACATTACAAATTAACAAGGTTTTATTTAAAAAAAAATTTTATCATATAAATATTCAAAAAAAAGTAGGCAAAAATACTCAATTTCTCTCTGATTGGGAAAAACAATAGATCATAGATATGTCTAATTTAATCAACTACTTTTTCCCAATTTATATATTAGAATCAAAAGGATTAAATTACATAAATAATTAATTAATAATTATTCGAAGTAAACAATGTAGAGAGAAAAGAGAAGCAACTTTTTTCAATTAAACCTAAACGGCAGGTCCTAGCGACAAATGTAATAACAAAAATTGTATATTTTATATACATAATCATATTTCTCACTAGGACACTGTCTTCAAAGTTTCGATCAGAGCAACACAAACAGAGCTAGAGCCAGTAAGAACGTTTCATTTTTGAATGTGAAAAAATGTTACAACAAAAAAGTATATACCCCCAGCCAAAAGACATCCATGTCAAAAATATATAAATAAGTGTTACTAAGGCAATGGGTGATTATGTTTTTTATTGCAAAACCTTGTGACACGTTAGTAGATGCTACTTGATAGTCTGAATTATTTGTGTTAAAATCTTTATATAATTACGGAATATTATTTGTGTGTTTATCTGAAATGTACTGGGTTTGGAAACTAATGCTGTGATTATACGCCTGTTTACTGAATCAAGCGCATAATTGAGAAACGGTCTTCAAACGATTAAAATTTTTGAAATTGTTTATGCACCGTTCGTTAATGACCACTCAAAGAGAATAGAATGATTAATCGTCAGCTTTGTGCAGGTGTTTTGTTTCAAGTTTCATCAGTAGCCAGTTAAATTATTTATAAACGGGTGTTATAACGTTACTTAAAATGAAATTGCCTTCTGGGTTGTTGCCTAATAAATATTATGTTGCGCAATGGAGATTCCCTTCCTCGGAACTATTAATCAAATCGTAAAACTTTATGCAATAATATAGCCAGAGGGTATTGACAAAAGCCTCAAGCTATAGAAATCGGAGTTACTTAGCATTAACATATAGCTTTTGTGACCCTAACTAAATGTTAAATCCTTCGCAACGTTTACGAAACGTGCGCAACTATTTTGTTAACGTCAATATCCCACCTTGAAAATTACAAAATAATGAATAAATTTTACTTAAATTTATTTTTAGAGCCATTATCGTAAACCTCCATTTTCCTATCACACAGATCCTTTATTACTTGATTCCATAAACAAGGCTAATACGACTAGAAACTGCTCGTCACAAAAGACGGCTTCAACATTTACTGGATAAACTAACCTTCTAATTAATTACAAAAGATTAATTTACAAGACAATAACCAGACTTCCAGGCTTCTTACATGATAAGCTCCTTACTCACTCGAATCCACTAATCTTCCAAGTAGCTTCCCACTCCATTCCCAATAAACATTCCAGGCGTCTGAACAGAAAATGGCATAATGATCTTTAAGTTTAGAAAATGTATAAGAGCTACTAAAGTGTAGTTTATTTATTAGTTATTGATGTTATTTTCCCATACATTTCGTTAATGTATATAAACAAATTAAGGACACGAAAATAATTTTATAGCTTAATTTAAATGACTGACCCTTAGGGCCGCCGGGAGCCGATATATTTGCAATATTTGATCCAGGGGCAAATATATTTCCCACTAGCCGCCCACTTCTTCCTCCCGACAACTTAAAAAAAAACAATTATTTTTTACTAATTACCTACCATATTAGATTAATTTCCTAATGCTTTAAAATACCTTAGAATCGATTATGTAAAGTAACTAAGGTGGTTAAAGCAAATTTCGTTAAAAGTAATGTTAATAGAAGCTTCAAATGAAAATTACATGAAACACCTAATATATTTATGGGCCTACAAAGGTCATTTAAATATAGAAGAGACTTGTTTTGACAGAAACTCAGAGAACTGCCAGAGGATTCATATTACGAGCAACTCAAACGTTTTTCATCCAGCTCATCTTTCTTCAAAAAACATAGCGGTACGAACATTTAACAGTTAAATGGTTGTGAATTATTGGTTTACGAAAAATTAAATATGTAATTCTTCTTTTTATATATGAAATAATTCGCATAAAAATTACTGTAACGTTTTTCTTATCTTAACTCATAGTTAAGAACATGCCAAGGCTCTGAGGAAAATGATAAACCCAACACTTGGAAATGATAGATCTCTAGAATAAGGACGATCTCAAAACTAAAATAGTTATTTGCCAAGCGGGTTATTATAAAAGTGATTGAGGGAAGAAGAAACGGCTGGAACTAAAATAAAATATGCCTTCGTCGTTCTTACCTAGACAAATGTTGTGTGGTTCGGGATGTTCATGAAGGAGAAGTAAACCTTGCAAATGATGGACCACTCCAACCACCATCTCTAAGAAGAAAATGAAGTAGGGCAAAATAATTGAATAAGCTCAAGTAACTGTAAGGTCAATCAGAGAGAACATGAATGTGAAAAGTATACATGTATTGGTATCTTCTTCTCTTCGGCTGTACTGCAATTGGTGAATTTTATCTTTCCTAACAGTTACTTTCCATTAATCTCTGTTCACAGCATTTCTTCTCCAGTTTGTAACGCCCACTATTATGGGAGCGTACCTCTTCTTCTCTTTCCAGGGAAAAAATAAAATCCTGGAATACTTCTTTGGCCATATTTGTGTCTGGCATCCTTTCTAAATGTCCCAACCAGCTAATTATTATATAAATATATAATAATTATATTTTATACTAGTTATAATTATTATAATAGTTACAATTATTGTACTATTTAAATAACTAGTACCACCCATCGCGGCTTCTCCCGCTCTCTTAAGTAAAGAACTTAGATAATTTATACTAATAATTTCGAAGTTTAATTTCTTTATCGTTAAAAATCTTGTATTGTAGCAAGGAAATAATGCTCAATCATTTCACCAATGATATTTCCACGCATAGCAGTAATTTTTAACCTGGTAACATTGCACAGATTATGTGGTTGAAGTTCCCGTATAAACATAATTAGACATCCAATCTTTAATTTTAATGTATAAGTTGGTAAGCCAGATTAACAGAGCCTATTCAGAAACTCTTGGGGATAATGGACTGCAGTATCACTGCTTGCAACAAAAGGCCTATGAATCATATTTTGTCACACTATATTTTAAAAAAATAAAGGATCTAAATTTTGATTTAGCATAATTTTTCATACGGCAGAAATAATTTTATTGATTTCATCAGGTTGGATTTTAATTTCTAACCATAAATGTATGCGGCAATGTAGCAAACCTTCTTCCTACCACTTAACATTGTACATTTTAATTTGTATTGTTGTAAATTGTATTGTTGCTTCTTCTCTTCCTAGAACTATGAAAATAATTTAGTTAAAATTTGGTACAGATGGGTTCAAACCTTTTACAATTGCAAACTCTGTGGCAGTATGGCGCTAGCCATATATCGTTCGAGTTTTAAAATTCACTGGGATCTATACATCACACAACATATTTATTTCTTTTTGATAAAATTTAATTGAATTAAGCAAATTTTGTTATCTGTTTTAAGTTCTATATAACACCATATCCTTGTAATCTATTTCGAATAGCGATTTATCGCTGTTATTTATAGAACAACATATTTATCCCTTTTTTAACAAAAATTTAATTGAAATATGTAAATTCTATTGTTGCTAAACCTTCCTGGAACTATGAAGACCATGTAAAATTTGGTACAGATTGGTTTATTGTTTTCGCGATTAGGGATCATAAATAAAAAATGGCTTGTCCTCATATATAATAGTATAAATAAACATCACGACATTTTCTTGTTACATGAGATCATATGATTTCGGTTAGTCCTTCTTCTTGAGCAAGTAGGAGCAAAGATGCGTCTTCAAATATCTTCCTTTCCTGTACATAGTGAATCAGTAAATGATATATTCTTTTTTGTCTTGTCAGTTTTCATTGTATCTAAACTAACTATATTTACAAAAAAGGCCGTAAAAGCACATAGTTTTATTTTTTTAACTTACCATTTTTTATCTAAGTTCTGTTAAAATTATAAACAATAAATACCATCTACCGCAATTGTACGACATAAATTAGTTCATTTTGGAAAGTAACGATCTTTGTTTGTTGGTGTTTATAGGCATAAGACTCCAGGGTGTATTTTATATTTCTGAGAAACAGCTTTTCTTATTGGCTTGATTTTGTAATAAAACAAGAATATATAGTTAAAAATAATATAATTAATTAATTAGTAATTTTTCCGATGTCGTGGAATTTCTGTTGGGATTAGACTCATGAACGTTGGTTTTGATTATTAATGAATAATGCTGTTTTTTAATTGGATTGCATTTCAAATGTTTTCTCAATTGTAATACCGCATACTATTTTTCTTATTGTTTCATTTTTAAACCTATACAGTTGGTTTTCTGTAGGTTTATCAGTGCGTTGAAATAATAGGAAACCCTATAATAGCACAGGCATTTCCATAGTTGTTTGAATTATTACGTATATTCGAATATTTTGGATTTCAAGAGCAAACGATTCTACAAACGCAACAGGAAGTATCTCATATATTAGCTTTCAAATGGATAAGGCAGGTATAAAAAAAAAACAAAAACAAAAAGCACTATTGAAATAGAAACAAAGAATTCAGTAGCTTAATTGCTACTGCTGATGGAAGTCACCTTAATAAATTGACTCGTGAAGATGCCGACTGATGTAACGGTGCTAAAGGCAACGTAACTGGCTATTATATCACTGTGACCCCTCACATTGCCTTCCAGTGATTCAGCATGATAATAGCTATTTATGTTTCTGTCTCCTTCATAGGAGCAGTTCTATCGGTCTCTTTCACAATGGAATGGACTGCACAATGTAATTCGTGGAAGAACTATATATACAAATCAGACTCTTTAGCAATTAGCAGTGGAAGCGTTTGGTTTAAACAGCGACACAGCCCCAGCAAGAAAAGCTATCCATTCAAGCCCGGATTTACGGACACCGCCACCATGGGCAGATAAGTTTTTGCCTCCTTTCTCCCTCTTCCCCCGGCAATTCCAAAAAATACAGACTTGATTGAGTTGGGAGTGGGATTCTTACCCTAAGGAACAAAGTTATGAAGACCCATCTCCCAAAATAAATATAGAAAGTGTCTTGATTGTTTTAGTAGAGTCAAATGCTATTTGATTTAACCATAGACGTACGATTTTTTTTTTCTCAAGTTTTATGCCAAAACATCCCACCTGTATGTAGATCCTGAGAAGTAGTTACACAATTCCTGGACAAAACCAAAGAATATTACAAAAATGGTTAAGCATTGCAGAGGCAGATAGAACTAGATTTAATGAATGGGCACAATATGGCTCATATACAGCAAAGGGGCAGTACTGTATTTTGACCTGTAGACGGGAGTAAGGTATGAACATATTGGAAGCATTGTCATAACTTTGTCCTATAAAGATTTTTTATTGCTATCAAAACGATCCTGACAGTTGATTAAATCTTCTTCTATGCTAGCAGATGTTTGTGATATTCTAGGCAGTAGTTGGATTAGCCTTTACTGCTTTTACTTCTGATTGGGGTTCATAAGGTAAGACAATAACAAGCTGGTCAGTATCAGAGCAATCTGGCGTTGAATCCACTATGAGAGAGCAATATTGAGCTTTTTTCACTTGGTCAGCTATAGTTCCAAGCACATGGTTTCCCATAATTTCAATGAAATCGACATATATTTGAGAAGAAAGGTATGTGGTATGTGCTGGGCGAGGAAGGGGTCATATTCACTCATCAACTAGATAGGTACAATCCGTTTGAAGGGGATCCAATTTTATATTGTCTCTCTTGAAGGGAAACCTCTAATAGTCAAAACTTTTATGACCGTAACTATTCTTGACAGTACATTTTATACTTTAGTCTGAAAGTGTACCTAAAAAATTACAAAACAACTTAATCAACCAAACTAATATTATTTACCACTGAACCTAGGTTTTGCAGGGTTTTAGTTGCTTACATAGTATGGAGCATTTACATTAATTTGCATTGGGTGGATTCAACCTACAATCCGTGGGTAATTCTATAGGTGGTTTTAAAAGGAAATGTCCACAATAAACATACACTTAAGTGCTATCAATTGATTTTTTTAAGATACTCTCATCACTACTAATCACATTCAGTTATTATATTTTCAAAACCTTTCCATATCGCAATAAATATATATTTGAAAAAGAATGATCATTGAATAAAAACCTGAATTTGTGATCATAAAAAAAACAAAACTACTACAATAATTATATTTTAGTCACATTGATAAATATAAACCAAAGTGTCTTTATTAATTAAGAAACTTAATTAATTAATCTTGAGCTAGTATTTTTCCTCTTTTGGTAGAAATAGCTCATCTTGGTAGAAACCAAGCTAATTTTGAGTTCTTAAATTGACAATATAAGTCGGAAAAAGTAGTCAAGCATAGAAAACTAAAAAAAAAAAAAAAAAAAAAAAAATTAATACATGATGATAATATACTCTCATAATATTATATTGATACCAACTTATGTATTATTGTAATACACTTACATAACACTAAATGATTGTCATTGTAGGACCTTATATTATGTATATGAAAGTAATACTTTAAAATCCTGTCTTATACTCTATTTTGTGAAATTCAATTGATCTTAAGTACAAAGCTAATAAATAATATGATGTGATTGAACATATAGATAGCTCATATAATATAAGTTGATTACTAATTCTACATTGAAAATAATATTTTAATAATAATTCCAGGTTTTGAAACTAGTCTTTAATATGTTACGTGAAGGAGTTCTCTTAACAACATGCCTAGGTATGTTCAATTACATGTAACATAATTTTATTTAAATATTTTTTTGTTTTTTTATAAGTGATTTCTATTTTTTTTTGTTTGTTTTAGTTTTCGCATATGTCTGTACAAAGCCCACAGTTCACCATCGGGTAAGCAGCCTTTTAATTGTATTTCTAATAAGTTAACCCTTCTATCAACTTTATAATACATAAATAGTAACTTCTAATTAGTATAGCAAATTCTTCTTAATAAAGCATAGCCATCTGGGTTAGTCTATTTATGTGATTATTAATGTAGTATGTAATTTTTTAGATTATAAAATCAATTTTTCTTTCTATTCTATTGTTATTTTTTTGTTTTTCTTTAATAACGTTTAGAATGTTTATTTAATTTGTCCTCTTTTTATTGCAAATATTTCCAGAAACTTTTATTTCCATATATATATATATATATATATATATATTTTTTTTTTAAGAATTTGTTGTAGTCATCATAACTGACTCTATCAAACATAGTAAAAAAATAATTTATAAGTATTTATTTTTTCATAATAAAGTAGTAAGTATAAATGGCAGCCTTACACAAAATCTGCATTATGACTAAGCTACCAAAATAACAAAAAGAAAAGATAATCTTCATTAATTTTCCTTTTAATTTAAGATATTTGTATTTGTATACTTCAATAGCACGCTAATCAAGGGAACAGAAGATTATCAATTTTGAAATATTTGTTTTATATGTCAACAAACATTGTCTTAATTTTGAAATATATCTTATATTCTACTCTAGGCGAAGAGGTGGGAAGACTTCCCTAACCTAACCTTCACATTTGACTGTAGTGATAGGGCAGTTGGCTTCTACGCTGATACAGAACACCACTGCCAGATATTCCACATGTGTGATGAAGACGGAAGAAGGATACCCTATATATGTGCTAATGATACCAGCTTTAACCAGCAATACAGGGTTTGCGACTGGGATTACAATGTTAACTGTGGGGAGGCACAGAGTTGGTAAGCATTGTTTTACATTTATTCAATTTCTAAATAATAAATCATAACATCATATTTACATCTGCTTTGATGTTTTTAATTATATAATCACTGAAATATCTAACTGCCCATCATGTCAAGAATCACACAACATTAAATTTATAGGCTAAGATCCATTATTGGGTTGTTAGTAGACCATACCCTATAAATTTAATGTCTTCATCATACAATATCATGAAATATTGTAGTTGTCTGGAAAAAAAATAAATTAGTGTTTTAATTTAAAGAAATAAATTGATAAATGCAGCTACTGATACATATAAATATTTATCAGCCTTATGAATTTAATTTCTCAACTTAGACAACAAATTCTTATTTAATTGGCTGTTTGAATCATACACCCCCTCTATCTATGATTGATATTTTAAATTTTAGAAATTATCATGAAAGTTAGAATGTTATAAATTATACTTTAACCAGGTATAAAACATAACTTATCGTTACTTCAGATAATAGTTAATAATTTTTATTTCAGTATAATATATAATACTTAAAATAATAATCAAAATAAGTCAGTGGCTGATTTTTCACATAAATCCCTCTCTTTAGTTTAATTTAGTATACGATGATTATAAAATTGAGAAAGATTCTGTATAATATTATTAAGAAGAGAGAAAATATAGAAAGTATTGTTCAACTAATTTTTGGAGTGTATACAATTAACCCTTTAACAGGTGATGTGTCCTGTAGGATACACATATTTTATGCCTTTGCTCAATAATTGACGTAATTTCCGATGCATTATCCTACTCATTCTCGTCTAATATCCTTTATTCAACCTTGAATTTCATGATACATGTGTAAGGGTTAGCATAGCTATAGCCATTCAAAGGAAAAAAAAGAAAAGAAATGTATTGAAAATTTCCTGGCCTGCCCGTTAAAGGGTTAAAGTAAGGACGGACGGGGGGAGGGGGGGGGGGTAGCTCAGTGGGAAAATAGCACTGAACTGTTTGCTCTGGAGCCCGAGTTTGAGATTGGCTGAGGGCAGAAACTTTAATATCTGTTTCTTCCACCGCAGATAGATTAATGTATCTGGAGAGCCTCTCAGGGTACACACAGCCTCTATAAAGTGGTTAAACTTAATTAGGGGAAATCTGGAGGTTCAGCATTATTGTTGACCACATCACCTGTTAGTATAACCGTTGGTCACAAAACAATACTTCCTCACCAAGTACTGAACCCAATACCCTTCAACGGTTGTAGCGGTAAAGGTTTTTTCTATTACTATTAATTTATTTTAATACTAACTCCTTAGATTTCTAATTGGGAATATTGATTCTAATTTCTAAAATTATCAAATTTCCTTATTCCATACAGAAAGAAAATAATCTAAGTGTTCTAATAAGTTTTAATTAATCAAGAAATTTCATTTTGTTTGAAATTTCTTCTTCTAGTGGCACAATATAAACATAAAGCTGCCCTTGGTCTGCTCAACAGCTGCCAACCATATTTCTTTGTCTTTCGCTTAATCTATAGAGATACTCAATCGCTGAAGATCAAGCCCTCATCGATCCTTTATTCTTCCATGCAAGCACTCCATAAGGAACCTTCATATATCATATATAGAGGCCATCGAAGGGCCTCTTTTTCATGCCTCCTCCTTCAACATGACAAATTCAATTTAATCTTTGAATTATTGTAAAGGAGGGTGGGTCAATATTGTTTTAGGGGTAATACAGTTCACTGTTTTTTCTTCCCCACTATTGACCATTATTACATAGTGGTCCCAGAATTGTCCTCATTCTAATTTATCCAGCTGTTTAATATATTAGTTTTGAGGGTGTTTTACACAATGAACTTAGTACTATATCAAACTAATTTACTTTTACAAATTTTTGAGATAGTAAAAGAGGAACTTTTTCCACCAGGATTTTCCTGTATTCAAGTCATCATTGATACAAGAACCAAGGTCTTGTAAACCTCTTACTACTTCAAAAATATTGGTACAGATTTATAAAAGTATAGTGGTGAGGAATACAGTAAAACAAATTTATTATATTAATTAATTTACTGAAGTTTCTATATAAATCATTCAAATATTCAGAATGCTTTTAATATCTCTATTAACTAAAACGGAATGTTTATTTTAAAATGATTTTCAGTTTACAATTTACTTACAAAACTTGTATTGTGTGGTTCAGAAGCATTTATTACATCATTCATTAAACACATATTACTTGTTTTAATTATTATTAATTTACAGCAAAACATTTATTTGACATTAAAAAAATTTAATTGTCAAAAATTCGATATTATATATACTAGCATACAAAAAATTAAAGAAATATTTTATTTTATTTTAAGATTTACAAATTACCCATGAATTGATATAAAGAACAGTTTATCTTATAAATTATCAACCTATAAATAAATAAGTGTATTTATACACACACACACACACTTATTTAATAAAATATAATAGTTAAAAAAAGATCTTATAAATAAATTCAAACGATGAGATGTTAATCATTAAATTGTGAAGGCAGTCTGGAGAGTTGGTAGTGCTACTGATAAAGGTGGGGGATTCCTTCTTTACAATTTGTCACTAAATAAATGTAACCTCTCAGTAGTTATAACTTTTTCTCAATGGTCTCAACTTTCATTTTGTACCTAATAATTCATTTGAATTCCATGAAAAACTGTTGTTACATTTATTCAAATGAGGCTTGTTTTTGTAATAATATATTTTCCTACTTTGTTATCTGTTAAATTATAAATCGTAACAAATAATTAAAACACATAACCTGTTACAGGTACTACCTCAATGAGTTGACTTATGTCACCGACCCTCCAAAAGAAAGTACGAAGTCACCATGACTTGCTGCTCCTGAATCGTAAAACTGAGCCAATCAAATCTCGGATTTATATTTTGACTGTGGAATGTGTTTGTATTGGTGAATGTTACGAGTGAAAATATGTAATGTAATGTACAACAATGGTGCCCTATTTTAGCTAAGTAATTCTACTGCCATATTTTTTTATACATTTATATATTTAAATAAACTTTTTTTTTTATAGTTATGAGTTCAACCATTATTTAAAAATTGTATATCCTTTATATTATTCATATTAGCTGATCCTGTTTATTTTCATAATGTATTTATTATTTATTGTGCTAACAATATAACAATAAAAGGAGGAAAATATAATTTTTCACGGATGAGATAAAGATAATTATAATAAAATTTATTGTAATTTAAAAAACATAAAATGAAAAATGAAATCAATTTTGAACAAATTTAGGAGGTGTTTTCATATTTAGAGGAAATACATTATTGTGCTAGTTATTGGCTGACATATTGCCGGGATTTGAAAAAGACACTTTTTTTTTTCCTGCAAAAGGTATCTATCCTGTTCGGAGCAAGTATGTTACATTTGACACATCCAGCTCATTATGGAAAAGTCAATTGTGAATTATTTGAACAATTAGAGACCATTATGATTGAATATTTTAGATATTTAAGACTGTCAGGATTGAGTACTACGGGGATTTGGGAATTGTGAGCAGTTCCAAAGAACTCCGCTTGACAAAATAATGTTACTATTTATGTTAATGATTTGTTGTAAATTGATTAGAAGATCAGCACGATTGTCTCGTAAATGATTGAATGAATGGAAGAATGAAAAATAAACTTTATTTTGGGACTTACTGTCCCCTAAGAATAACAATAATGCACAATTACAGGTACAATAGTATGGCTGTATTATTTACAATTTAAATGCATCAGTAATCATGATATATTTTATCGATAGGGGAAAAAAAAATGATCATAATAACATAAAATACAATCGTATATAAAAAGATATAATAATTCTAAATATTTACTTAATTATTTACATATTTACGGAAGATTGATTATGTAATTAGGAAGTAAAGGAAGCAGCTTTACGAATAGGAGTGGGTAGGGAATTCCAAAAGGAGGTAGCACGATTGATGAAGGATTTTCAAAAGGAAGCAGTTTTATGTGAGGGGGTATACAGGTTAAATAGTAGGGATCTTGTGTTTAGAAGGTGGATAGAAGAACGTAAGAGTTAATAGGTCATGAATAAAGGAAGGTTTTTGGTTTTTAGAGATTGGAATAGGAAGATGGGAATTACCAAGAAAGTATTGCCATCGGAATTCAGGAAGAAGCGACACAAGCTTAGAATAACGGCAAGTAACATGTGACCGCCTGGGGATCCCGAAGATAAATATCTTTTAAACTCTGTGAAAGTCGGAAACGACGAGTTACCTTTCACAAAAGAACGGTTTTTGTCGTTTCAGTCTCAAGTCTTATTTGTCGGAAAAAGGTTAGTATATTGTCAAAATATAATCTTTAAATTACGACAAAGATTAAAGGTGATTTTTATACATTTTTTTAAACTACACATTTGACACCATTCTTTTAGGTTTATGATATTAGATTGGGATACAATAAATTAATTATTATTTACTGATAAAACAAATGTATCATTAGTGTACTTGATGAGAACAGTGTTTGGACGGCTGAAATTTCAACCAACCAACCCATACTGTATACACTACTTAAACAATGGGTTAAATAGTACAAGAGAGACCTCCTCTTGGTAGGTAGCTGCCCCGAGGAACACCACCCGACTTAGTGAAGAGTGGTGACAAGGCTTAATTATAATTCACTTTATATATTCTATAACTGAGAAACGAATGAATAATATAACATAATTTGTATCACTGATTCAATGGAGTAAACGACAATATAAGAAAACAAGTGTATTTATTTTAAAGAGATTCTAAAATATGGCTAAAAAATATATAATCAAGTAAATATGATCTCATTACGATTCCTATAATCTAACTTTTTATTTGCTTAAAATATACAAAAAAAAAAAAAAAAAAATGATATTTTCGTTCAATGGAGCATAAAATATCGTTAAAAAAATATATATTACGCTTAGAAAAGACAATCATTCTCGTTCCTTGCTGTAATTATACATATTTATAATATGATTATGTTCATTATAAATTCAATATTTAATAATTTTAAATTCTGAGACTGTTATTCAGATTATACTCTGATAATAACGGTTTTTATTCCATGAGAACTTCGTGAGTAGTAACAACGGAGAAAGTATAATCCGACTAGTAACAGTTCTCTCGACGAGAATGAGATACCTTTTTTTTTTCTCCGGCATTAAACACCAGAACCAGTTGTCATCTAGGTATTATAAAAAGTAGGATACAGATATAGCTAGTAATATATGTATGTTTACATAGTTTTTCTTCTCTATCATGGTTTATTTTACATTAATTAATATTTTTTCCACCTTCTATTTTCTCAAGAATATATAAAATATAATAATATATGTTTATTATATTGAATATATATAATACTTGATTTATAAAAGAAATAGTCTATAACTACTCATTTGCTAAATTAAACATAACGAACATTTATATATTTAAAAATATATAAAATCATATATTATTCATATATTAAAACAAATAAAATAAAATTCACATACAAAAAAGAAAGAGGCACAATTCGTATGTTTTTACTATATTTTAAGAAAAAATATGATATACATATTTATAAAGTTACTGGATTTTTCCTGTATCAATAGTTGTTGCTAGGTAACTAGATGTACACCTTCTTCATATCTCTTCTTCAATTTGTTTTGAAATATTCATATATATATATATATATATATATATATATATATATATATATATATATATATATATATATATACACACAAACACACACACACACACACACACACACACACACACACACACATAAATATTTTAAAATAGGTTAAAAAGTAATATTTAAAAAAAAATCAATTTCTCTCCCACTGGGAAAACAATAGATCATGCATATGTCTATCTATATATACATTTTAGAATTAAAAGGATCAAATTACTTCAACTAATAAATAAAATTAACAATTAATGATTATTCGAGTTAAACAAAGTTGAGAGAAATAATGAGTTCCAAACGTGGATTTTTTTATTCAAATCTGTTTAGCTTCTAAATGCTATGTCCTAGCGACTAAAGTAATATAACAAAAAATCCCCTTTTAAGTATTTAACTAGATAACTACCATTAAATTTTCAATCTGAGCAACGCCAACAATAGAGCGTGTTGTTATAAATTTAATAAAAATTATATAAATATCCAAACAGATTCATAAACAACATACCCATGACGTACTAACCAGATAAAACCCTGATAACGATGAAAAAAAAAAACTGGTTGAATGATCTCTTAGATTAAATTAGAAATAAATCAAAATAGGAGAAGGTTCTGCTTCCCCCTATGCTTCTCACGCTACGTATTATCAGCATTAATCAAATTCACTGATCGCTACCACTTAAACATACAGGTGTGAATAAAGATAAAAATTTGGGGAAAAAAAAGTTAATTTTGATATATCGATAGTCGTCGTGAAAAGGTGGATAAGTGAAATTACCTTTGAAACGATTTTACTTTTACGAATTTAAAGCAGGATTATTAGAGTCTTTAGTAAGGCTTTTTCTGCCCAAATGGTAATTTTAGAATAATTACAGGATTTTTAATGCAAGAAATTATTTTCATGTCTAACAGCTACAGAATGTGAAAATAGCCTTTACATGACAGAATAATTAGATCATTACCGTCGACAATGACCTTCTTAAGAGGGATACCTCGGGGGAAGAATGCGGCATCTTCCTGGTAAAAGCTCGCTGCACCCCTGATCCCCGAGAAACGACACACTTCCAAGAAGACTGAGAAATCCTGGCCGTTGCGAAGTAGGTTGCAAGACCAACGGACACTGGATCCGAGTCAATACACAGAGAAAGTTCCAGTGGACAAGTTGTTACCTACCCTCCAGCCAGTATGCTCACTGGAGGCGGGATATTCCACGGTATGTCACCCACTGGGTGGCACCGTGTAACCATTCCTTGCGGTCTAGTAGGCGTGTTTTTATTTTTATTTTTTGTATATGTATTATTTCTTTGATAATGTAAATAGACGCAGAGCGGAGCGCGCCGTACTATTGTCCTACGTTTAAGAAATATATCAGCTAATTCTAAATACAAATTTTCAGAGTGTGGTATAACGCAGAAGTAAAGTTCTTGTATTTTATAAACAAAATATAAGGTAAAGGATAGTTTTCTTGATTCGCTTAAGGTATTTACGTCAACTGTTAAGTATATGCGTATTTAGCACTTTATTTTTTATTTTTATAAGCACAAATATAAATTATTATTAGCTTATTTTTTAAGGTTTGTAATTATTAAAAACTAGCGTCCCCCGGGCGTAGCTTCGCTCGCTCTCATGAGTAAAGAACTTAGATAATTTTCACTAATAATTGAGGGGCCCATTGCAAATAAATATTTTGTTGTCAGACGTGATGTTTACACTAAGATATTCCGAGCAGCTACCTACCTCTGTAAATAAAAACTCAAAAATTCATTCCGAATATGTTTTCATCACTTTTTTAGCAATGGACGCCAATGTTAAGAAGTCACGGGGACAAGAATAAAATAACTCGGGTATTGGTAACTTGGACATTGTAATTCTAAAAAACAAATTTTCATATTCTTCCACCATTATATTTTAATATTACTACCCATTAGTTAAGTTAGTTCTGCCCTATCAAGTAATAATTATTTACATAATTGTAAATCCAAGCATAGTGACAAGCCACGACAATGTTAATCGACGTAGATTAACCTAAAAATGTTACCCTAAAACACTAAAATCCCAAGTAAATTCAATTAATGTCATTAATTCACAAAACATAAATTGATTTGGAAACAACATTTTTAACGATGCGAATTTTTAACTTCATTGAATTTTAATGGGCAGGGAACACTAATGTGCCTGTCGTTTGAAAATCAGCCACATATGAAAAAAAAAAACTGTTTTTCTTAAAATTAAACTATCTTAACAATATTTATGTGGAAGAAAAACAAAACTTTCAATTAATACTAGCCTTGGCCCTAAATGGGTTCATATCATAATCTACTGACCTCTGACAATTTTCATTTAATTTACAGTTAAATACCTAATTCCACTTTAAAAAATTTCGCAACAATTGAGCTGTAGAGGATGGTATTTGAAGCTAATTTGATACTTTATTCATGAAATTTTTTCATTATAATTGCTTGAAAATACAGAGTTGAGTTACATTAGAAATATATAGTATGGACGGTTATTTGAGTAATAATTGATTGCTTTCTTTGTGTTTTTAAAATGTATTTGCTTGTATTTAGGACCCGTAATTAATTCGAATATATCCTAAACATGTGAGGCTTGGCACAGAAAACTGAAACATAATTTAAATATTTAGAAAGCTGGGACATAATAAAGAGGAATGACTGTGACATTTAAACGAAAACGAACAAGAATATCGAATAAATAAAATCAGCTGTTTCTAGGCCATTATCAGCATTTTAAATCAGGAATCAAATGAAACAGTTAACTTATTTTCGATAAAAGTAAAAGTTTAACAATTATCTCAGGCTTGGAATTCCAAAACCAGCCAAGTCCAATTATAATTTTTTTTTTTTTTTTTTTTTTTTTTTTTTTTTTTTTTTTTTTTTTTTTTTTTTTTGAACTTCCTAATCCAGTCTGACCTGAAACATTATCGACCAGCTGTTTAAAATAATAATAAAAAAAAGGGCTTATCTGGTCTTGGAATTCTACGTTTCATATAGGTATTAATGTAAATCGATTTTTTTATTTATTTTTTTTTTTTGACTGGATGGATTTGTCTTTTGGGGTCTACTTTTTTGCTGTAACGTTTTTTTGACAACACTATTCTGGTCAGAAAGTTAACGGAGAATAATTTTTGTTACCTACCGTCGCTAGATCAACCGTTCTGCTTTATAGCTTTTAAATAAAAAAAGTCAAGTTTTGCCTACATTTTTTAAATATTGAAGCTTTCTTGACACGATATAATTGAGAATATGTTTATTTATGAAATATAAAATTTGTCGCTAGAACCCACGGTTTAGGAGATATATTGATTTGAATGAAAAAAAGTCAAGTTTTGCCCACATTTTTTATGTTTTGGGGCTTCATTTAAAACTCACTAGTTCTTCAATGCTGGGATAGAAATGTTGACCACAGTTTCCTAGTCTGAAATTAAATAAAGAATATTTTTTGTTGTATAACACTTGTCGCTAAGATGTACCGTTTAGGAACCATATTGGTTTAAAAGAAAAAATTCATATTTGTGATCGCTGTTTTTTCTTGACATTGTTTATTTCGAAAAAACATTGATCGTTAATGTAATTTAATTAATTTAATCCTTTTAATTCTAAAATATAAACTCGGAAAAGCAATGCATTACAAATAGACATATCTATGATCTTTTTTATTTTCCCAGTCAGGAAGAGATTGATTTTTTTTTAGTTTCTTACTTGCAATTAGTTTTATTCTTTGAGTAAAATATATTGAAACATTACAAAGATTGGGTTATTAGAAACCTTGTGCCTAAGACAGCATAATGAAATGGAGCATAAAACAATCCGTTATTCATGATAAAAACTAGAAAATGTAAATCTTTGAGTTGCATCATTTTTTAAATAAATGTGTTTTCAAAGAAGTGATTTTCGAGTAAACATTATTCCAATAATCGTATATAAAAATGAATAAACTTTTATCGTTTTTTCACTCGTAGTTATCCCAATTGAATGGATCCAGGCCAAGTAGATTATCGTAAAAACCCTTCAAATCATTTCATTACTTTTTATGGGAGCTAAAATCTTTGTCACAGTAGGGTGTAGAAATTAGGATTACATGGTGAAAACAGAGAGTCAGTTTTTTCCTAGTGCACTAAGATCTGAAGGTGGGAGAGTGCGTGTCAGATGATAAAGCGAATCAGTGCATGGCTCGTTAGATGGTAGATCACCTCTGAGAAATTTTTTTTTCTCTGAGAACAATGATCAGGAGGAGGAAAGAATCATTAAATGAACATGATTTATCATGTTCTTAAAAAAATAAAAAAATAAATGATAAGTAAATAAATAAATGGAGACATGAGGGAAATACCTGTTAAATTGTCACATAGGGTTCCCGATCACAGACCTACAAAAAGAATAGTAAAATACGTAGCTAATGGAGGAGAACGAATCCAAAATTAAAAAAAAAAAAATCTTGGATTCAGCCAAAATTATTAATGAAGAAATAGAGAAAAGAAACTATTTTAGAATAAAATTTGAAAAATGGGAGGTTGAATCAGAGACAAAAGCTCCAAGAACTGGAACAAAATGGAGCGAAGAAAGAAAAGCAGAATACTCGCAAAAAAATGAAAACCCAGTAGGCAAATAAAATGAACAAGAAGCCCCAAAACTGAACCATATTTACTTGGCATGCCTTGGTTACTAATGTTTGAAACCAATACCAATGGGTTTTGAGTTCGAAAATTTAGATTTTATTGATGACGTTCTTGAATCAAAAAAGGATTCCGATCAATTCTAGTCGGATGTATTAGGCAAGTAAAAATTTCAAAACTAAAGGAGTTGAGAAGATTAAAATATTTCATTACCAATATAAATGCATCATATCTTTTTTTTTTTTATTTGCTTCTATAATACATTATTTATTCATATTTTTAATTTATAATATAAATCCATTTAATTTTTCATAAAAGCGTTAGTACATTTTATAATTTTCTAAAAGTGGTATATGATAGTCGGAATACATAAGACTGTATAAGGTTTCATTTGAACTTGAAGAAGGGGGGGGGGGTATTCTTTTGTTGATAGTGATATGGATTGAAATGTTTTCCAAATATGTTGAATTTTTCGATCGATTCGTATTTCTGGAACACCTAAGTCCAGAACTAATTGTTGCTAGAAGGTGTTCGGGGATTAGCAAAAAATTCGGATTATAGTTGTTTGTTTTTATTTATTGAAGATTTTTTTTTTATGCACTAGTTGAAATGTTCAATAACGTCTTCATGTTTCATGCCGGCACTACACACTTGCAGAGTCAAGACGAGGGCAGGCGAGAGTGTGCTGGGTCGCCTTCTGATGCCTCGCCTCTGCACGGCTCGGCTCGCCAGAGTTATAAGATTATAAATATTACTCCTAATATTATTATATAATGTTTAACATTACTTTTATTATTGACAAACTCTTTTTTGTAGCTGACTAAAGGAAACTATCCTTTTGACCTTTCAAGGGTAAAATATAACTTACTTCTTGAACAACACATTCCATCACAATTGCAGTGATCTGCCTTGGGTATACTGTCACCCTAAGTCCAACCATGTCACTCAATATTACACCTTGTATATATCACTGTGATATGAGGGAGTTGACACCTACGCTGGACTGCCCTTTCTAACGGTCCCTTTGGTAAACTATTAGCCAGCCAAACTTACACTCTATTCATCGATCCTATCCCCTCTTCAAACCTATAGGTTAAAGAAGCTGAATGTTTTCAGAGGAACACTTGACTTGTAACCCTCATCCTAGAAGTCATGTATGTAACTTATTAGTAAATAAAATATTTTTTCTAAGTCCTAACTATTTGTGTACGTTATCTCCAGCTCTCCGTAAAAAGTCGTTCTCTGGGCACGAGTCAAAGAACAAAAAGCCACTCGGCGAGAGTGTACGTGCACCACTTGTGTGCAACATAACACCTGCATCAGGTGGTATCATTGGCGAGCGCCTCGGCGGATGAGCGCTGCCCTGCATCACAGTAGCGTTAGATTTTTATTGTTTGTTTCATTCTTCTTCACTTGTGTTTTGTAAAACATCTACTACTAGTACGATTTTCTCATCTGAAAGTGAACTCGTTTTCTTCGTTCCCATGAATCCATTTTTATTTTGTTTTGTTGTTTATCTTCTAATTAATCATTTATATATCTTTATATTATTTTTTTATTAATTTGAACAGTCGATAAAATAAATCTTTTTCAAAAATATGTGTGTTGTATTATACTTATAAAAAAATAAGTTCTGCTTACTCGCTAGTTCGGATTATTGAAGTGTTCGGATTAGCGAGATTCCACTGTAATTTAGATTGTAAATGCAGTATCGATTATAATATTATTATTCGCTGGCACAGCGATTTACTATTTGTCTTGAGATACGGCCTTCTCTCATAAAGAAGTCTCAGACGTAATGTAAATGTAACATGTCTTGTAATAGTTAATTATGAGGTTGCGCTGTAATGTTAAACTGGCTTTTATAAACATGCATGTATCTACAATCAGCTTTCAAGTTCTTTTTTATTTACATAGTGAAATATATATAGGCTACTGAAAAATATAATGATCCTCGAGAGAATTATATCCTTTATTATGTTCGACAGAGAGAGAGTGAGAGAGAGAAGGGTGAGAGAGAGAAGGGTGAGAGAGAGAGAAAGAGAGAGAGAGAGAGAGAGAGAGAGAGAGAGAGAGAATAAATAAACCAGTAAATATCAAACTTTCTCTAAAATTCCTCGAGTAGCATTGAAAAACCGGAATGTGAAAGAAGGTCAGTGAGGGCTTACTCAGATTATAAGTACAGTCTTTTGGGACTTCTTAACCACAAATGTTCTCTTACGATCAATTATAAATTAGGTTTTTTTTTTTTTTAAATTAGTTCTCTCAATTGCTGAACTTTCAGCTTATATATTGAATTATTAATATTTTTTTTCCTTTTTTGCGTTTGTGGGTAATTTTCGGATTGCAGGAAGAATCGGGGCAAATTAGGTAAAATAATTATGTATCAAAACATTTTTCTACCTCAAAAAGCAGACGAAGGCTTTCAATAAAATCGTTTGCAGTGTTATCGTACAAACCAATTCGGCTGATAATCATACAATTTTGGCCGTTTATTAGGTATATTTAAAATTAAAATTAAATTTTTGTAAAACTTAGTAAATTTAACAAGGTGGTTGAGCATGAATTCGGCTCATGTTTTCCTTTCACAACTGTTGGCATTGTAAAAGTTACCAATAAACAAAGTAAGTGTCAGCATATTGTTTGATAATAACATAAAGTTAAACAGTGAAATCGTGTAAAATAAATTTAAACTACACATGGCATAGTCATTACAATTAATACGTAAGGACCATAACCTTGTAGTAGGTTACAGTAACTAGATTTAACACCACGTATTATTTTGCTGACAAGTAATAAAATGTGTTCATTATTCAACTTATATTTCGAAGTAGATTTATACACCAACAGACAAACTTCCACCCAATTATTTTTTGTCATTTTCTCCGTTAATAGTATCAATATTTTTTAGGTATTTTACCTCCTTTTATACATTAATCAATACAAAATAAATGTATTGGGATTATTAAAACTAATAATTAAATAAAAGAAAGCGGTATTTAAAAAGGATACCAAGCAATGTCGAATTTACGAAATTTTTAATTTATAGAGTTTATATCCACCACTAGCATTCATTACGTTTTGCATTCGATGGGGTACAAGTCTAATGTAATTTTCAATGGATATGTCCCATCTGATGCAAAACTGTAAAAAATCATATTAAGTTAAAATTGCGTTTAGTTATTTGTTTTTTTTAAATACTGCTCATCGAATTCTTCCCACATCCAATCACTTTAATCCCAAATCCTTCGAAAAATCCTTAATGCTCCTTACATTGTCACAAATGATCTAATCCACAATGACCTTAATATCCTATATGTCGCCGATTAGGCACGAACCAGATACCTCTCCTTTCATAATAAACTTAACACTCATGCACATCCACTTGTTGCACAGCTAGCTTCCCATTCCATTCCTGGCAATCCTCCGAGGCGTCTGGAAAGAAGCTGGCCTCGTGATCTTCTTTTGTAAATATTCATTAGAGTACTACCAATGGGTAGTTCCTCTACAAGTTTTATTCATTTCATTATATCTCATATATACCGCATATTTACTAGATGTGCTTGCTAATACAGTTGTAAATTTCTATTAATAAAAGAAAAATACAGCTCGATTTTATTCAATTAATATTTTAAAGAATCCTAATTAATACATTCCAAAGAAAATTATGTAAAAGTATAATTGAACATCCAATTTTCAATTTTAATTTATGAGTTGGAAATCCAGATGTACAGAGACTATTTAGAAACCCTTGCGGAAAATGGACTCCATTATCAGTGCTTACAACTACAGGCATTTGAATCATATTTTTACACACAATGTCAAAAAACAAAGGATCGACATTTTCATTAGGTAATATGTTTTATTTGGCAGAAGTAATTTTATTGATTTCATCTGTTTGGATCTTCCATCTGATTGCTCACCATAAAAGTATATGATAGTGTAGCAAACCTCATTACTGCCATATTTGAAGTTTTGCTATTGTAAATTTTATGATTGCTAAAACTTTATAGAATTATACAGATGATGTAGTTAAAATTTGGTACAGATGGATTGAGTAATTTTATCGTTCTAAACTTTATTCCTTCTAAACTTTATAGACCACATGTCGGTCGATTTTCAATATTCACTGATTCGATATATGCTATATATATATCATATATAAGTAAATGTTACTATCAATATCAAACTCCATACAACACGGTACTTATGTAACCTCCCATGTAGAATAGAGCTCACCTATCGGTCAATTTTCAAACTTCACTTTTATGCATATATATAATAGCATTTTTAATAACAAATTAATTGAAAATCAATAGGTTTTATGGGTCTTTTTCACATTAAGGCTGCCATTTACTTGCCAGTTCTCAGCTCTCATTCAAGATAGAGAAATATTTTTTTCACGTAAAATTGTAATTTTGTTAGATATCTCTTTACCACAACCAAAGCCCGTTGTCCGGAAATTAATACAGGAGATCATGTTTAAGCCAAAACCTGATATTGTTACCTAAAGAGATTATTTATCAGGTTTTGGTTTTGGTAAAGAGATATCATACAAAATTAAAATGTTACGTGAAAAAATTATTTTTCTATCTTAAAAAACTCATGATTTTCATATTCTATTTTTTTTTCTTGGCTCCCAATGTTCATTGGCGGCTTTAAATCTAGTTTTGTACTATTATAGGTCCCTACTACCCATACAAAAATCGGCATTCAAATCTGTGAGTTACAAGTTACACCTGAGAACTGGCAGCCTTAATTTGAAAAAGACCCGATTTTATTATTGCAAAACCTGCCTATAACAATAATAATGTTAAAATTTGGTACTGATTAGTTCTGCAGTTTTCGTGGTTATTGATCACTAACGAAAAATGGCCTGTCCTTTTATATAGTAATTTAGATATGGATTAGATATATTTTTTTCAAAATGTGTAATTTTATAAAAAAAATTAAAATAGATTCGATATCATAATGACTAACAATATTTTAAAATAATACCTTTAAATTCGATATAGTTTCTAGCTGGTCCTATGTTTTCAATAATTAGATGTGATTGAACCAATATATTTGTTGTTTTCCTTCAGAAAATGATTAATACTGCTTGAGAAGTAATTTATTTTATTTCATTTTATTATTCTATTTTACGTTCTCTCGGCTATTGAGTTAAAACGTAATGGCTTATTAAGAATTAGTCATAATTAAAGGTATTAGAAGTGAAAGGTGATTGTAAGGAAATAGGTTAACTTTGAGCGGTAGTGGGAGGTGGAGGGGAAGGAAGCGAAGGAGAAAGGAGCGAAAGAGACAGAGGCAGTGATGCTGACGGGGCTCTTGCTGCTAGCTATAGGGGCGGCCGCCTACAACAGCACCCAGGAGGTCGTCGTTGTATCTCCGCCGATGACGGTACGAGGAGGCACGCAAGTACCAGAGGCATCAGAGGTAGCCGAAGTAAAGCCGATGCCGAGGGCGGTCGAGGCAAGGGGGATGCACAAGATGATGAAGAAAACCCTAAAGAAGTGGATGCCCTACCTCATGGTCCCGACTATGATGGCCCTTGGGTACGCCCCTTTCGTCCTCGCCTCTCTCAAGATGATGGTAATGAACGCAGTCACCATCAATATGATGGCTCTCAATGCCGCCATATTCCTCACATTGAGGAACATGGCTTTCGGGCCTCGCCTGGGACAACACGTCAAGTATTATAACTTCGGTTACTCAAATAAGAAGAAACATCACCATCATTCACATCATCCGCACCACCATCACCCGCATCACCATTAGCAATAATCACCAAGTCCAGGCTACTTTTTCATCAGGTAACTTAAGACAGGTATTACCTAAAAATATTATCGAAAATTCTTTGTAACATTTCTAAGTAAAGTATTTATAGAATTATTACGATTTATTGTGTGGGGTGGGCAAGGCAAAATTTAAATTTCCCAAAACTTTTGACCGAACTTTCCAAATCATCATGAAAATCCTAATGTATTACAATAAAGGCTTTTATTTTAATAAATCTTTAAGTAAAATGCTTAAAGTAAGTTTTCAAATTTCAAATTTCCCGACTACTTGGGTTTTTAATAGTGGTACTAATGAACCTCTCACCCCCCCACTCCCCGCATGGTAATACTGATCATAAATCAAATGTATTCATTCATCTTTTAATCAGGATAATTTAAAAATATTTTTACCTGTGTGCTCAGTAAGGAAACGTAAGGATTAACTACTGAAATAACCACCGCAAAAAAAAAATTTTTTTTTTAATATTCGTTAAATACAGTCGAAGTGCTAATCTGAGAAATCCAAATATCCAATTAACAGTACAACAAAATAGTGAAAAAATAAAACACTGTTTCAAGACCTAAATAATTGGTGAAATCGTAATACATTTTTTTTTTTAAATTCGAAGTTCAGAAACACACACACACACAAAAAAAAAAGTAATTTAGTAAATGTTAATTAATTAGCATAACGATCAGGTTCGTCGTTTCCAGTAGATGATCTGATTTTTGGAATTTTTAAATTTAGCTCTTTTCAATGTATAAAAAGCATTTTCGATTTTACTAATAGAATGGTTTCTTACTTGTAGTTTATGGAACGAACAATTGTTAGTCACTGTTACTGTCATTATTGAGAAATTTCATCGTTGATATTTAACAGTTTACTTTTTGAAGATGTGAATAAATATCATTTAAGTGATTCCATTTAAAAGTTTTTAGAAAAGCACTAGTATTAGCTCTCGGCCTTATGTCTTACCTTGCGAAAATCTAAAATCGATCAGCAAGAATCAAAGGTTTTTAATTAACGTTTAAATTTTTTTTTATCAAATTAAAGAAAATTAACGAGCGGATTAATAATTTCAGGGAAAATGATAACTCGTAATTTTAAGTATTTCTGTCTGTTAAATAATTCTTTTTTTCTATAACCTTCATGTACTAAAAATACGAAACAATATAAGCGAATCTTGTTTTGATTGTACTTTAAAAACAGAAAATAGTAGACTTGTTGGGTGGCATGAGGTTTCAGTGAGTGGTTTCTATCCGTTTATCCGTCTCTCCAATCACCTCCAATTGCCTCCTTGGCCGCATTGTCTGTCTGCCTGACTTTCTCGAGTTGATTGTAAAGCGTTTTTATTCTCTTTATAGCCGCAAGTACAGCAGTTATAAAAAATTCTATATTCGGTGGAATCTCTAAACTGAAACAGATTGTTTAAGAGTATTTTTATTGTTTACAAGTTGTTGTTTAAACTAACATTATTCCGTTACTCTATTTTATAATGATGAATACATTCAGCGGTCCCTAATAGATTTTGTTATTCAATTTTTTGAAATTTTCTGTAGACATTATAATGCGTATTATAGATGACATTTGCTACAAAATATTTTGGTGGTTGTCGGTTGTCATTGAAAATGTTTTATTTACCTTCAAAGGAGGAATTTTAATATCTGCAATGCAAACAAATTGGTCAAATTGTGCTTCTTAATGAGACCTATCTATTTTGTTGCAAATGATATTTTTAGACTAATTACAGGATTTAGGAAAAGTATCAAAAATGCCCTACTGAAAGGTGCACAGTTTTGACTTCTCCACTTCTTTACGGCAGCCAGGAATAAATAAACAAAAAAAACTGGTGAATCTCGCATTTTATATATCTATTTTTTGAAATATATTCGAGTTAGAAGTATGCTATTATCATACCCTAGTGAGGCCCATCACTAGATAGTGACTCATAATACTATTTTCTCCAAACCATTGCTCTTTTCAGAACCCTCTTAAAATGCACGTTGGTGCAGTAAAAGAAGCAGAATCATCATAATGAAGAATGTATCAAAACTTTTGTTAGCCATAGGGACTTGGAAAAAAAAAAAAAAAAAAAAAAAAAAAAAAAAAATATTATTATAGGTTTATCACCTAAATATTTCTGTTTTAGCGTTAATTAAGTTAAAATGTTAACACTAGGAAAACAATTATTTTTTGGATATCCAATAAAGTTAAAAAGCCTCATATATTTTTTTCTTTTGACACAAAAAATGGTGTCAGATTTTGATTTAGCAAACAAGAAAACTTTCATTCTTGACGACATGAATTTATTTTTCTTTCTGTTTCTGGTCGTTAGCTTATCCAATTTCGAAATTTCTTAAAAAGAGATTTATTACTTTTTGTTAATATAATTTTTTTGCATTACCTTTAAGATGCTGTGTGAAAACGCGATTGAAAAATTCGAGGTATTGTGCACATGATTTAATTTCTAAAACATTATGACCACTTTAGTCGAAGTAAATCGCTTTCCTTAGGAAATTAATTTTTATATTAAATTGGTTATACTAGTTATGTGGTGATGAAATTATGGTTAATCGTTTGAATTTCAAAGAAAATAAAGGGAATTACCAATATGCTATTACTGATATGATGTATTATGTATTAGGTGTATATTTTCGTTAAATATTTCTCATTTTAAATTGACTAGAAAATTTCAACTTGCTAGTTTTTATAGATGCTAATAACATAGTGACATCTGTTTTATGTAAAAAAGAAATTGACGTATATTTCTTTAAAAAAACAAATTTCCCGTTTATTCCTTAAATGCAATATTCAATTTACCATCAGCTTACTGGGTAACTCAGAAAATTACTATTACTTGATATTTGTGTAAATTCAATTAGAATTCGCTGAATCTAGAACAACAATTATGAAATCATCATTTTTTGACCAACCCATTACTTAGATGCTTCATTGAATCGTGCGATAGAATAATTTTGGAGTAAGCTCTTAGTGTCCGATGTACAATATTAAAAAAAAAAAGTAATAAAATGTTTTCCCTTGATTTAGTTTAAATAGTAATAAAAAGACGAATTTTTTTTTCATTATCTACTGACAACCGAAGAAACAAAGTCAAGTTATTTTTTGGATCCTTGGATGGCATTAACTTTTTTTCCATACTTCTGTTATGGTAGTATTTATTGTTTAGATAGAATTGACGTAAGTCATCCATGAATTTTTTTGCTGCCCTCAATCTTGTTAGCAAATTGATCTCATTTTTTTAAATTCAATTAAATCTTCCAGCGATCTTGTTTTTTGTTATCGGTATTCAGTGTTGTTTTTTTATTCATATCCGGCAGTCTTCATTCCACCAAGGACTAGATTCATTATAAATTACTTTTGTTCGGAATACCACTCTATGACACTTTGTCGTTTAAAGAAAGTATTTTTTTTTTTTTTTCTTTGTTCTTACATTTCGGATTCTCAACAAGAGAAAAATTTACTTTTAATTACCTCATAAAATTTAACTATCACAGCGGAAAATGCATCACTTCAATACAATTCGCACTCCACTGAACTTTATGTAAAAGTTTAACGTGTATGACCAACGATTTAAGTATTGAAATCATCATTTTTTGACTAACCCATTACTTAGATGCTTCATTGAATCGTGCGATAGAATAATTTTGGAGTAACTGCTGCTCGTGTCCGATGTACAATATTAAAAAAAAAAAGTAATAAAATGTTTTCCCTTGATTTAGTTTAAATAGTAATAAAAAGACGAATTTTTTTCCCCTTCAATAGTTTATTGAAAAAAAACGGCAGAAAAAAAAAGTTGGAATAATAAGATTAAATATATCTAAAGAAAAATCACAAATTTTCAAGACAATGTGAGAGCGCTATTAAAAGCATACAATATAAAGATAATTAATTGATAAAACGTTGATGAATAAAAGAAAGTGGATGTGAAAACCATTATAAATTTAGAAAGCAGGTTAATTAATTCCTAAAAGCGGTTCCATTTTATTCAAAACAAGGAGAAAAAGGTGGTCCCGTTTTTGCAAATGTGTCAAAATGACAAAAAGTTATTGTGTTAAAAGTTTCTTGCCGCTGAGAAATTCCCAAGTCTCTTGGTAAACCATTCATTAATTTTTTTTTTTTAAAGACGTATATAAAACATAGAAACACCTGTGATATATTTCTACTATCCAACTATTTTTGAATTATTTTGGTGGATTCCAGAAAATATGATACCATGGTAAACTCTTAAAGAGGTTAATTGGTGGTTTTCGTGGAGAAATGGATAAGTCAAATTACTTTCAAAATAAGTTAACTATTAACATTCAAAGCAAGATTTAGAGTACCTATTTTGGTGCATATGGTATTTACAGAATTTACAAAAACGAACAACAAAGCCCTATTGAAAAGTGCACAATTTTGACGTATCTGCTTCTCCATGAAAGCCAAGGTCATAATGATTAGAGATGGTTGGATACCAAAATATCTTGATAGCCGATTTCAAATATCAATTCACTGTTATGGGAATCTTTGCAAGATAGGTAAACACCTGAAAATTAATAACCTTCTTTAAATACTGGTATTTCAAGTAACAAAGTTAGTATTTAGTCTATCTTTACTGAAATTTAATTTACTTAAATACCTACTTTTTGTTTTTGGACATCCTTGGCCCCTCTCCTTCGCAACAAATTTGTTTTCGTCCTTAAGGATACTATTTTGAGATCTTCCAGAAACGATTTTTGAAACTGCAGAAGGATATTCCACTATTAAATTCATTTTTGTACATATATTTTTTTTATTTATATATTTTTTTAAGTCTTAAGTAAGTCGTTCTAATTATGTTCGGATCTGCCAACTTTGAAACATGTGTGGTTAATATCGATACCTAGTAATCGACTTAGTTTATTGTTTTCATATAAATATACTTTCCTCAAATATTGAAGGTATCGAAAGTTATAACATCCCTGATAATTATTATGTTCGGGTACGATCAAATAACCACCTGAGAGCTCGGTTCACTGATGTCTTGGTAAAAGTCCTGATTGGCTCGCTCCGATCTTCCATAATTAATGGAACGAAACCAATGAGTCTCTTTAATTGGAAACGTGACTTAAATTGGAGGTCAGTAGGAAGTTCATTGCTACTAATATATTTTTAACAAAAAATACTCTGAAGATACACATTATAGGCATATACAACGCAATCATCCACATCAACATAGCGTTATAGAGATAAGTTCTGAACAACGGATGTTTGGTCATTAATAAAATTAGAGTTATTAAATCACAAGATAAACTATTTAGGCATAGTAATTACCACAAAATATTTTTTAAAAAAATCAATTTGCCTCTGACTGGAACACAATAGGTCCCGGATAGGTCTATCTATAACCTAATGTTTTTATACCTACAGCTTCAGCAAGAGAGTGTCAATAAAGATTCAAAACTTAAAAAATGAAGGCAAAACGTTACTTTTTTTTCATCCAACAAACTTTATATAACAAAAATATATTCAATTACATATCTGATAGGAAACTGTCGTCAAATTTTCAATCCGAGCTACACCAACTAAGCTAGAGCGTATCAAAGCCTCAGTACTAAAAAAAATGGAGACATAACGACTTTTTTCATTCAAACCAAAATAGATCCTAAACGGTAGGTCCTAGCGACCGACGTCATATGATAAAAATTATTTTCCATAAAATTTTATATTAATACATTTTACAAAGGACTATCGTTAAATTTTCGATCCGAGCAACTACAACAGAGTTTGAGTGTGTCAAAATGTTACATTTTTTAATGTGAAAAAAACGTTACAGCAAAAAAGTACAGATCCCCAGCCAAATGATATATCCGTGTCAAAAGCAAAACAAATGAAGATAAAATATTTTGCTCGTCACTTCTAAATAGATTTCGAAAGAAGATATGACACGATCAATGATATCAAGACAAAATCAACCTCTTATAACAATTACTGGATATACAGTCCTGTGAAAAAATATAAACTCAACTTATAAAAATAATGTATTTATAAAATTTAAAAGTACATGCATTACACAATTATGTTTTTAGACTTGTATTTATCTTATTAGATTGGTGTGAAGCTTAAGTGGACATTGATCTATTTGATAATTTACAATCAACAGATTTTGTAAACAAATCTTATTTATGTTGTGAATAAGTATAAACTCAAATGTTTTTTTTCTATTGACTGGAGTATTAAGGATTAAAATATCACTTCAGTTTTATTCCTGCTGTTAAAGAGTGTTCAGCTTTGATACCATAAAGCTTTATTTAGTAATTAATTTTTTTTTTAATAATGCCGCGGGGGTCACAACTCACGGAAATTGAGCAGCAACGAATAATGAACTTAGGGAGAGCTGGGATGACCCAGAGGCAAATTGCTCATGAGATAAACCGCTCCCAGGGAGTAGTCAAAAACTTTTTAAAGTGCGGCCCTGAAAATTACGGGAAAAAGAAAAGAAGTGGATGGCCTCCAAAAATTTCTAAGCAGGTGAAACGGGCAGTTTTGAGAAAAATTTCAAAAACAGGAGCTTCCTCTGCACAGATTGTGAGGCATTCAACTTAGGATGTGATGCTAGTTTGGTGAGGAAGTGGTTAGCTGAATCCAAGTTCTTCAAATATCGTAAAATTATGAGAAAAACCACAGCTTAAAAAACATCATTTGCAGCGACGATTGCAGTTTGCAGAAAGACATATCCAAGACAGCAATAAATGGTCAAGAGTTATTTTTAGTGATGAAAAAAAAATCAACATTGATGGCCCAGATGGATTTAATTACTACTGGCATGACCTTAGAAAAAAAAAAAAATTTATCACGAACAACACATTGGGGTGGAGGAGTAATGGTCTGGGCTGCATTTAATGAAAAGGGAAAGTCTCAAGTTGCATTCATTGCTGGCAAAATGAATGCTGTCAGGTACCAAAATGTTTTAGAAGAGTTCCTTTTGCCGTTTATTACAATGTTAGAAGAAGAAGATCCCATTTTTAAACAAGATAATGCGCCAATTCATACAGCACGCTCAACAAGACAATGGTTTGAAGATTTCAGACTCAATGTTTTGGATTGGCCAGCTCTTAGTCCAGATCTCAATCCCATTGAAAACTTGTGGGGAATCATGTCTAGAGAAGTCTACGACCCTCAGAAATCAGAAATCCAAAACATTGATGAGCCCAAGGAAAGGGTCACACAAGCTTGGGAAAACATACCAGAGAGCACTTTACTTAATTTGGTAAGAAGTGTTCCTAAAAGACTTTTGGAGGTGATTAAAAAACATGGTGGAAGTTCTCATTATTGAAACGAATTTACTCATTAAAGAGACATTAAAGTTTTGAGTTTATACTTTTTCACAGGTGTATTTTGTTATTTTGCCCCAGTTGTACCTAATTCTAGCCATATGATGAAATTATTTATTAAAATTGTAATTAACCATTCACTGTATACATTAAATAATATATTTTGTTACTCAGATTCCAAAATTAAAGACTTAAAATGATTGAAGAAGTTTTTTTTGTCTTGAGTTTATATTTTTTCACAGGACTGTATATAAATATGCATGTTATTTTTTAAATTAAAAATTTTTACAGTTTACTAATCACTCACAGCAGTTCTTCTTCCAGGCTCTGAGTTTTAAACATTGTAAACAGATTTATTCCGTTTTTTTATGTAAATGATCTTTTATTTTTATCATTTTCTTTGAAAATAAAGTTTTCCTGGTCCTTCCTTTTCTTTAAGCTTCTTCTTCCATTTCACTATGACAACCACATCTTCTTCCATTGATCCGTATAAGACCATGGTGTAAGTTTTTTGTTTGTAGTTTTTTAAGTGTAAGTTTTTTTTTCTTACACTTTTTGCAAGGTTTTCCCTATTTCATATACCTCCAGCTTACTATTCCATAACCGGTAATTGACTTATAATAATTCTATTTTAATATTTACACCATCTCCATCACCTTTCATTAGGTATTCATTTTTTATTTCCGGTATGTATTCATTTTCACTTCCAATCTCATTTTTATTCCGTTGCTCGTGACCTTCTCTTTATTTAAAATCCTAGCAAAATTCTTCCAGAAATCCATCAGTATTTCCTGTACTCCATCAAGGTAAAACTCTCAGCGGGTGTCATAACTAAACAAAGGATCTATTGCGTTGTGATGATTGCTTTATGCTCTTTAAAATGCAGATATGGATTTATTCTGGTGCGGGAGAGATGGCTGTATAGTAGAATAATAAATAATTGGTTCCATTTTTTGAAGATGGAATTCATACTAAGGCAATGAAAATGAAGGGTAGACACTCGGGTAGAAGTAAAAGAGAAATCTGAATGCTAGTTTTCAGGGGAACTAATTCCGTTCTTCTTACACTTATGATAAAACAATCTAAAATGATAGTTTCGATTATAATATTTTATACAAGTTTGATGATACATCATTTAGACTTCAATATCGAAACCAAATTAATTCCAAATCGAAAATAGTTTTATTTTTTCATTTTTGTTCTTCCAAAATATTTTGTTCTTTGTTTTGTTTCAAATTTTATTCTTTGAACACCAATTTTATTTTGAATAATTGTTTCATTTGTTACTATTGCTTAGGTTATCTTGACAACACAGATTTCAATTTTCTGAAACAAATTAGATGCTTGTCCTAACTGCTGCAGTCCGGTTTTGGTCTGGTAGTGATCTATGAAAGATTCTTCTTCCTGAGATGATAATGCAATAAACCAGTTTTGCTATTAGTCCAGTCAATGAGTGCTGAAATGAGGGGTGTAGGTAGAGGGCATGGAATATGCGATAATTTTTGAAAATAAAAATATGCTACAAATCAAAATTAAAGTTCATTAAATTTCCTATAAAATTAACTATATACATATTCGTCGAAATTCCAACAGTTCCAACGAATATCACGTAAACGATTAAAATTACGACAAATTTATATATTATCAATTTTACAGGAAATTTAATTAGCTTTTATGTTTATGCGAAACATATTTTTCTAGAGTCAACTGCTTTCGAGTTATTACCGAAAAATAAAGCTCCCAGTTAGCTCACCTCCCAGGGGCGGGGACTTAAAGTATGTTTACCATCTACCTATTCCTAACAATAAGGATTTTTTAACATGAAGTAAAAAATTATCGCATATTCTATGCACTCTATAATGTGTTTATTGACTGGACTATATATTTAGTTACATTTATGACAATTTAATCAAATTTTTAAATAAATAAATATCGATAGCAATACTTTAAACAAAATACCATTTTATTTTCCTTTTATGATAGTTGGTGGTAGTATGGTTTGGAGCGTTTTTCTTTCTAACCCATCTGTATTCAGATGCTACCAGCAATTTGTTCATATCACGGTTTCTTAAGAGTAATCTTGTAGCCTTATCCAGTTCTATAATAGTACCATCGTCTAAGCAGTTGGAACACAATGAAGACCATTCTGTCACCACTTTAAGAACTTTATAGACTTATGGAAATCTTGTTTTTCTCTTTTTTCAAAACTCTTAATTCATAAAAATGACAACCAGCGAATGCAATAGTAATCCATCTTTTTTTTTTTAAACCTTCTACGGATCCTGTTGGGCATCATTGGTGTGAACATATGTGTTGTATAAGTTTATTGGGATGACACTGAAATCTGTTGTTAAATATTTTGTTGAAGGTCTGTGTGTGTTCTTTGATGGTAGGCAAGCGTAAGTCCATTCCCAGAATTATGTTACGTACCAAGGATCATGAGTGATTGTCTTAATAGTTTTTGCTCGAAACGATTGTAATTTCTATATATGCACAGTTCCGTATATTTTAGATAAGTTTATTATAAATATGATTTAGTATGTATTCGTAGGTATTCAGTTTTTGTTTTAGTTCTAGTTTAGAATGTCGTGAGGGAATAAAGTAACCTGTTGCAGTTCATTTAATGTTTTACGTTTCTGAGAGATGTGTGGCCTCCATTACGGAAATATTACTTTGCAACTATGCAATATTTAACAACAAGCAAAAGATTCGTAGTTACTCGACAGTGAACTTTGTTAAATAGAATTTATTAAATTATACGACAGGGTCCATGCTATTTAAATAAACGCTTGGGATAAGGACCTCGCCACTAATGACCTTCACAGTAATTCATACAATTGTAAACAAATCATAAAATTCAATATTGGATATAGATATAAATAATTTTGAGAAAAACATTAGCAATACATAAATACATTAGAAATACATTACTTGAAGAATAATAAATAAATAAATATATATATTTAACTACACACACACATTTATCCTCTTATATATAACACAGAAATATCTTGTAAAAAATCCTTTTTGTACCTGTATCTGGGAATACCATTAGTCTTAAAAAACCAACACTCTCAAGCTGTAAATTTTTTTTTTTAATATTCCCCTGGTCAGTTGTGCACTAGAATTATTATAATTTAGTAGTAGGTACCAATAGCATATCCACCAGTAACATTGTTTCATTCTCTTCCATATTTTGTAAGTAGTTAATTATTCTAATACATGATTTTATATATTTATATTGTAGCTAACTTTATGTTTTGAAATAATTAGTATAACTTATATAATTTTATCCTAACCTGTTTTTTCCCTGTAGGGGATGATAATGAGATCAATAAAGTCTCGAAACGTCGCCAAAATAGTTGTTTCACACACACACGTATATATATATATTAAAACCAATTAAACATGCAGATAAATAATCACTGTTACTATTAAATATTTTAAAATAAATATCTGTTTCATGAAACATTGAGTGATTTAAATCTTTGTAAATTTTATTTTATAAAAATATAATAATTTAATTGTTGATTTTTTTTTAAAGTGTAAAGATGAACGTAATTGATAAAACAGGTGCACAAAGTCCCTTTACAATGAGACCGATTCAACAAAAGAAAACTTTGCAATAAGAGGCAATGTTCAACAGAATTCCATTTCACAGTACTCACAAAGAGGAAAATAATGAGATAATCACAAAAGAGGCAAACGTGTGTGTATTTTATATGTGAAACAATTATTATTATTATTTTTTTTATTTTTATTTTTTTTTTTTGTGACTATGAGTTATACGTTCTTAAATGTTCTTTAGTTGCGCCATCTTGGATTATCTTCCGCTTAAAGTTTTATTTTTTTCTTCCAACTACTAATTTGAAACCCGATTTGTAGAACAACCTCTCATAACAATAACGAGTGCTTTAAAATAATATTTTTTTAAATGGATTTTGTCATATTTTATTTCCGCCTCAGATGTTTCATTTCCAGGAATTAGATGTTCTGAACGATAATTTTTTTATAATGTGAAATCTTTTTTTTTTTTCATTTTATTTTTTAGTTCGACCTTATAAATGACATTTCACGTAATGGAAGAATTTGATTGTTGTATTCCATTAAGAGTGGATAGCCGGTAAGTTTCCGGGTTCGAGACCGGCAGAAAATTAATTTCAGCAGTGGCTCGATCTCGGGTTCGGAAGACCCACTTGGGGCACACCTAGCCTATATATTTGGGTTCTCTAAACTCAGGAAAACCTTGCAGTTAATTATTTCGGTCAAATCTCCTTTTTCAATAGTACCGTTGTCCCCCTTGTCAAGGTACTGACCCCAAGAATACCCCTCACGAGTTGTAGTGTTTTTTTTTTTTAATTTATTTATTTTTTATTATAAAGATATACTATATTTTCAATAATAATTTTTCTGTTCTATCAAATAATTATATAGTTACTATTTAGTTAACTCATATTAAAATGTCTCTTAACAAGAGATGATTTATGCCTGAACAGAATCATTCTAGTGTCAAGATAACCCTTTTATACATTGTTATGTCTTTTGCCTGAGGTCTATGCTTTTTTGCTGTAACGTTTTTTTCACATTCAAAAATATAACATTTTGACAAGATCTAGTTGTTGTTGTTGCTTGTATCGTGTTGTTAACATCTATATTGGCTTGAATGAAAAAAGTCATTTTAATTAAATTTTTTGGGTTGTTTTTTTTACAGAAGCTCTGTTGGTGTAGCACGGATTTAAATTTTTACGACAGTGTCCTTATCAGAAATTTAATGGGAAATATTTTTTGTTATATAAAGTTTTTTAGATAAAAAAAGTATCGCTTTGCTTTCATTTTTTAAGTTTTAGACACACTCTACCTCTGTTGCTTTTGTTCGGACCGAATATGTTTCCCCACCGGAAGCAGTAGATTGTAGGTAGACATTGTCTATTTTCTTTCCCAGTCAGGGAGAAATTGAGTTTTTTTTTTTTTTCTGATATTAAAATTAGTAATTTGTCATACAAAAAAAATTAATAACAAGTTAATTTTTTTTTTTTCAGTTTACAGAACCAAGGTGAAAAAATCGCCATCTGACATGCGCAAATTGAACGAGTTTGGAAGAGATTACCTAAGAGTTTTCCCAAATATTCATGATATTATTTTGCTACAGTTTTTCCTTGCTAAACATCGTCGCCATAGACTTATTGTAGTATTAGTCTAATTTTAATTTATGATATTTAAGTTCTTCAATCAACTTTAGCATAACTTTAGCTCAATTAATTTATTTTAATATCATTATTTTATAAGCTAGGCTGTGATTATCAGGGATGTAGTGTTATGGATATATTTCACTTTATATCTTTCTAGACTAAACCATGTATACTAATCCGTAATTTTCAGTTACTTGCTAAAAAAATTCAATAAAATTAATACTGCAGTAAAATTTTGACTTTTAAAATATTGAATATCATATTAAAAAAAAATATCCATAACATAAATTTGAAATATAAATATATTTATAAATATTTTAATTTATTCCTAATTTAATATTATTTATTTAAGTTATTTATTATTAAATTAAATTATTTTATTTCAAAATATTTATTTATTTTTTAAATGCTCTAATTTATTTTAGTATAGTAACATACATTAATTTGATGTAAATAACTCAAATTATGTACTATTTTTATTTGTTATGAAACATAATTATAATAAAACCAAAGCTAATTGTAATAAAATACAATACTTGAAATTGAAATAAAATAAAATTAGTTCTCTTTGTATTTATTACATTTTTTAACTATAATATCCAGGTATATGTTTTATGACCTATATTAGATAAATATGAAATTATTTATAAAATGTCTATAAATGAATATAGTTTATGCCAAACATATTCTAATTTAACAAAAGAAAATTTAAGGAAATGAAACAAGTAAGAAATGTTTATCTTTAAAAGTAAACAAGATAATTTTACTTGCAACTTTGTATTTATTTTTTTTTTTTTATAGAAAATTACTTTGTTTTTTAGTTACTGGAGGATCTTTTAGAGCATACGTTTTTTTTTTAAATCATAAAATCGAATTAATCCCGGGTCAGTTTTCTTTATTTTAAAAATTGTTCATGTATAAACTTTTTACTGTGATATCTATTTTCCACGAGTATTAAATGTATACTAAATGTAAGGTCGTGGGTTCAAATTCAAAGGTTAAAATTTACTTCGTGGAGGTAATTTTGGTAATGAATCTTGGCCTCCCCACCCTGGTTAGAAGAATAGGTTGGTAACCTGTAGGATAACCCGTCCTTCCTGCTTTATTTGGAGTACATAAGGACGTTTAGCACAAATAAACAAATTCAACTGTAAGGCGCGGTGCTCACTGGAGAAACCGGTTTCTAGAAACGCGTTTCATGCAATGGGTTTCAAGGAAATCGTTTCATTGTAACGTGCTCACAGAAGAAACGGGTTTCCATCAGTTTTGCAATGGATTCTGACGACGATATGATTGTGTTATGGCGGTGCCTAAAAAATAAGAAGAGAAAACGCAAGTACTGAGTTCTTCGATTAATATTGCACTCTTTACTTATCTCCTTTTCGATTCATATTGACACTAATTAAGTTTCTTCTTTTACAAGAGAATGAGTTTCTTTTGATAAGGATTCTTCAAGCTGAGTGTATATTTTGTATAATTGCTTACTCATTTAATATGAAATATGAATATTAATATTTAAAATAATTACCTGTTAAACATCCGTTGTAGATTGAAGTATCCCCAAAAGAGAAAAAGTCAATTCAATGTTTTATACTTTCGATTGAAAAATATCTAAGCAGAAAAAACAAACAAAAAACAATTAAATTCTTTCATTCTTTTCATTTTATTCGAAGTGAATTACATTCTCTAAATATAGAAATATTTCAGCCAATGCAGATTGTATGAATAGTAATATACTAGTTCAAGGTCCTACTTATTTTCTTTTTGTCAAGATATATGTCACATTACACGTATTTTTGACTCTGTAATTTCCTTATGCGTGCATTTCATACATTATGTATGGTAGATTTCAATTTTTGAATATATATATATATATATATATATATATATATATATATATATATATATATATATATATATATATATATATATATAATAAATATTATAAAAAGCTAAATAGCGAAATCATCTTACCGTAGTTGTGAAATCATTCTAAACCCTTCTATAGATGTCAAACTGTTATAATTTTAATAGTTATAATGTGATACATTTTAAGTAAAAAAAAAATATTATTTAACATTTAATTTTTTTTTTTTTTTTTTTTTTGTGGTTTTCAAAACGTTTTTCTTGACTTTTTTGACGACTTCCTTGACGTTTCTCTCCACCAAACTCGTGTCTCACCCGATGGCTTGTGCTGTAACTATTTTTTAAAATTTTTTACACAGTTTTCCTCCTTTCTATTCTATTAGAGTTTTTTCAGCTATAATTTTAGTGTAAAATATTTTTAAAAAAATACAAAATTACTTGAATTTTTTGTGATGCTTAAAGTACACTTACTTTCATTCTAAAAAAGTCGTACAAGAAGATAAATGTATATTAAAAAAGTAATGACAAATAATGAAAGCTTTCTATCATTCGTGAATGGAAAGAAATAACGACGGGAGAAGTGGCCATGATCATGACCTACAAAGGCATTCAAATTTCACGGGCACCTGCTTGACCACAGTGACCTCAATTTCACCCGACACCTCATCAGTAACATCCGTATCGTTTCATGAATAAGTATATAAACTAAAAATTGTAGAAATAAACAGAGTCTTTAGACGGAATTTTCTTCTTCCATTCTAGTAAGGTGCCTTTGAAAGTGAGTTCAAGAAAGAAAAAAGTGGTTTGGACTGTGTAAGATTCATGTCGTAAAATTTGATTTTACAACATTGCACAGTGGTTCAAGAGCAGGAAAAATAGGAATTTTGAACTTACAACATATTTTATCTTATGCATCGTAATTTATAACATATGTAGTTGTAGTAACGTATTCCATTAAAAAAAAAAAAAAAAAAAAAAAAAAAAAAAAAAAAAAAAAAAAAAAAATAGCTTATTAACAAAATACGCCATGAACGTTGAAAAATCAGGTTTTTATTAAAGTCTCAGTTTTAATCCTTAAGATCAATAATGGAAACAAATTTAATTGTGATTAGTTCTTTACACATTTAGGATAAATATTAAACCGTATTAATTGATTCATTAAAACTAACAACTACCTATCTGAAATAAAAATAAAAATAAATTATAAAATATAAACTAACCGATATACTTTTATCGGCTTCCGGTGGACTGAAAATTGTATATATAAATATTTTAATGCTTCTAGTAAATAAAGAAAGGCATTTTAGCTGTCCATTTTTTAGGTGACAGATGTTTATATTTGATTATATATGGTTGTTTATTGTGACTTAACGTCCTTATGTACTCTAAATAGGGCAGGAAGGACAGGTTATCCTACAGGTGACCAACCTGGGAAGGCCAAGATTCATTACGTAGGGTCCTCCACGAAATAAAGTTTTAACCGCCCAGGCGTGGTCACACATGTCAACACATGTCCTTCAGTACTGAGCGCACTGAAACCCTCTCCCCAACTCGCTGGGTCATCGAGTACCCTATGTGTACAGTAAATTACCATTTAACACATAAGAACTTTTGAGTGCAAACAAACAAGTGCATACATTTTAAAAAAAAATCGTTTAAAAAATAGGTAAAAATTAACAATTAAACTAAATTTGTAGTTTTTCGTTCAACTCATTTTTTTCGGTATTTTTATTTTACTTCCTACCTTATCCGATGATAGAATATTGTAAGAGTAAAAAAACTAAGGGGAAAAGTAGAGACAGAGCGAATTCAATAAAATCATTTTTTTCATTTTTGTCACTTTGAATCACTGTGCGTTGTATGTACTGAATAGGGTTTTCCAAATTAAATCACGAGTCATTCGCTCTGGACGCGAAACGGACTGTCTTCTTACAGTCGTCATTAGTGTTCTGTTTTGAAGCATCCTTGGCCTCTCTCTCCATTCACAATTAGAATTAGATTTCGTCCTTAAGGATGCTGTTTTAACGGTTTTTAAGTTATGCTATAAGGACACTGTTTTACAGATCTGCCAGGATCTGACAATTTTTTGAGGCCGAAGGACACTCTTGGCCAATCTCTCCATTCACAATTAGAATTAGCTTTTTCGTCCTTAAGGATTGCTGTTTTAAGATGCTATAAGGACACTGTTTTACAGATCTGCCAGGATCTGACGATTTTTTGAGGCCGAAGGACATCCTTGGCCACTCTCTCCATCCACAATAGTAGTAGTTAGATGATATAATAGTAATTTAAGTATTATTGATCGTGATAGGCTGGATCCGTTTTCCTTTCGGATAAAGGGAAATGGGAGAAAAACTTTGAGAAATTATCTAATTTTATGTTTCATTAAAGCACAGATGTTATCGTTTCTGATGTATACTTTACACTACCAAATCACAAAGTAACAGTTAATGTTAATCACTAAAAATTAATTGTTAAGACTAATCTAAAAAATAACCCATAACTTAAATTAAAAGAAGCTCCTACAATCTTTTTCTCTCATTTATACATTTAGATATACCTTTTAGAATTGTCTAAATGAAATATTTGAGATATAGAACATTATCAGACTGAGGAAAAGGCATTATCATTTCGCTTTAATTTCGAAATCATAAAAAAAAAAAAAAAAAAAATAATAATAACGCTTAGTCAATTATTAATTTATTTGTACATATTAACAATTTCCATGTTTAGACTTGGATAGTATCGTCTATTTGTTAAGGATAGTTTGTAGTCTAGAGGTTGAAGGATGCGTGGCTTCCAAGTTGGGAAGAACAGTCTAGAAGATCGAATGCCTAGAAAGCTGCAAAAAGAGAAACATGTTTTGAGGTTTTCATAATTACAAGAGTAGGGTATATTACTAGTTATGGGCAAGCTAATACAATTTCTTAGACTGCGTTGTATTAGTATTTAGATCATTTTCATACATAGTTCTAGATTTTTCAATAATTAACAGTAATTTTAAAATTATTTAAAACATTTTTTTTAAAATGAAAGGAAACGTTAGCTCATCTCTTAATTTTACATTCAATAGAATAAACCTTTAAGAATCTCAATATGTAACCAAAGATGTCATCTTGTAGACTCAACAAAATCCCTTTTTAAATCGACCAGATCCCTTAAGATAACCATAAATAGTGATTAACCCTACAGCAATTGATAGCAGTTTATCGATTGTTGTAAAATGTTCGGACAAATTCCTCTCTTCGGCTGATTTTCCTTCGTACCCGGGTTTCTCTCCATTAAATTCGTTGACTGATCTTGCCTGGCGGTGAACCTGCTATTTAAGAAAACATACAGTTAGATGGAAGTTTCAGTATCTGGTATTGCACATAGATTGTATTGCTTGGTAAACAAAATGTTTGGCCGATTGTAAAGTGCTTGCTTTCTTTCTTTTTTTTTCTATAGTAACCACATGTATGATTTCAAAATGAACAAAACTAGTTCTTGAAGTTCAGGTGAGGGGCTTTCTTCACTTTTGAACAATCTGAGACCTCTATTTGTTTCCGTCAACCACCTCGAATGTGAAAGTGCCCAGGATCTTGTACAGCCAAATCTTCTTTACAGGTTCCAGATTTGATTGCCTTTGCAATATCAAGTAGGTATTACTGATCTTTGCTAAGCTCGTTTCTATCTAAATATGAAATTTTCAATATTTTGGCAAATATTGGGTGGAGCTTATTAGCGAACGGAAGATATCAACTGATCTAAACCAAATTAAAACACAATTTACTTAAGCTCTATTGGAAGATATTACAAACTATTGCATTAAGAAAACATCTTATTCCAAAATAAAAAAAATTACCGTAAAAATTAAGTGTTATCATATTTTGTCAATATTAAGGGTCCGTGCGCGACATGAAGATGTCAACCTACTTCGATAAATTTTTGTTTTTTTTATCGTCGGCATAATTCGCTACTTTTCCTCACAATTACAATTCGAAATAGAAAAATTGTTTAATTGGCCCATCCTAGTGTATAGCCAAAGTACAAAACGCGCAGTTACGATTAGCAAAATAAATATCTTGTTAACAATTTTCCCAGGTTTGAAAATTTGAATTCAAACAAAAATATTACTTTTAGGACAGCATGTATAAATAGCTCTTTACCATAAGTTTGCATTTCCTTCAGAATCTCGTATAAAATATTTTTTTTAAATTATCAGTGGCAGAATGCTCCTAAACATAAAATGAACACTTGAAGGGAAATAATCTTTCGGAATGAAGGTACAACCTTATATTTTTTTCTTTTCTTGAACGATTCGCCATTCACCATGGCGTAATTTCACAATTGTAATTATTTTTTAATTGATTGATTCCTTCTTCTTACTGCCCTGGGTTCAGTAGATATTCCGTGACTTGATCTTAAACTTAAAGAAGATAACTACTACACATCTTATCTGACTGGAGTTTCACCTCAGAGAGACTAATTAAACATGTCGACCAGCTGGAATTCCATATCTGATTGTGAGTGCCAAAACCTCTAGCAAAAGCTTCTATTCTTCCTTCATTGCCTTCTTAATCTGCATTTTCTCTTTTGTTTAATCACTGTGTGATTTTAATCAACTATATAATCCTTCAACATATATTTTGATTTTTACATTATACATATTTTAATTTTACTATAACAATTAAATAATTATGTATAGAAACATTTGTAGGAAAGATGTTAACAGTGTTTGTTATCAGATCATTTTAATAAAAACATTGAAATATTTTTATTATTCCACTGCCTTTTTATATAATATTTGAATATAAAATTATTAATTTCCAAATTAAATGTAAATTTTTATTTTTTCAACATAGCAAAACGCAATTAAACTCTTCACTCTTGTCAAAATTAAAATTGATTAATGAAATTATAAAATATTGAGTGTAAGAATTATCTATATTGATATTTTTTTTTTTAAATTTATTTCCATATTTATTTATTTTTTTAATTCTGGAACTTTCTGCTAGACCATAAACACTAGTTTAATACCAGAAAATACTATAAATTTTAAGACACTTGATTAAAGTTTTTTAAAATAAAGAGTTTATTGCTAATAGATTACTATTGAATAACAGACAACCAAGCCTTTTAGCTCTTTACGTTAAAGAACTGAGGCTGTTTGATGGTATTCCACTCATTGGCTGCCAGGACTCAGGACACTTTTGGAGAAGCTGGACAACCTAGAACGGCTATCCTTTGTCACAGATTTCTAAAGGATCAATAGAGTCTCAAAATCCTCTCCACTTTCACATTCTGGCCAAAGAACATATAATTAAAAAACCTTGTTGATAATTACTTAGAAAGCTTTATTCATCTTATGTACCTTTTTTTTTTTTAAATTACATCTATATTTTTGATAATAGCACATTAATAAATTAAATCATTAAAATATAATATATCTAAACATTAGAGATGGGCAGACTGGTCAGCAAAAACCTACTGACAGACACCCTTATAAGGATTTTAAGCCCCAATAAACAAACAAACCTTTATGGTTAGAATTTAAAATCCAACAAATAAAATCAATTAAATGATTTCTGCTGAATAAAAATTATAACCGAATCAATATTTCGATCCTTTGCTTTTTGATATTTTGTGTAAAAATATGATTCATGGGCCTTTAGTTGTAAGCACTAATAATGCAGTCCATTATCCGCAAGAGATTTTTAATAGTCTCTGTCCTGCTGGATTAACAACTCATACATTAGAATTAAAAATCAGATGTCTAATTATACTTTTACGTAATATTCAAGCACTTAATCAGTGCAATTTTAACCAGGTAAAAAATTTCTGCTTTGTGTAAAAATATCATTGTAGAAATAATGCTCAATTGCATACTTCAAATTCAAGATTTTTATCGCCAAGCAAATAAAACTACAATTATTGGTCAAAATTATCCAAGTTCTTTAATTAGGAGAGGGGGTGAAGCCATGACGGGGATCCAAGTGTAATATTAAGGTTTGCAAAAGAAAAAGAAACTACTGTTTTAGCAATTCACATGTATTGTATATTTACAACTAGCATGCCCTGTCACGACTTTGCCCACTCTCATAAGTGAATAATCAATTTCACTTATGTAATTTTATCAATTAATTGAATTTTATTTATTTATCAATAAAAATCTTGTTGTGTAGAGAGCATAAAAAAAGAACAAAATAAATTCGAATAAACTACATTCCTTGTGTTATCTTTTGATGTTATGAGGATGATTTGATTGTTAGACCTTCCAGTCCTGGAAAGCCTTACTTATGTATGATTAACTGTGATAGAAACATTGAGTCCGAAGATCCACTAAAAAGCTTTTGTAACTCTGGCCTTGTTATTTCTTAATTGTGGCGTACCGTGTATTTAACTCTGTTCTTACAGCAATCTTCAATTCAATCACAGCAATTTTATTGAAAAATTTTTATCATCAATTTCAAGCTCTAGGCCTTTTTGCCAGCCGAAAGTTATAGCTAGCCCATCTCTAATAATTACATTCATGATAGAAAAAGTATAAAAGTGATAGAAACAAAGAAAGTGGAGCCAAGTTAGGAACAATAATAAATAATTTATTGTGTTTGAGATTGGAACATTTAAAAACATAAATAAATTACATTCATAAATTTATAAAAATAAATAAATACATTTTATCCATAATTAATAATTTCACAGATATATAAAATTATAATTATCAAATCAACAATAGTTAATTCAATTTTGTTGTTGATCCAATAAAATAATCAGGCTTATTTAAATCTACCACCCAACTCAGTATAAGAAGTCATTCTTAGAAATTTATATAATAAATCAAATATCAAAAAATATAATTTAAATTATTGTGTAATGAAGTCTTAACATCATCTAGTAACAGTAAAAAATATTGGTTAAAATAATCAACTAAATGTCGGCTTATAAATTATTGACTTCCTAAGTATAAAATATAATTATATATTTTATAAAACATAATCAATGTTATTGAATATAATTTGTTCTCTTTTACTAAAAAAATTTGGTAAAAAATTATTTGATTAGTAACTTAATATAAACATAGGAAAAAAAAATCTAAAGAGAAATAAATTAAGCTATTAACTATTATAATACAAAATTGGCATTTTATTTTTAACTTTATAAAGGGTTATATATTAGAAAAAAAGATTTTTTTAAAAATTATTAAGAGTTTTAAAATAAATATAAATAAAAATAGAAATTCTGAATTTTCCTTCTGAATTTTCCTTTTAAGAACTGAATTTTCCTTGTGTTCAAATCCTGTAGATTTGCAAATGCCTTTTCCCCTTCTTATATTCAATGTTAAAAACAATATATTATTTTCTAAAGCAAATTTAAAATCTGCCAACCTATTTTATCAACAAATCATGGAAGTTATAATATAAAATAATATATTTGGGATTTAAAATTATATGTTCATCAGTGATAAAACTATCAATTATTTAAACAAAAAACAAGGAGGAATTTTTTAAAAAGTTTTGAACAGTCATATCCAGGACCAATAAATACCCTTTTATTTATTTAATCTTTCTGCCCAACACACATGCTCTGTTATGTAATTTGTCTTCACTTATGTTATGAACTTTACTCCAAATCATGATAACCTTTTGTTTCTATATCCGCCATAATATTTAAAAGAAAGTAATATGAAACTCTTATTATGAGTTTATTTTTAGAATATTTTATTGTCTCTTACAGAGGGCCATTTAAACAGTTAATTGAGGAAATATTTACTTATATAGTCAAAATAAAAAATATCAATTTATAAAGATTTCGATAATATTGTCATAAATGTATTTTTCTAACCAAAGATCATTCACTTTAAAAACATTACTTTTTGATGTATAATCCAAGAAGATTATTTAAATTAGAAATATGAAAAACTATCAGAATCTAATAATAAAAACATTGCATTACAATTTTTATGATAAATTATTGTTACTTGGAAGGAATGAACAATATTAATAACTGGATACATATTTCTAATGTAAAAATATTTTACAAATAAATTAATAAAGTATTAAAGAACTAAAAGATAAATAAATAACAATTAAGTTAAAAAAAGAAAAAAGAAAATAAAGGGCAGGATTCCAGTATATCACAATACATCTTATGATGCTTTAAATAGAAACTAATTACAAAATCTTTGGTTTAAAAAGTTAATTGAAAATTTTTATCATTTGAGACAGTACTTATGCATGTAAAGAGGATATTATGCTCAATAAGTTGGTCTATATGATGTGGCATAAGGTATTCCCTTTCTATCTTTACCCCTTAAAAGCATCTTGCCTGCTCTCCATGCCGTCTTCTGTACATTATTATCACTTTTTTCGAGATCTCTAATAAACTTTCCAACATTTGTTAATGTACTTAACAACTGTTTTACAAAATCCTTCAAATCACTAATAGGAGAAACAAGTATAGACGTAAAATCAAGTAGGGTTAGAAAGATTGATAGCATCTTGTCCAATTTTTGCCTTGAAACATCTTTTCCTCTACTGCTGCCATTTCCAACTGCTACTGACGGTGAAGCTGGAAGCAGAAAATTCTTCTAATAGATTGAATAACATTTAAAAAAAACCAGGGAAATTCTCAATATGATATTTTTATAAAATATTTTTGTCAATAATGAGGTAAATAATTTTGACATAGATTTAAAAACTTCAAAATAAAAGAAGCACCACTCAAAATCCAGAGCCCTACAGTTGGCTGCTATAAAATACTTATAGATATAACTGGCTTCAAAAATACTTATAGATGAAGTGTAGCTGGCTGTATGCATTAGTTATAGATGACATATATGATATGTTAAGAGAATGAAAGGAAAGGTTGATAATAGATTAGGCAATTCCTAAAACATTAGTATTTCTCTTATCTTAATTTTTTTTTTGGGCGAATTTTCACAATTCTGTTCATTTCACATTATTGTATTTCAGCAGTGATGATTTCTTGGAAAGCTTGTTCCAGTTTAACTAACCATAACTTATTTACAATAATAAATATGATGTAAAGAAAAAAAGAAAGAAGTAATGTAAAGATGTTAATCAAAAGAAGATGTATTGGGTGTTTTATATTCTTACTATGGTGATAAGCTATGTTGTAATATAGATATTTTTCATAAAATTAATAACAAGTATTTTTGATAAGTTGAGGGTAAAAGTAAGAAGAATAGATTAAAAAGGAAATGAAAAAAAATATATTTTTTAAAATAACAATTTTGCATAAATTTACATTCACAAGTAATAACAATTTAAATAACAATATGATGGCTAAAGTTAAGTTTGTTTACTTTTCCTGTTACCTAATAATATCACTAGATGCCATGGTTACCTCTTAACTAGTGTTAATAGTTAACCATGCAAACAAAATTTACTTATACAAATTAGAATTAACAGGTCTCAATTTTCTATAAATACAAACTTCTAAGAATATAAATCTACAATTAAAAAATGCCAACTTTAATTAATGAAAAACTCATAGAAGCAACAATCTGGGAAGTATTTAAAAAAAAAAAAAATAATAATAAATAAATGCAGCACTATAGAGAGCTGAATGTGAAATAAAATCTTTAAAGTCAATTAAATAATCCCAAACAAATTTATTAAATTTAAAAATTAATATATTTTATTTAATTAAAATTATATCATTACTACTACACCGTTGTTTGGCATTTATTTTTCAATTTACCAGGTTTACTTCTATGGTTTCTTAGTTTATTCTATGGTACATACCAGTCACATTGACTTTTTAAAATAATTTGTTTTAATGTTCAACTATATTTACTAGAAGGCAATGTAAAATAAAATACTAACTGAGCACTTATTTTTTACTTAATGTAAATAAAAATATTTAAATAAAATAAATAAATAAATAAATTAAATATAAATAGATAACAACTTAATTTAATTTATAAAAAATATAAATAAAAAAAATAACAAAATACAGGATTCTAGTAATATCTTGCTGGTTTTATATCAATAGAATACTGAATAGAAACATGGCGGCAACATGGGCCATTGGGCAGGAATGAGATGAGTCAAACACCCATGATGCTTCCTTCACTCTACTGCTATACTCATAGCTCTTTCACCAGTGCATTCTGAATTCCTTTATCTAAGAAATCAAAACCACCATTGAGACCAAACATAGTCTTCAAATTTGGGTAAAATGCCCATTTTAGTTTAGAAATTTGGTGTATCACTGAGAGGATGTATATTTTTTTATCAGGGTCAAACATGGTAAACAGGTTCAAATTACTATTTGAAATATAATTTATGCTAATATATCTTTATTCAAGTACTAAGCCAAAAAAATTATTCTCTTTGGATCAATATTAATTTGTAATTTTTTGTCATTATTTCATTCTTGTGAAATCGGTCATTGATCACATTTTACTGATGGTATATACTCATTTTAAAGTAATATACCTCTATGATTTTCAACTGATCTTATTCTTAAAAGTGGTACTTCTTCAAAAGTAAAAAAAAAAAAAAAAAAAAAAAAAAAAAATTAAATTTTATCTCATATTTGTTTTTCTTTTCCTAAAAATGCTTTACACAATATAATTAGTCATTTTCCTCTCTGCTTAACTGACACAATCTTTATTCTTTGTCTATATCCTATATTCATTCCTCCTTAATCTTAAATGTGATGCTTTTAAAACTTAACCTGAAACTTTATTAAAAAGAAAGAAAAGTCTTTTCTGTTTTGAATGGATATAAATTGAATATTTGGATATATTCGTCTGGTCATTTAAGATTCTTCATAGTCTGAGGTAAATTTGTGGCCTTTTTTCATTAGCATTTGAAACTAGTTTTTAAGTAAAATGAACATCAATGAAGTGACACATTAAAGAAAGTATTTATCAGTACATAGTTGAATTATAATCACATAGAAATAACATCAAGGAGTAATAGTAGTATAAATAATTCAAGGAAGTCTTATTATAAGAATTATTTGAAAAGTTATTAACAATAACTAGAATTCTTCTCCTTGGACCATAAACTAAATAATGTAGTACCTGAGGTATGAATAATTGAATCTTCATATCTTCAAAAGCTAGAAGAAATTAAAAGTGTTTTTTTTTTTTTTTTATTTATTTATTTAGAATAAAAATGAAATCTGTCAAAATCTCTGAAATGCTTAGGGTACAGCCAACTATGATTTGTATTTACCAATTTCCTCTTCTGGCAATTTGCACTTCTTTTTAGACAACATCTAATTGATTTTAAATCTTTACAGATCTTTTAAACATAACTTTCTTTCATAAAGGAAAAACATGTGTTTTCAGGAATACAAAAGAATCCAGATAGCATTGATAACTAAACTTGTATAGACTTCTGGTGAGTGTAGAAATATGATAATAAATAAATATGAAAAGATATCGCGTAGTTAATCATTTTATCCACTTCTACTGTGCTTCAACCATGAGGCATTATCCTGTATAAAAAGAAACCAGAATATAAATATATGCCAATACTAACATTAAAAACAAATTAAAATAAAAAAGTGCTGCCCTAATTTTTGGATTTCAATAGTTAAGTTGACTCACCTCTCTTAGCCCATGTCACTTCTAGTTCATTCAATATACTTTTAATTTATCATAAAACATCTCACGACACTATAATTAAAAACTAAAAACAAAATCTTTGGTTTACAAAGTCCATTGAAAGCATTTATTATTACAGACTGTACTTATGCATGTAAGAAGGATACCGTGTCAAGTAAGTTGGCCTGTAAGCTGTGGCATAAGGCATTCCTATTCTATCTTCACCACCTGCAAACATATTTCCAACACTCCAAGCCTCCTTTGGTGCATTATTTTTGTTTTTATAGAGTTCCATAACGAACTTTGCAATATTTATTAATGTATCTATCAAGTTAAGACCAAATTTCTTGACTTCAAGAATAGGAGAAACCAACTTAAGCGCTGCATCAATCAGATTTTTATAAATATTTATCATTGTGTCCAACTTTTGTAATGTATCATCTTTTCCTTTACTGCTGCCATGTCCAACTCCTGCTGAAGCTGAAGCTGGAAGCAGAAAATTCTACTAATAGATTGAATAACATAAAATACACCAGGGAAAGTCCCATTAATATTTAAAATAGGTATATGTTCCTTTTATAAAATATTTTTCTCAATATTGAGGTAAAACATATTGGTATACATTTCACATATTCAAAATAATAAGGGCATCACTCAAAATTGTCATCAGATTTTTTTTTTTAGTCACAAGAATAGCTTTATCTAAGCATTTATGCAGTATTTGCTTGCATTAGGTGTTCCAGACAATACATGATCTATATAAAACTCAATAGGGCTGCTAGGCAGATCTTTCATATGTATTTGTTATAAATAGAACACATGTTTGGAGTTGTGCCCTTTTTATTATGGTACAATATGATAAAAAAAATTTCTTTGCAAGTTTTACACAATATATAAAAATATATGTAGGATGGTAAATATGCTATATTAGGAAAATGATAATGAAACATACACCAGTAATTTAAACAATAAATTACGTTCTTAAAACATTGTTAATGACAAAAAATTCTAATTCCTTTTGTCTAAACCTTTTAGGAACTTGTTCTTAATATGTCCAATTCTGTTCATTTCAAGCTATTATATTTCAGAAGTGACAAAGATAAACATTGGTGACCTTTGAGAGTTAGTCCATTTTATTTTAGAAACATAATCATGAATGATGCAATCAAAGAAGACTTATTGAGTGCTTTATATTTGGTGTGAGATGATTAGATATATAATAATAATATTAAATGCAAAAATAATTTTGATTGAAGCTGGTTTTACGAAGGTCTGGACCAGTTTCCTGGTTAATATATTTCACATGAACTCCATAAAATCATCAAGAGAACGTAATTTGTGTATTATAATATATATCAGGTTCTTATGATTACATTATGGATTTTCCAATGAAATATACTAACCACGGAACTGTCAGAAACTTCCTAACACTAATTTCGATCCAAATTAGTTTAGTAATTTTATATGTATAAAAAAATAAATAGATCACATTGGTGTGACTGAGTGAATATCCTGAAAGAGATCTTGGTTGGGATCAGTTAAAAATTATTGAGGCAAGTTAACTAAAAATAAAAAAATAAAAATTTATTTTATTTGCCAATGTTTCGACCAAATCTTTGATGACCATCATCTGGGCAGATAGAAAATTAGAAATAAAAACAAAAGAACTTAAATAAACATGATATACTGCCATGAGTTGAAGCTGAAGATGCACATGCTTGAGTTTTCTTCATCTCATGGCGGTATGTCATGTTAATTTAAGTTCTTTCATTTTTGTTTTCCAATTTTTCATTTGCCCTTTTGATGGCCATCGAAGATTTGGCCAAATCACTGAGCAAATTAATAAGTTAGATTTTTCCATACAAGAAATCATATCGGATTTGATTTAACTCACCAATAACTGTTAAACTGTTATGTTTAATTTATCATGAAAAACATAAAACCTTTTTCTTTTTGTTTTTTTGACGGGTGTCTAAATTTTGATGGCATGCATTTCAAGTTCTGTACCTGGTTTTTAATTTACCCTATTTTGTCTTTTCTTGACATATAAAATGATGGGTTTTCTCATTTAGTTCATAAACTAACCATTTGTTTATCTTAAGAGTTGTGTATTTAAACATAAAAATCAAATTGAAGAATTTTTAATGAATTTTAAAACAGGATGACCATTCCTGTAAAAGGAAATCCTGTATATTAGATCCCATTACCTACCATCTAAAAGTGGTTTGCATGGGTTAAGGGGCAATGGAACTATAAGTAATTTATTTGACTCTCATTAACAATTTAAGATTAGATCCCTCTGCGCTAAACATAAAGTCCTTGATTGCTCAAATAGTTTGTACTCTGTTGAATTTCAAATAAAATTAAGAAACTTGTTGATCAGAGGGCATTGATGTGTATATTATGGGATAGGGAGATAAGTAAACCACTCACATACTAATCACTAATTCAATAACATGTATATAATTTGATTGTTAACTGAAATTTATTTAATTATTTACCATAAATTTTGATAAACTTTTAATTTAGTTTGCCTTTCAAAAGTTTAGAAACATAACTAAATTTTTTTTTTTTTTTTTTTAAAGCCTAATTAATATATATTTGCAGCCATAATAAACAAAATAATGACTTGTATTAATTCATTTTGTTTTTCTTATATCACTGTATTTCAGGGTAGGGTAAAATTTAATCATAGCTAATATTTAATCATATCTATTTGACAACTAATTTCCTGGAATCAATCACCTAATTTAATAATGATTAAAGGATGACGTGTGGCCCTCATGTGGAAATGAAATGCCTCTGCCTTAACAATAGAATAAGACCTACACATCACAAAGTTTTGGGACAGCAAAATGGACACACATTCAAAAATTACAAACTTTTCTGTCAAAGGTTTTAGAATCATAAAACGCTCATCCTGGTACATCAGTAATAAAACATTGCATACAGACAAACATACCCACTTTAAAGGACCATATTCACACTTCATACAAAAGATTTTATGACAAACTTCAAGGACATTACAACAAACTAATTCAAAACATGGTGACGTAGGATATGACTCAGTCAACCCAAGGAAGGCTGAAGAGGAGCTAAGAGATCTCCTAAGATAAATCTAAAAAAATGTAAGACAAGAGTAGGTACCATTAGGTGCTGAACTCCCACATGTCTAACATGCCAATTTTACACAATTTTTTTATCGCATTCGCTTAATGCCACGGTTCGAGTAACAGGTGTGGATAAAAGAATACTATCTATCTATCTATCTTTATCGGGCCCTACAGTCCATGAAGGACCTGGGCCTCTGTACATAGCTTTCTCCACTCCTCTCTGTCCGCAGCCACGTTCCTCCAATTCCAGATATTCAGCCGCCGGATGTCCCCCTCCAAATCGTCCATCCATCTTTGCCTGGGCCTGCCTCTTCTCCTTGCTCCTCCTGGCGTTCCCGTCCACATTTTTCTTGGCAGCCTTTGAGGTTGCATTTTCTCCAAATGACCCAGCCATCGCAACCTCGCTTTTTTCACAACAGTGACAACATCCATCTCATCATAGAGCTCTCAGAGCTCTGAATTGCTTCTGATGCGCCACCTTTGTTGCTTTTTGACTGGGCCATATATCTTTTGCAGAACTCTTCTTTCCCATACCAGTAGAGACTTCTGATATTCTATTTTTAGAGTCCATGTTTCACCACCATATGTCACTACTGGTCTTATTACAGTTTTGTATATGGTTACTTTTGCACGTCTGGAAAGGGTTTTAAACCCTAGAGCTTTCTCCATCACATAAAAATACCTTGTTCCCGCTACTATTCTGGCTTTAATGTCAGCTCCTACATCATTATTCTCTGTTACTATGCCTCCCAGCTACTTAAATTCTTTACAGATAGGAAACATGTATTCTCCTATTGTTATATATCCTGCACACTCCAGGTTTCCATAAATTTAGTTTTTGATTTATTGATCTCGAGCCGTATCTTCTTTGCAGCTTGGCTGAATTCATTAAATACATCGACTAACGCAGAAAACGTTCTTGCAGAGATCACCACGTCATCTGCATATGCCATGTACAGCGTAAGTCTGCTGTAAATATTTCCACCTGGGTTTGTTCTTATGTTGCGAATGGCAATTTCAAGGCATAAGCTAAATAGAACCGGTGATAACGGGTCCCCTTGCCGAAGCCCACTGTATACCTCAAATTTATCTGACATCCCTGCTTGTGTATTGACTTTACACACTGTTCTATTCAGGGTCATTTTTATGAGTCTTACAAGCTTGTATGGTATACCCAGGGACACTAATGCCTTCAACATTTTGGTACCGTCCACCGTATCATAAGCCTGGCGATAAAAGAAGAACACTACAGCCGGTCCCAAGCCCGGATAAAGCAGGAGGGTTGGGCGTGAGGGATGGGCAACCTCACCTCTATAAAAAAACAAATTCCCAGAAACTGCAGAGAGAAGATAAAAGAATACAGTGAAAAAAAAATTATTAAATCATTCAGTAATTTTTAAGTGAACTAATGATTATAATGATAATGAATTAATTTGACTGAAAGATTTAATCATTATTAAATTAGGTGATTGATTCCAGGAAATTGGTTGTCAAACAGCTGTAATTAAATTTTGCCCAACTGCTATATTTCCTTAGTTATAATATTAACAACCTTGATTGCAGTTACTTGATATTTCCATCCCCTTATTTATAGATGCCATAGGAAAATATTATTTCACTACTAATTATTAATAATACCCTAGATGTTTACAGAAAAAGTAGTTGTTTATCATAGTTTCAGCTTCTTTCAGATGTTACTAAAGTCTGAAAAACCAAGGGATTTTTGTGCTTTTAAATAATACAGTGGTTTAAGGATAATATTTTGTTAACTTCAACACATTAGCCATCACCTGATTTATTGAAAACTAGAGATTGGGTAATTGAGAAAGTAAATTCAAGATGCATAACAGCATCATTTTAATTTTGTTTGTGAAATTTGGGCGATAGAGTAAAGTATGCAGAATAAGTGTAATATTTAACTATCAATAGATATAAAACTAACAAGAGTTGGGCATATCTTAAGTTTAATAATACATTTTAAATAAGTATTTCAAATACAAAATATATGTATTTAAATGGAAAGTATATTGATTTAAATTATTGTATAGTAAACATATTGTATAGTAAATTACCATATAATGTTGATTAACTTGGTAAAGGATGCAATATTTTTGTTCTAAACTTGATTTTTTATCTGCATTTTGTAACTGAAAATAATTTTAATGCTTTTTTTTTTTTAACATTCAAATTACCATTTATTTATTCTTAAATAATAAAATTATTATACAATTTGAAAGAAATTATTTCATCTTGTACTTTGAAATACTGCCCACCAATGCTTCTAGTTTGATTCACAGCCTCATAAATTCTTGAACTATAACTAGTTGTAACAATTGTGTTGATTAAATCTGTTCATAGCTCCAGTCATATATCAGTATAATAAATTTTAACATTTAAGTCAAGTTAAGTCCAAAAATGTATTTTTAAATAAGTTTGGGAAACTGACAGGTACACTGAAAATTGTGGATATACTGCTAAACATGGTTAAATATGTTTATAACCCAGCTCAGTCCAAAAAATTATATTTAGATAAGTTTGGAAAACTTATAGGCACACAGAAAATGCCAATGTGATTGTGGAGATACATTGATACACAGTTAAATATGTGAATGAAAATAAGTTATCATGAACTTTAGAACAATTTTGTTGGAGGAATCTTTTGTATATATTAATTATTATGTATTGTTTACTCTAACATAATATATATTAACATATAGATAAAAACAGATCTGTCTTTTGTCTTTCAGTGATATTACACTCAATTTCAAGTGTAAACTTGATACAGCTAAGGAAGAAAAATTAATCTTATTAGTTATCGAGAGTTAAGTTAAGTTTTCTTTTCTATATATTGCTCATGGGCAAGAAAAGTGACACAACTCAAAAACATCAAATTTTTCAGGAGAGTCAAAAGAAGTTTGTTCACAGCAGAGGATTTTTTCAAATGTCCACAAGAAAACCGTCCTAACTCAAAATATGCCCCTGTCCTTAGCACCCCTTACAGGTTACCTTTGTGGAGGTCAAGATACAGCTGAAATGTGTCACTGTTCCTGCTTCCACCGTTAGCCATCAGAGCTATGAAAAAATAACACATAACGCAATTTTGCGGCCGCCCACTGGGATACCTTTATGTAACATTTCCTGTTGCAAGGCAAACCCAAAACGATCATTATTCTGAAATATAACGTAAAATGAATTTTTTTGAAGTTGTGTCACTTTTCTTGCCCATGAGGGATATATTTGCTTCAATTTCCTTATAATATATGATAATCTCCTTATGTAATATAAAATAATAGTATAATAGTTTTTTTTCTTTATACAAAAATAAAAAAAAAAAAAAAAAAAAAATTAATACTTGACATATTCATCATCATTCCACCATTTCTTCCAGTTCCTTTACTACGCTCCATTTCTTTTCTTGATAATTCATGTATCTTTGAATCTTCGGTTTTTTCAGCAGATGAAAAACTTTGTAACATCAGTGCAGTCATAAAAAAAATGTAGAAGGCAAGAGTCCTCATTTTAGTTCACTGAAACAGAATCCATAATATTATGTTCTTAATCATCTCATTTAGATCATGTTTTCAGAATTATTAGCTACTTCTACTATTAATAGTTCTGTTGCTAGCTTCTACTGCTTTTACTTACTAGCTAAGCAAAATGCTGAATCCCAATTTATAATTAATTGATTAGTAACATTTAGCCACAACCTACTTCCTTTCTCCTTTAATATATAAGGGCATACAATTTTAAGGACATAACATTTAATATGAAGGATAATAATATACTAAAGAAAGTGGATAACTCAATTTTAAGTAAATATTTAACAAGAATTTCCAAAAGCTAATCATCTCACAGAGAAATTAAAAAAAAAAAAAAAAAAAATGTATGTTTATATGGAGTTGTTGTGAGTGTAGATGGGCTAAAAGAAAATTTGTATTTTTTGGAAAAAGTGGGTTCAATTCATATCTTGGTCAATGAGTAAATATTTCATGGCCCTCCCTCAGAAGGAACCAACATTCTCACTCTGTAAACAACAAAGCGAAAATCTAAATAGTTTGTAAAATGGCATAAAGGACTCAGCAAACTAGTCCTAGTCAATGGCAGTTCTTGGTTTAAATTAGAAGAATATAGAAAGTCAGAAATCCAGTCTGGCTCACACCCTCAAATGACATGTAAGATTGTATCAAAACAGGTAAGGTCAAAGTGAAATCCAACCGCAGTGTAAATCTTAGTTTTTTTTTCTATGCATATTGCTTTGTTAAATACAAGTATTGGGAGCCAGGATGGTTGAGCACTTTTGGGCGAGGGTCCAGAAAACCGAGTTAAGGTGATCATGGGCTAGATTGAGTTTTACTTTTGCAGGGATATCTTGAATGAACAGGGGTCACCTGTAGTGTAGTGCTTAGCATAGCAACCCACTGAACCCAGGATCGCGGGTTCGCAGACCGACAGATGACCTAAGGATTTTTAAAAAAGGGAGAAAAAAATCTTTAGCTATGCCGTGCTTCGGAAGGGACGTAAAATGGGGGTCCCGAGCCTGTGCGATGTCTGGTACTCGTTAAAGATCCCTATCCTAATTATACCTGGATACGCAAAATTTAGGACTCCCACCGTAGCATCGTCCGATTAGCCATAGCAGCATAAAGTGACATTAAACGAAATAAACAATCTTGAATGAACATAGATGTGATCACTCAGACTTACTGGTTGATTGTATTATGTCACTCATGATAAATTTAATATTAAAGAAATACAAAACTGAACAAGAGCTAGCTGAGAATAATCGTCCTTATGTAATAGATTAATAATTGAATTCTGCAAAAATAAAGCTGTAAATTTACATTTCAGCTTTGTTTTTTTTTATTATATCTTAAGAAATGCGCAATGTCTTTGTTCACAACCTCCAAATCTTAACCAAATGTTAACTTTAACATTTAACTGGAGCTAGTAATTAGTCCATAACAATATATGGTTCAGGCTGTTCTTTAGACAAGATCCCTCCAAAACGATTAGCGGCTATTAACCTTTACGGAATGTAAATGAAACATATTGTATGATGTTAACATAAAACTTAGTTCTTGATAATCAATGAGAAAACACCAAAAGCGGAAGAATTATTATTTGATAGAACTAAATATCGATAATTTATACTCTATTATAAAACATTGGGTTTTTTTAAAGCAAAAAATAAAGTAGACATGTCCTAAAATAGTCACATGGTGCTTTTATACGAATTAAAATGTCAGCTAACTAAAATTCTAGTTTCAATTTAAGGTCAAGAGCATAAGGTCATGTTAGAGATCGTCAACAAAAGCCCAAAACGAGATTGGAAGGTAAAATGCTTCTTTTGGTTCCAAAATAGGAAATTGATTCTAACTTATCTATCAGCTAACGGTTTCTCAGTCTATCGGTGCACTCGGGCTCGACAAACTACAAATTGGAAGGAACTACTGACCTACCGATCCCAAGGATGTGAAGTTTCTCACGCTGCACAAATGGCGTACATTTAACCAAGACAAAAATATTCATTACAAACTTTCAAACCGTCTACTGAAACTGTTCTTATATTTTCTCAACTTGTTTTGATTTATCAAAGGTTAAAATTAATTTAGAAAACCTTTTTTCTTATTTACTAATAGAAATTTTCAACGTATTACAAAAGATCCCAGAGAACATCTTCTTTTCAGACCCCTCGGAGGATTACTAGTTTTGGAGGATTGTTTTATTATGATATCACAAAATAATATTTTTCTTAAAAAGTGCTAATTGCTTTCAATCAAATTTTAATGGGATCACCTCTGAGGTATGCCCTACTGATCAAAAATAATTGGGAATATTGTGGGAGATAAAGCGAGAAATTATAGATTATAGATAGACATATCCATGATGCATTATTTTCCCCAGTCAGGGAGAAATTGAGTTTTTTTTGCAAACATCTTGTTCTCATCTATCTCTTGATAAATTCTTTCTTCAATGTATTTACACTTTTGGCTCCCCTGACGTGCATTTATAGGTAAAAGGTTGGTTAGGAAAGGAAATCATCACGAGTTTTTCATTAATGGTGATGGAGCTCAGTAGAGTACTTGGATGAAAGTAAAATAAAAGATTCAAAACTAGCTGTGAATAAGTCAGTGGATATATTTTTGCCACCTCAGTCGTTTCATTGTTGGTGTCAGTGTGTTAAAAAATGTATTTGTAGAGGTGTTGAAGGCTGTCAAAGAATTTGTTTTACCTCTGTGTGATAGTCAAATAGACGTGTTTATATCAGTTCCTGTAGTCTGTAATACGGAACTAGCCTCTTCACTCATTGTTATACAAATGAAATGTCGGAATAAGATATTACAAAAATATATAAAATATACGCTAAAACTGTTCAGTTTTTCATTATAAAATTTGAAATTCCCCTTGGTATTGCATTTAAAAAAAAAAAAACATCTTCCTGTAAAACAATACTATAACACAGCTCGAAATTATTTAAATGGGTTTCTATAAATAGATGTCTTGGAAATCATCGATTCAAAATAGGTTTCTGAATCTAACGGATCACAAAAAATATTTCCTATCTTCAATTGGTAGTCAGCTCACCACAATGAACCTTATTAAATGATTGGTTAATTAATTCAAAGAGCCTACTTTCAACTTAAGTGACAAGTTATTTTAAATTCATGGAACAACAATCCAGTCCAACAATGCCTGACTGGTGTGAATCAGCTTTTTTACTATGGTTAATGTATTTCTTGTTTTCAAAAGGTGAAATCCTTACAGCAAACACTTCGAGGTACTGGAATAATATTTCTCGACATGACTGGCTAGATTTTGTTTATTTATTTGAGGAGTTCAATTTTAAAACCAGTTAGATACATATTCAAAAATTTTACAGGAGATACATAAAATAACCCTATATAAAGATTTGAACTCGGGTAAATGTTTCTGGCACTATTGCAAAGAACTGAGGAGCTGGCTACTATCAGAATCGCTCAAAGGGGTTATAGAATAGGCCAAATACTTAAAAAAATATTGAAAAAATGATAATTTGAAAATAAAAGTGGATAGAATTGGATGTTTTGCTAGCTACTAAAAGCCTGTTTGTTAATGGTTGACCCTCTTTGAGTTTTGATTTTTCACTCTTAAAAAAAAAAAAAATTAAATCATTAATTATGTAATATAATATTGACTATACGAATAATATAAAATGAGATTTTTTTTTTTAATTTAATTTATTTTTTTAATTCTGGAACCTTTGGTTAGCCCATATCATTACAATATGTATTTTAATATATATATTTAAATTCAATGTTATTTTTTAAGTATTGAATTTGAATGTATTGTTTAAAACAATTCAAATAGGCGTTACTCGCTATCGACTAGAAAGCAAACTTCCTTCTGAAGAGTTCCCTTAAAAATCACTTTCGTCACTTCAAGAAACTACCTGGCACCTGTTCATATTTATGTTTTCTCTTACGACGCAGTTACTCGACTAACCGCTTGTTTATGTTGCGGTCGCGGAATAAAAAGCTAGGATCTTGAATTTTGAAGTTCTCCTAAGAAAATGGCGGCAAGTTTATTGTTTGATTGGATTTACAATTTTTTTTATATTGTCAACAATGTAAATTAGAACGTTACATAGTACGTTAAAGATAATTTTACAACTAACATGCGAAGTTAACCAAGTTTCACTTAGATTTTAGGAATTCAACTATCCATTTTAATGTAAGACTATAAAAATATTGGTAAATGTTTTTTAATTTTGATCCCATCATCATAACATGGACATTATAATAATAATAAAGTAATAAATTTAATAAAAATGAAAATATTTGTGGTAATATTTAGTTAATAAATTATATCTGAATACATAATAAAAATTATGTACCTTAACCCCTATAATACTTTTTTTGAATGTTCTTAGGGTCAAGCTGATATAATAGAAGGCATATCAAGTAATTTAAAAATATTGTCAGTACAATAACAAAAAATAAAATTATTTACAATTTTGAAAGTACAGTAGAATATCGCTCGCTAATCCGAACTTACGGAGTATACAGAGAAATTTGGATTGTAGATGTTAGGGTAAAATAAAAAAATTCAGCATAAACTTTTTCTTTAACATAAGCAAAAAATTATGAAAACAAAATTGACTCGTAGAAATAGATAATGTTTTTTCCACAAACAACTTTGTATTTACACGTTTCTGAATCATAACAGTTCTTCTTTTCCAATGACCTTGGCGATTGTCAAACGAAGACTACTAATATTTCTTATGTCGTGCATTTTTCCGTCATGAGTCTGACCGTAAGCGAGATTTTTCAGAAAATTCTTTCGCTCATGCGTGGAAAAGGAATCTTGTTTTGAATTCCATTTAAATAAAACCATCTGGGTGCCAAAACAGAAAAAATGGTTCTCGGTAAAATTAGTTACAATAATGTTAATGTTGGGTCGGAAACGACCCGGAATGAAAAAAAAAACTTGAGAGAAAATTGAAAGTATGTAGCCAAGGTAACTTAATCTGTAACATCAAAACCTCCATTTGTCGGAGGATTGGCTGATAGTGTTACTAGGAGTGAGAAACCAGTCAGTCGGCTCGGCTGGATTCTTCGTTAAAATTATAAGGTATTTTCATTATTTGAGTACTACCATTATACACTAATACTATCAATTATTATCAATTATCAATTATCAATTAATACTATCCCTTAAATAAAGTTGCGATGGCTGTCATCTTGTCAGATTTTATAAAAATATTTACCTCTCCTGGAGAGACAAAACACATAAATCTTGTTTTAAAAATAAAACTATATTTTACTTTATTATTATTATTTTTTTAGATCTAATTTATGCATAATGAGGAGCATTACTTACCAAAAATATTTATAATCTAACTTGAAATAAAATAATGAAAAACCTAAAATGTAGGTATATTCAACATCAACCTCCTTTAAAAGAATACTAATTAACTAGTTTTTTTTTTCTGAATCAACGACTTTTTTACTGATAACTTAATTTAATCTGTTTCGATTTCATTAGTTACATAAGAAATTCGCAACAAAGAAGGTTTTCCCTCCGTTTGAAAAAAAGCACGACTGCACGTGTGGCCGGGTCATTTGCCGGTTTTGCAGCGGCAGGAAAAGAAGCAGAATTGCTGCAGGAAATGAAGCACATGTGGCCGTAGCCTAAGATAGTAGATTTACAAGATGTTTATTGTGGTACAAGTACAACTGGTACAACTGTTAGTTTTTTTTTTTTATATGTATAGATACGTCTTTTGGCTGGGGTCTATACTTTTTTGGTGTAACGTTTTCTTCACTGTCAAAAATGTGACAATTAACACACCATCTAGCTCTGTTGGTGTAGCTCTGATCGAAATTTTGACGATATTTACCTGGTAAGAAATTTAATGGAGAATAATTTTTGCTATACAATATTTGTCACTAGAGTCTACCGTTTAGAAGCTATATTTCTTTGAATGAAAAAAAGTCAAGCTTCACCTAAACTTTTTAAATCTTGGGATCTTTTTGACACACTCTAGCTCTGTTGGTGTTGTTCGGATATTTTATCTATTACTTCATTTGTCACTAGGACCCACCATTTGGCAACTGTGTTGATTTGAATGACAAAAGTCAGGTTGTAACGTTTTTTTCACACTCAAATGTGTAACATTTTTTTCACCGTCGAAAATGTGTCAAATCAACATTTTGACACGGTCTAGCTCTGCTAGTGTTGTTCGAATCGAAGCTTTGCCGAAAGTTTCCATATCAGAAACTTAATGGAAAATATTTTTTGTTGTGTATTATTTGTCGCTAGGACCAAACTCCAATTTTCTCTAAACGTTGTTTATTTTAAATAATCATTGATTGTTCATTTAATTAATTAATTAATTGAAGTGATTTGATCCTTATACTCTAAAATATAAATTGGGAAAACCAGTAGATTATGGACATATCTACTATTTTTCCTCATCAGGGAGAAATCGAATTTTTTTACTTATATATATTTTTTCCACTTCAAATCTATATTCACACATGTTATTCAAAACGGCTAACAATCAATGAATTTTATAAAATACTGAATTGCCTGGCGTGAAAGGCATAAGGGATAGTCCAGTAAAATAAGGGTTTGCCGAAGAAAAAACTGCGGAACTTTTATTCTCAACGGATCTTTATGTTTTTTGGGGTGCTGAATCCGAATCTGATGTTTGCTACCACGGCAACCATCGGCTTCATATTCAAAATCACAAAAAAACGCAAAAAAAATCCGTTATTTTTTTTTTTTTTTTATCTATAACACGATAACGAAGCTTTTTTCGAAGAAAGTCTTCAAATATTACTTGTAGCTGGAACTAGTACCTACATAATGAAAACCGAAATCGGACCATGTTTTGCGAAGTTACGTTATTGGGAAAAAAATGGAGAAATTGGCCAACTTGCCGTCAGTCCGACAGCTCCGCGAAAACACGTTTGTCGTACTCTTTTGGCTATAACTCTGAAACTATTTGTCCGATACAACATCACTTGTTTTCATCTTAAAGCTGATTAAATTTACTATAAGAATCTATAAATGAAGTTTTAATCAAACCCCGTAAAATGTACATGCCAGCCTGCTAATAAAAACGTACTGTTGTAAAATCCAAGTGTTTTTTTGGCACATTTGTCGCTCTAACTCCTCAAATATTTGTTTGATTCCAAATCCTTTTTTCTGAAAGCTGATTAAATTCGCTATCAGATGCTATATATGTAAATTATATTAAATCCTGTAAACCACCCAAGCTAGCACGCTAAATGTGTATGTTTTGGCAAAATATGTAAATTATGACATGTTCAGTAGACTTGTGAGGGTACTTTACGGTGTTCATTATAAGTTACATATATAGGATCAAATAGTAAATTTAACCACCTTTTAGATTGAAAAAAAAAAAACATTTTGAATCGGACAAATACTTTCGGAGTTATAATATTCCATATAATATAATATCCCAGACGCCTAAAAACCCGTACTGTTGTTAAAACCATGGTTTTCGGCACATTTATCATTATAACTTTCTTGAAAAAAGCTTCGTTATCGTGTTATAGATAAAAAAAACAAAAATAACGGATTTTTTTGGCGGTTTCTTGCGATTTTGAATATGAAGCCGATGGCTGCCGTGGTAGCAAACTTCAGATTCGGATTCAGCACCCCAAAAAACATAAAGATCCGTTGAGAATAAAAGTTCCGCAGTTTTTTTCTTGAAAACGGTCTTTTGGAGCCTTATTTTACTGGACTAGGAGAGAAGAACCCAGTAGCACCTCTTCCTTGTCTTTGATAATTTTTATGTAAGTAGATCTCTCACCTAGTTTCTTTTCAATCTCCTCCTGGTCGATGTATGAGAGAAAATAAAGTAAAAACATTTATAAATTGCCACGAGCACATCCATGGAAAGTTCTATTTATGGATACATCCCTCTTGATAAAGTAATGCAATAAAAATATATAGGCTTTTAAAAAGAGTCGATAATAAAAATTGTAATGCAAGAAAACGTTGATAGGAACTGTCAAGGAGAAAGATCTATAAGAACAATGGGCGATAATGCGAAGGAAGTATATCTAGAGAGAGTAGTGAAAGGGTGCCGTCTCCTGTCTCGATTATTTCGTTTTGAATAATTTAAAAGAGTTGTCTTCTGCTATGCGCATACCAATTGCGCAGTAGTATTAACACTTTTTGAATTGAGATATCATTTCTAGTGTATAGGTTTTGTTTCTATATTTGAAAACTAGCAACCCCGGTCGCGGCTTCGCCCGCTTTCATAAGTAAATAACCTAGATAATTTTAACTAATAATTGAGAAAAGTGTTGATATTGTATATTGAAGAGCGGTTGATTGCTGGAGTCAATCTCTAAAGGAAACTCCTCGAAGATGGAACATAAGCCAGTACAATCCAATTATAAATCTCCATGGATGGAGATTTAAAAGTACACCAAATAATGTGCCGGCGCCTAGGGTTACTTTTCAAGTGGTCGGTCATCAGAGATATAAAAATAGAATTAGGATAAATTTGTGCAAAATTGCTAACAATCTCTTTAAGTTCAAAAAGTTTCCATAAAGGAAAATCAATCAAATAGCAATCTCAGATCTTAATTTAAGCGTAATTGAAACTTGCGAATGAATGCTTTAAAGTAGTATTACTTTTAGTTATTAGTGGTGGCAAATTGAAATTTTTTGTTTCATAAGAATAAAACATTTATAGTATAATATTTGGTATATGTACTGTCGAAGCAAATACGATAAAAACTATTATAAAAAAAATATAATAATGATTCTCCCTGATTGGGAAAACCAACATTGCATTAAAAGTCAATGATTATTCGATATAAACAAAGTGGAGAGAAAATAGGGGTTTCAAACGTGACTTTCTTCATTCAATTCAATATTTCTCCTCAACGGTTGGTCTAAGCAACAAAAATGCTACAAAACTAAGATATTCTCCATTAGGTTTCTTATAAGAAATCTATCGTCAAATTTTCAGTCCAAGAAACACCAACAGAGCTAAAAAGTGTCAAAAAATCCCCACGAATTAAAAAATGTTGACATACGTGACTTTTTTCATTCAAATTAATATAGGTTCTAAATGGTAGGTCCTAGCGACAAATTTTATATAACAAAAAATATTCTCCATCAAATTTCGATCAGCTAAAATTATGGTAAGAAAACTTTTGACGGATTTTCGATCCGAGCAACACCAACTGACCTTGGGTTTATCAAAATGTTACATATTTGGCTGTGAAGAAAATTTTACACCAAAAAAGTATAAACCCTCAATAAAAAACATATTCATGTCAAAAAAAAAAAAGAAAAGTTAAAGCGAATCATGAACTGCTTCGTTCGAATTGTTTTCGGAAAACCGAGGCATTCTCATGTTTCACACCTGTACGCTGCCTTGAAGTGACTTTACCCATCCACCCGCAAACTGTATTTCCTGGGTTCATTCCTTTATCAGTTCATTCATCACCATTGTCCATCCTACATTTATAATCTTTTGAAATTTAAGTCTTCCATCAACTCCTAATTTACAACAAGATCACGTCCCTCTGACCTATACTTGCCTTTCCATCGAACAACCGTATACGAGCATTCCTTCTTAGCCCGATCAGCGGATATAAAAATAGAATTATCCAGGGTAGCGACCCTCTGGAACACAATCCCTCCTGGAATAAGATATGCTCCTTTCTTAAGGTCATTTAGAACACTCCTTGTCCAATATCTCCTCTCATATAAATAATAATTAACATTTCATTTTGTCAAATTGAATAAATCTGAGATCAATGAATTAGTTGATCAATTTTCTTTTATATAATAACAATAATATTAACCCTTTATTGGTTCCACAGTGGCACATAATCATTTCTTTTATAAAAATTCAAATTTGTTTTTACTCAAATTGTTATTTTTCTTACACTAAGAAATATTCACTTCACTTACTTATTAACTTGACAATTCATTTGTGTATGGGTTTATAAGTGAATATGTGCAGTATATATAAATACAAATCTTGGTATCTGTAAATATATTCTTCATTCAATGTGCATATAGGTAGATGTAGTTTATTTTTCTGTATATATTTTTTCCTATTTTCTCATAGTTATTTTTTTATTTTATTTATTTCTTCTTCTTATGTTATTATATTAGCAGAAGTTCTTTATACAATTTATGTATAGTTTTAGAATTTCCCATCGCGACATTAAGGTTTGGCCCTTAACGTATGATTACCTTCTGATTTCGAAATGAAAGTTTCAAATAATGATTCATTATCTCACTGAACCAGGCTACCAGGTGGAGAAGTGTTAAAGAGAGCGTGAAATTCACTTTTGCACACTAACAGCAAATAGAAAGATTGTCTTTTGATTAAGATATTTTAATATGTGACAAAAAAATTTATTATTCAATTACAAATTTAAATATAAAACATTTTAATTAAATAATTCAATGATTTATCCTTAATTTATTAAAAATATGAAAATAGATTTTAGTTGGCAATTGCCTATACACTTAATATGAAGAAGTGAATAGTGACAAATATCACACCAACTGCCTGGTTAAACTAATTTTTCCAAATATTCTGTATAATTGCTTAAATTGCATTGTTTTGACGTTCGTACGTTCAGCAATCAAAAATATATCGAGACATAATTGCTACTTTAAAATACCAATCGATATTTTATAGAAAGACATTTAGATCGATCATATCTGAAAGTATTTGATTTTCAGTCAAAATAACGCGCTATATAAAAGCTCCACTGGTGGTGCATATTGTAACTATTTTTCGACAGGGTTATACATGTTCGACCATTACATGGAATATCCGAGTGCTTTATATTGTATCGATTAAAACCTTTGATTAAGTCTTATCATAATATGTCAACAAACAGTGTAATAAAGGATCATTTTTAAAAAATCATGATATGATCAATTCTACGATTTGACCACTTCTTTATTATTTGACAGGAAAATATCTTTAATAACCAGCGAAAGAATGGAGCTGTTTTAAATTATAGATTATCATAATCCTTCCCCCCCCCCGTACTTATACAACAATATGTGAGCTCTAAATTGGTAATCAGCGAAGTCGATCTACACCAAGGGATCGGGTTTGGATCATCGATTCTCAATGCCCATACTTATCTCAAGAATCGATATAACCAAAAATCGACTTTTGAGATTGATACATAGTGCTTAATATAAAGAATTTTATGTGCAGTACAACGTTTAAAAAAAAAAAAAAAAAAAAGAAAATTAAAATGTACATACATTATGGTTGTTTTGCTATTTTGTCAACAAAAAAAAAATTTAAAAAAAAACTATAGTTGCAGTTATTGAGTATAATTCGTAAAATAGTTCATATTTCATAATGATTAATAGCACCTTTGAACCAAAAATTCGATTCCAAGATGGATGGATTCTAACCGAACACTTTTGAGGCAAAGGTCATCATCTCAACATTTGCTTAGTCAGATCAAGTCGAATAGAAAACCACTTTTCCTCCTCTCCATCATTATTTAGTAAATGTCATTTATGCTGTATTTTTTTTTTTTTTTTTTAACAATTTTATGACTTTTCAAATCGAATTCCTGTATTCTTTTAAGATTTCTATCTATACTATTCTACAAAAGGACAAGCCATTTTTCGTTTGTAATCACTAACTACAAAAACTACTGATCCAATCTTTACCAAATTTTAACCACATTATCTTTATAGTTCCCGCAATGTTTAGCAATAATAAAATATTTTGATTTTCTATTGATTTGCTATTAAAAAAGCAATAATATGTGGATAACAGTGAAGTTTAAAAATTGAACCATAGGTGGCAAACGCCATTCTACATGCGAGGTTACAAAGGAAAGGTGATATGCAGTGCTTGAAGTTGATAATAAACTTTACTTATACTCAATTAAACTATTTAGAAAGATTCAAATGTATCATGGAACATGTGAATCCCAATGGCATTTGAAAATTGACCTATATGTGGTTTGAACCACTTTGCAATAGAGTTTGACGGGGTAAAACTGCTGAATCCATCAGTAACAAATTTTAACTACATCATATCAATAGTTTTAGGAAGGCTTAGCAATAGTAGAAATTACAATAAAAATAATTAAAAAGAACAATGTTGAGTGGCAAAAACGAGGTTTGTCATATACTTTTATGGTTATAAAATCAAAATAGAACCAAATGACATCAATAAAATTATTTCTTCAGAATAAAATTATTACCAAATCGAAATGTCGATCCTTAGCTTTTTGATAATGTGTATAAAAATATGATTAATGGGTCTTTAGTTGTTAGCACATAATATAGTAAATTATCTGCAAGAGTTTCTTAATAGTCTCAGTCCATTAGGATTACCAACTCATACATTAAAATTAAAAATTACTTTTTTATGTAGTTTTTACTTTTATGTAGTCTTCAACCACCTAATCTGTTCAATTTTAACCAGGTTAAAAATTTCTTCTGTTATAATGCTTCATTGAATTCTTCAATACAAGTTTTTTTTTGTTTTTTTTTATAAACAAATAAAACTTCAACTATAAGTTAAAATTATCTAAATTCATTATTTAAGAGAGCGGGCGAAGCCGCGACGGGGGATGCTAGTCATGTTATAATAGAACGCAGCAATAAGAATTTGAACAGAGAAAAAAAGTAAAGATTCTGTTTAATCCCTAATATATCATTAATTTTAAAAATAGAAATTTATTATAATTTTTAATTAATCCATTGTTATAATAGTTTTGTAATTAGCGGAATGTGAGTGTTTTGTTTTTTTGAGCTGTTCTCTATTACGGACTAGTTGCAGAGCGCAGAAGACTGGACATGGGAATTTCACAGTTCCGTGGATGCACTTTATATATAGCTCCGCTTGCTTTCACCATCTTCGTGTAATTCAGCTTCGTGCAACGAGGTTCTACTATTGTTGTATTTAATAAATTATATATAATTAATATCAAACTTTTTTCTCATTGGTGCCTATAACACTAGTTTTGCACTATTACAGGTACTTACTACCCACACAAAAATTGGCATTCAAATCTGTATCAGATTTGGGTAATGGGATCTTATATAATACGAATTTTGGACCGAAACTACGACGTAGAGTAAAAGTAATGTATCAGGTTTTGGTTGTGGTAAAGAGGTAAATAATATTTTTAATAATAATATAAGGTTTTGGTTTAAACATGAAATCCTGCATTAATTTTCGGACAACCCAATATTCCAGTTGCGAATAAAATTTGTTAAGCTATCGCTTTTCGCATCAACAGATGAAGAATGTCATAATTATGCTAAATTGGTAGTGGTCGTGAAGTCGGTGAGTCCAGATACCTTGAAAGCAAGTTAACCGAGCCATCCAAGCTCGATTTTAGCAGATAAGAAAGATTTTAGCGTTTTCGATTTTGGAGTTGTGAAACATAGGTTATGTTTTGCTTCTTAATAAGGTTATAATGTATCTATTTTACCACAAATGGTGTCTGTATTGTAATTACATACCCTACATTGCGTTTATTGTATGTATGGTGTTCCACAAGGTAGTGTTCTCGGTCCAGTTTTATATATCCTCTATGCAGCAGATATCCCTAATACTCCTGATACTTTCCTAGCAACATTCGCTGATGACACTGCTATCCTTTCATCCCATCCAAACCCTTTAATAGCATCTAATAATCTCCAAACTCACTAATCTCTGATTGAGGACTGATGCAACGACTGGCTAATCAAAGTAAATGAATCTAAATGGACCATTATAACCTTTACCCTCCGCCGTAAATCCAGTCCTCCTATTTACTTCAATGGTATTCCACTACCTAAAGATGACACAGTTCGGTACTTTGGTTTCTACTAAGACAAAAGACTTACATGGAACCCTCATACTCGACTCTAAAGGCAAGAACAGACGCTTCAGCCAATTGTATAGACTACTAAACAGGACATCTCATCTTTCCATTGAAAACAAACTTCTCATATACAAAACCATCATTAAACCTATTTGGACTTACGGACTTGAACTGTGGGAGACTGCAAAAAAGTCGAATATCAAACGCATTCAATCTTTCCTATCCAAAATCCTCCGAACTATAGTAAATGCTCCTTACTATGTTTCCAACAAAACCCTACATAATGATCTGAATATACCATACGTCCTCGACCTTATACCCCTTAAATTTTCAAAATTCCATCGCAACCTTTCCTTTCATCCTAACCCACTAGCTCAATCATTATCCGCTTCCACACATCCTGATAACCCCCCTCGCAGACTAAAACTACAGTGGCCCGAGATCTATTGTAAAATTAGTTATATTGAAGTTCTGGCAATGGCCATTTTCCACTCATGATCCGAGTGAATGTTATAGCGCTCTCACTTAGCCTCCACTGGTTTTTTTTTTTTTTTTTTTTTTTTTTATACCAGTGACGCAGCTGAGAGAGAAGAGCTGGGATCACTCTGTGCCTGGCTTGTCTCTTCATATGTGGAGGGACGGGTCTGGTCGGGAGATCCCTAGGATGAGTGTAAATTGTAAATAGAGTATAATTGCATTTTTACCTTTGTTTTATCTTTTATTATTACTATTATTCACTTTTTTTTTCTTTTTAAGTTTAACTATTTCATTTTGTTTATAGTATATTTTATATTGTTTATGTATAGTATAGTTTTTTTTTTTTCTCTTTTTCTTCTTCTTACATTACTTATTTACTTTATTTTAATATTTTATTATTTTTTTTTCTCATTGAAATGTGTATATACAATAATGTGTGAATGTAATCAAGCACCATCTATATTACTTACTGCCCACATTTGTGGCAGATTGTAAAAATTACTCAATAAAAGATTTAACTAAAAAAAAAAAAAAAAAAAAAAAATTACGTCAGCAAAACGGGGTTTCTCTGACTGCTTCTGCCTCTCTCTGCGTCCAAAATCAAAACCTTGAGGTCAGCTTGCGAATTGGGAATTGGTAATCTATTTTCAAGATAAAATAATTTTAATCTAATTTCAACTCCTAAAATTGTACCTAAACATTTTTTCATTACCTGAAAATAAAGGTATGGAATTATCAGGCATTCCTGAACGTTCCAGAAACTGTGCCCTTCCATTGTGGGACGGTTCAAGGACAGTTCAACCACCCTCAAATTGAGGCAGGTACCAAAGTAAAAAATGGCCCGTAAAGAAAAAGTAAAAACAGAAGAATTCATTTTGAATCGTTTTATGATCACTTTCATTTTGAATCGTTTTATGAGACCCGGCGTGGTCAGGCCATGTTTCAACATCTCCTTAGCCAGTCACAAGTAATGTTTCAGTTTGTATCGTAGACAAATTTATCAGGCCTACCTGCCGGTCATTATGAACGCAAATTTTATCAGATCTGTATTAGCAGGCCTACCGGTCATTTTGACCGCCACACTTTAACAAATTCGCTATATTTACGGGCAAACGGCGACTACTTGTTCACCCTTGAAAAGTTCTCTATGTCATTCATCGCTGATACCTGAATACTCATAGCTGGGATATTATTTTGGCATATGGATCCTTGTTGCAACCACATCCTCAATTGAATTTGATTACTTGTAATATGATTCAGCTATGTAATATAAAAAAAAATATATATTTTTATATTTAACTGTCCAAACAGCTCATCTCTGAGATACGTAATGGGAAAGGAGCGTGCACTTTTGTACCAAGATCATTTGCATCTCATTTTGTTGTTTGCTTCGGTTTAATGTCCGTATGCACTTCAACTGATGGACGGGTTATTCTATTTTCCATCCTGTTCTTACCATAGTGAGAAGGTCGCGATTGATTTTGTGAGTCCGCCTCCTAATGCAGTGAGACGCCTCGGAGGGTTATCTGGAATGGAATGAGAAGCAAGTTGTGATACTAATGGGTTTGAATGATTGTGGAGTTTGCTATGAAAGGATAGATATCTGGTTTGAGCTAATTGTCAGCTCAAACCAGATATCTATCCTTTCATAGCAAACTCCACAAACATTCAAACCCATTGGTATCACAACTTGCTTCTCATTCCATTCCAGATAACCCTCCGAGGCGTCTGAAAAGAAGATGGCCTCGAGACCTTCTAATATAGTACCTCATTATATGTAGAACCTTTATAAGTGCTGCTACCAATGGGTGGTTGCTTTAAAAACAAGTGTTATTACAGTTGTAAATTTCAATTAAATAAAAGAAAAGAAAAAGTTTAAAAATTAGGATATATGTGACCATTATGTGTGGTCTACTAACAGCACTCTATGGACGCGAAACGTGGCCATCTTAAGAGAAGAACAACGCCTTAAAGTTTTATTCGACCGGAAAAAGGATGGGTACACAGAGGAATTTAGAAGACTCTACAATGCGGAATTGTGGAAGCTTTATTCGTTAAATATAGTTGAGGTAATAGCAGTGCGGATGTTAAAATGGGCGTGTAAACATGTTGGATTTAATAATGACGAAATTCCAAAAAGGGTAATCAATTTCGAGCCGTCACAGAGTGTCACGGGTATGTGGGTTAAGAAATCAATTCTGTCTCGAGAATGTTCATTATTGTTTTAGGTTAATAAACAACTCAGATATAGCTGTTATTTAACACAAAAACACTGTAACATGTATCAACTAAACTAAGATATAAAACAACTGATCTAAATGTAAAAAATATATTAAAAAAAAAAGTATAAAACAAATATTTAAAAAAATATAAAACAACTGATCTAAAATATAAAAACTAACATTTCACTACATTCAACTCTTCCTCACCTTTTGCAATTCCACCTCCTTTGTTTTCTTCTGGTTTAGCTGGATTCTATTTCGCCGATATCTCCTCCCTTCTACTTCCAACAAATAGGGACGTGGGTCTAAATATTCTGAAACCACGCTTGGCCTTTTTATTGGATCAATTATTCCACTGGGATTTAATAAAACTCTTAAAACCCTAAGTGGTGGAAAATCTTTTGCTGTATTGTTCTATGTCTTTATATTTTTGCATTTTTTTATTAAGCTTTTCCTGAATTTTATCATAATTAACTTCCTGCTTCAATCCTTCCTTTGTAATGCACAATGTAGTTCCCAAACTCCTCCCAAAAGGCCTTTCTGCCGGACTTGTCTTGCCTGCTGTAGCTGTGTTTCTCGAAATCAGTAATGCTGCTTCCACTTCTTCCCCTTTTTCTTACAACTTTTACAACGACATTTACTTGCTTAATTGCTGACTCGGCCTTTCCATTGGATTGATTGAGGTGTGGCGATGATGTTTTTATTATAAAATTCCACTCTGGCAAATAATTTAAATTCCTTAGAGCTGTAGTTAGTAACTTCATCAGAATAGACTACTTGTGGTACACCGTATCGTGTAAAAATGTGTTTTAGCGCTGATACCGTGCTGTGAAATGATACATCACGTATTCTTTTAAATTCAAAGAAGGATGAAAAATATTCCACAACCACCAAAAATTAATATTTACCATAATCTAGAATATGAGTTGCTAATTCCATCCATGATACTTCCGGAGGTTTTCTTAATTGCAACGTCTCCTTCTGGTTTCTTTTGATATTAAGATCTTCACAAATTTCACATTTTTGTACTGCATCTGTTGTCTCGGCACTCCAATGCTTCATCTGACAATTTCCCAATTGGAGTAATAAAAAAAAGAAATAATTTCGGGATTTAATGGAAAAACAATTTATGGAAAGATACTGGCAAATAACACCACGAATAATGCCTCAGATATAAATCTTTAGTTTCAGCGATTAATTCAGTGAATCAAGTATATTAATTGATTTTCCACTAGAAATTGCTTTGAAAATAGTGTCCAAATTAATTATAAATGAATTTTACTGAAAACCTGTGACAGGATATTAAAAATAATTGGTCCGTTTTTAATATCTAGACAAAAAAACCGTAACAATTATTATAAAAATTGTAGGAAAATTTCTTACATAATCTTAAACAGTAGAACTTTAATAATAAATTTATCTAGCTTTGAGATGAGGAAAATAAATTTTGAATCGGACATATATCTTCCAGTTAACCAATGTCTACAATATTCCAAGCCCTTAACTTCGCGAAAAATGGTCCGATTTCGGAATTGTTTTTTTTATCTCGTAAGTACTGGTCACAGCTACTATATAAAGACATTCTTCTATAAACCCTTTGTTGTCTTTTTATTGGTACAAAACCAACAGTAACTGTTATTTTGGGCGTTTTTTTTTTTTGTGATTTTGATTATGAAGCCGACGGCTGCCGTGGTAGCAAACTTCAGATTCGGATTCAGGACCCCAATAAACATTAAGATGCGTTGAGAAAAAAGGTTCAGCAGTTTTTTTCCTGAAAACGGCAGCAGTGGTTTTTCTCACACAAAAATTGATATCAATTAGATAAGCATTAGTTTTTTGTGAGACCTATGATGACAAGTTTAGTGTCATCGGCTCCTAGGCTATATGATTTGTTTAGGCCTTCTCTACAAAGTTGTGAACATAACTGTTACTGTACAGAAACGCTAGGCGTTCAAGAAACTGTTATTTTAAATAGAACTGTATTATTTTTTTTAGACAGTTTTATTTGTTTATTTATTTTTTATAGAGAACTGTAGTTTTTTTTTTTTTTTTTTTATAGAGAAATGTATTCTCATTTTTACATAGAATTATTTTATAGAGAACTGTAATCCCTTAGGAATCACAATATGCGATCCATGTAATTTCCTGTTTTAAGTCATTCCATACAAGATAAACCAAAAGGTGATTAATTTCAAGATGATGAGTTTTTTAAATAAGATTTTTTTCTATTTTAAATATAAATAAAATGGAAAATTAAAAAAAAAAGAGTTTTTATTTTTATTGCTCATTTTACCTGGATATATTACATTTATTTCTATGAATTTCGCAAATTAATCAGAAAATAAAGTAAATATTTTTAATTGAATAATTCAACTCAATAAGTTGTAGTGGGAGCTATACGTAGTGCAAACAACAAATTATTCACAATTCACAGTAGTTTAGTGAATGTGCATAGCGTTACCATGTGGTAACGTGCAAAACTTTGAAAAACGGAATAGATGAAACCAATTTTTTATTGCTTATATTATTTTTAAATGAACAGATCTAACAAAAAAAAATTGCTATAAGTTTAGAAAAAATATAAATTAGGAGCTGATGGAACGGTGCCCCAACAGTTAGAAACATTAACTAATAGCGATGAGAGAGTGCTCTGTCTAACGATGGTTTAAGAAATTCGTAGGAGTAGTATTCAGCCTTAAATATAAAGAAAGGCGCGGCAGGATTTCTTCCCTCAACATCTGTTCGAGATCTGATATTGTTCTCAGCAAAGAGAGCTAATAAAATGTCTAAGGTTATCTGCAGTTAATTGGAAAGGCAAAAAAGCTATAAAATAGGGTTTCTCTTGGAATAAATGGCCATAAAAGACTTTGTTTTCAATATTTGATCGATATGAAATTATTGGTATCTTGTTTATGAGACGAACTAACCCTATCTATTTATTCATCAGAACTTTCGTCAACAGACCACTATTATATTAGACACCTATGACACTATCATTAATTTTTAATAAATACGTTTTACTTAAAACCATACAATTAATTTCCGGTCAATCCAATAAAATATGAAATCAAAAAAATTAAAATTAAAAAACAAAACTATCACTACACGTATTGTTGTATTATTGCTTTTTAGGGTAACTGAGATTAAGGAACAAGTAATGTTTTAAAAAAAACAGAGATAGAGCATTACGCAAGGATGACACGCAAAAGGTCAAATGAAAAGAAGCCTAAAAATATTTAAATGTCTTATAAAATGGTGGATTAGTATTATAAACATGCCAGCTAATAGAATCCCCCGTATCCTATACAATAAATTATATGAACTTCATATTGCACATCCTCAAGAAATAAAATACAACTGGATAGGCCAACTAAAAACATTACTCTTGATATCAAACAGTACTTATTATTGGGAAAATCAGGATCCTGTCCTAATAATGAAAAAAAAGTAGGAAAAGCTGATGGAGAATATAAAAACAAGCTAATAGCTCAGGATTTAGAAAGAGTAAACAATTCTACCTTTAATCCCTAATATAAGGAAAAAAGCCCACACAAATTAGTGGTGCTAAATACATTCTCTTAAATGCCCCATTTTTAGAATAATGTCACAGCTCAGGCTAGGCTCAGATAAAAAAAAAACAGATTTATTATAAAAGTAATATGTACAAAATAGACACTGAAACCACATGCAGCTTATGTAATCAAAATGATAAAGAAAACTTAAATCATATTCTATTCAACTGCCCCCAAGATCTAATACTCAGGTGGATTTTTCTAATTAATAATAAAATAAAAAACGTTCCCCATAATATAGCCACGATTTTAACAATTGAAGATGAGGCAAACATTAACGTAATATATAATTTCATTTCAAATGTCATCAAGCTTAGATAATTTCTTTTGAACGAATAATGATATAATAACCAAGAGGAATAATAACAAAAACAAGATGTAATTTTTATTTTTATTTTAGTTTCGGTTTGCTTGTTTAATTTAAATTGTTTACATATACATAATAAAACCACCATATCAAGTTTCCCTCAAGGCTGGACACTGACTGACAGGACTTAGGAAGGTCGGGGGCGATGGGTATGGAGTGAGCAGGCATGGACCTACATAGGCGTGCAGGTCCCGGCACGTTTGAAGGAGGGGAAGCAGGACAGGCCGAAAACTTACTACGTAAATATATAAAACACAACATTCATGTAGAAATTAATCTTCTTAACTTCTGTAACACTATTACACATTATAGAAGAGAAAATAACAAAACATGACCTTACAAAACACTCAATCCTTTATGAAACTCATGTTCTTAACTTCTGTTTCACCTATTTACATTTAAGAAGACAAAATATTAATATATCACTCTAAACAACACAATCCAAGTCGAAACTGTAGAAGTGATTGCTTACATTTGAGGTTATATAAATGAACTATTGATAAATGTAAGGATCGAACTGGTCGGTGTAGTGCGGGTCAGGTAGGTTTCGTGGAGACACACTGGTGTAACGGTACCAAATTTTTTAACATAATTAGATAATTAGTAATAGGGTTAAATGTTTTTTTGTTTTGTTTTTTTTTGTTTGTTTGTTTATACAATCGAAAAACGAAATTAAATACAAAAATAATGCGTTTAAATAACTATAAAGTAGAAATAACCCGAACTTTCTGCTCTTAAAGCTACAACGCATTTGAGTATGATGACTTTGACGGGTGAAATAGGACAAGAGAAAGAACGAAATGAGTAATTTGCGAAGCTGGGCAGAGAGCCAGTAGGCAGGTCACATTATGCTCTACCACCGGCCACGTCTATTTGAAATGTTGCCAGTAGCCGATACGGTAGGCTCTGTATAATTGACTTTCTTCGCAAGTATTTGTATTCCATCATTATATTCATAGCACTATCAGAAAATGAAATTGTAAATTATCATTTACAATGGAAAAATGACTTTATCTATTTTTTTGAAAAAAAAAAAAAAAAATTTCCAACTATCAAACTTTTATTTTCACCTGTTATACTGTAATATTGAGTGCTCAAAAATAATCTGTTTATCTTTATACCAGAGTATTAAAGTAACCCTAATTATAATCGAATGTAAGGTTATGTTGTATTGTTAATTTTTTTTTCTGATAAACATTGAACTAGTAAAAAAAACAAAAAACATTTTGATATAATGACTGAGGTGTTCTCAGTATATGGCTTCATTCAACTATACCTAATACTGAATACTCATAACAATTATATAAATAAATTATAGTTGTATTATATTATTTTATATTTAAATATCATACAAATATAAACAACCGAGAATAAATAGTATTATAGCTTCTTGGTTTGATCATCCCGCTCACAGAAATCGCTACTAAGTAGGCTGAGAGAAAGGTGAGCACTAAGTATAGGCGAATAACCACAGTTTGCCGAACGGGGTTTTTCCATCCCACAGAACACGGATTCTTTGGAAATAATTTCAAAAACATTAAATCTGTCTATGTTCATCATTAACAATGATAGCCTTGGAGCCTTAGAAATCATCTTTACTAACGCCAATTTTCAGTTTTAAGAAGGTCTTCATAACTCTAAAATGTGAAAAAAAAATAGAATGGTTGGTAACTCCAAACAGTTTATAAATAAATTTGATAAGTAATCCGATAACGTCTCAGTGGTTTACCAATATTAGATGCCACATTAACAGCCTGAAAGACTGTTGCAATTATTCTAATTGTAAACTTGTTTGCAAAATTGTAAACTAGCTAGATTTTTAGCAATATTTTTATTTTACTATTTTATTAGGCCAAAATGACATTTTAAATGTTTTTTATGATTAATATATATACTAGTGTAAAGCAGACTGTTATTGATACCCCCAGACAGTAATTGGCATTCTATCTTAAAAAATTGATAAAAAAATTATAGCCAAAAAAAAAATAAATATGTCCTAAACTAGCTAGATTTTTAGCAATATTTTTATTTTACTATTTTATTAGGCCAAAATGACATTTTAAATGTTTTTTATGATTAATATATGTATACTAGTGTAAAGCAGACTGTTATTGATACCCCAGACAGTAATTGGCATTCTATCTTAAAAAATTGATAAAAAAATTATAGCCAAAAAAAATAAATCATAAAATTCCTTTCAAATCCTACAACTCAACTGTGTAAAAGTACTTTTAATTTTGTCCGTATTTTAAAAGATATCAATAGGGTGTCAATAAGTGATTTTACATTATTTATTATCACTATCTTGTGAAATACATCCAGGGAATAATGTTTGATATGAACTTTCTTGTTTAGTAATTAAGGAAAAGTCACAGCAAATTTCAACTGTTTTGAACAATTCTTTCTATAATTTTTGTTTGAATATTTCCTTAAGGGTGTCAACAACTGTCTGGATTACCCTATGCTTAGAGTTATTAATAATAAAATATAATTAAATTAAATTAGGATATATACACCACAATCCTGAAAACTGAAAATCAACAACTTACATCTACTAAAGCCTCAATGAACTGGCTTATACTAACTTGATGAACACATAACGGACTGCAAAAGTCACTCCAATATATTTATACCACTGCAATAATATATGGAACTGTTGAATTACAATCCTATTGTATCTTATTTGTAAAATATCCAGAAGAGACTTCCAAGTCTCTATTAAATATTGATTTATAATAGCTATTTGGTGAGCCAAATATTGTTTTTATGATCAAAGGGAGGGGGGAAGGTTATGGTGGCTTGGCTGGGAAAGAGGGAGAGGGAAAGGGAGAGAGAGAGAGAGAGAGAGAGGAGAGAGAGAGAGAGAGAGAGAGAGAGAGAGAGAGAGAGAGAGAGAGAGAGAGAGAGAGAGAGAGAGAGAGAGAGAGAGAGAGAGAGAGAGAGAGAGAGAGAGAGAGAGAGAGAGGAGAGAGAGAGAGAGAGAGAGAGAGAGAGAGAGAGAGAGAGAGAGAGAGAGAGAGAGAGAGAGAGAGAGAGAGAGAGAGAGAGAGAGAGAGAGAGAGAGAGAGAGAGAGAGAGAGAGAGAGAGAGAGAGAGAGAGAGAGAGAGAGAAAGAGACCAAAGCTGAGGTGGCTGGACAATTTGACAAAGGTTGACCAGAGACGACCGGAACCAGAAACCAAAATTACAGTTATTTTTTATCTTGTATTTCATTATTATATTTTCAAGTTATCGTGAATAACTTATACACTGATGATAGATAAGTATATTAAGTATTTTACTACCATTTTGTTTGATTCGACGACATTTTATTCCTAAGCATACACTAACCAAATAAATACGAAAGGACACTAGTAACAGACTTTCTTTGTAGGCTAGACTTGATGGACAGGTTTCGTGTAGTGGCAACTTGCTTTCTAGGAAAGGAACTCCTACTTTAAGTTGGCATACTTCCGGCTAAATCATTATTTCTACACTAACATACTAAAAAGTCTTAATCATTTCCTCAAATGGTTGTCGAGGCCCAATGGATAGTAAACCCATCTTCACTGAATTTATATTTTTTAAAATAACAACATTAATACAATATGATAATTAAAAATAGGCTTTATATAATAATAGTTGGCTGGTTTTGTAGCCAGCGATTAGTCGGAACAAAACGCCGACTAGCCCGGGCATTTTATTCTATTTTTTTTCATTTTATTTATTATCTCGATGCTTAAAAATAAGTTAGACGAAATGAAAACATAAGCCTTTATTGATTACAATTTTCATTTTAGATTCATGTTTAGAGTTTGCTATTTGTTCTAGGAAGGGATGGAGAATAGATATTGGTATACTTGGAAATGGAGGATAGATCAATTTTCAATCTATCTTTGTACGAATTTAACTGCAAATTTCCAATATACAGCGACTCTTACTTCGCCCTTCACGCAATCCAAAACTTTCATTCAACCGAAAACCGTATCGTGATGAAAATAATGAAATTAGCCCTAAATATGAATAAAAATATAAAATTTTTTGGATCCCAAGTTACACTAATATAGAAAGAAATGAATTGGCCGACATAAGCGCATAGGAAGCAAAAACTAGGGTAAACCAGGCAGTTATTGACACCATTACCATAAGTCAATATCCTAGAGTATAAATTCAAGAAGAAATAGTAAAAATAGTTTAATCTTGAACTTGAAATTTATTAAGACTATTCTTTCATTACCTTGCTTTGTGCTGCGTACGAAAGTTTTTATTAAAAATGTCGGTGGAGAGAGTTTTAAATAAATTAAGAATAATTTTTTCAAATTACAGTTATTGACACCCTTTCATTCTTTATTATTCTATCTTTTCCTTACGATTGGATTTATTTAATGGAAACTATAAACATGTTATCTTACAAAACAGACTTCCTGACATCTTACAGGATGTGTATTCCCGATCAAGGCAATATAATCTGAATTCACATCGTGTTTTTTTTATTTGTTCCTTATTTAAAGCATTGCATTTATTCATGACCGTGAAAGGAATGAACGTTTTCAGATTTTGCACAGTTTTCATTGTTTACTAGTATTATTTAATTATATGGAAATAAAAGAAAGTAAATAGGAGGATAAATCATAGAAGAAAGAAAATAGTTTACTTGCTAAAACCAAACTTTATGAAAAATCCAAAACATATTTTTTAACTAAGTATATTATTTAGATGTATCTATTATACAATATCCATGAGGATATAAAATGTCAAGCTCAAAAAGATTATAAAAAAAAAAAAAAGTTTCATTTTCACTCCCATTCCCTAAAATCGTCTGTTTCCACAGTGTAACATATTTGAAATGTTAATATCAACAAAATTAAAAAGCAACAATGAATTAATAATGAAATAAATGTATTTGACAGTGTATAAAATAAATTCTTGACAGTGTCAATAGCTAGTCATTAGACACAAGATTCAGTTATTGTCAACCATGTCAATAAGCAGAAATAAGAAAACTAAAATTGTAAAAACAACTTCAGCATTATTATATCATAAAATAATAGATTTGTAGATGAAATTAAATTATTTTATGAAAATACAGCAATTCAGTTATTGACACAGGGTGTCAACAATACAATAATTCATGATTTGATGACCAGTAATTGACACCCTCATTAAAATGTTTAATAATAAGTCATGATTTTAATAAATGACTTACCTTAAATTAAAGAAAATTAACCATAATTCACTGAAGACGTTTCTTAAGGAAAGTAGAAGAAAACTTCATCTGAACCACTGAATTAGCAGTCTTTTTTATTAAGGTTCAATTATTTTCCAATTAATTATTTTCAAAATAATTTATCAGCTGATTTCTATGATCCAGAAGCAACATTTTATCCATTTTTTTTTAGACTGAACATTAGAACAACAGCTTATTTTTTTAAATTCAAGAAAAGGGTGTCAATAACTATCTGAGGTGTCAATAACTGTCTGGTTTACCCTATGTTACCTTTTCACAATACCAAAGTCCCTCTCAACGACTTTAATAAATCTATATTTAACCTGTGCAGAGAAGCATGGTTCAACTTCTGGGCGAAAATACCTAAAAGAAATAAAATGAAAAGAATATATGAAAACTTTCTTCCAGCAATACCTCTCCCAATAAACAGGAAAGAACAGTCAGTAATAACACGACTTAGAATTGGACACAGCAAGTTGACCCACCGGCACCTACTTGAGGGCAATCCTCCACCTGCTGACAGCGGAGCACATTATCAAGCATTGTAGCCGAACTTTACCTTCCAGGACTTCCTTGCATCTCCAAGGATACCCGATAAATGGAAAAAAAAAAACTGTTTACCCTCCTCAAAGGTAACAATTTGTTTCAAGTAATATAATTTTGAATTGTAATAGCTTATATAATGTAATGTTTAATTAAAATAGCTAATATAATATATTATAGAATTGTAGTTATAATGTAATGTAATGTTGTAATGGTGTAATGTTGTAATGAAGTAATGTAATGTTGAATTGTAACAACTAGTATAATGTAGTTGTAAATGTTAATAACTATCATAATGTAATGGTGCCTCTAGCCTGAGTTGGTGTACACGGCACCTAACATTGTAATTAAATAAAAATAAAAAGGAGCCGACGTCACTAAACCTGTCATGACAGGTCTCCCAAAAAAACCAAAGTTTATCTGAATGGTCATCAATTTTATGTTAGAAAAACCACTACTGCTGTTTCCAGACACGAGTCAAGATGGCGGCAGCAAGTAGAATAAGTTACCAGAAAGTCGTTTTTAGGTAAAAAAAAACAGCTGAACTTTTTTTCTTAATCGATCTTAATGTATTTGGGGCGCAGAATCCGAATCTGAAGTTTGCTACAACGGCAGCCGTCGGCTTCATGCCTATAATCGCAAAAATACGCCAAAAATATCGGTTATTGTCGGGTTTTTTACCTATAAAAATACAACAAAGGGTTTTTCGAAGAATGTCTTTATTTAGTAAATTGTAGCTAGAACCAGCACCTGCGGAATGAAAAATACAATTTTTCTCGAAGTAATAGTCTTGGGAACAGTGTAGAGATTGGCTAAATTGCGTTCAGCATTGAGATTAAAGATTGAGCACCTTTAACGTTTATTGTAATTGAATAGCTGAAACCAATCTTTAGTTAACCAACTTTAAATTTTGCGCCATTTCTGTAAGTCGGATTACATATTTATTTTTATTAAAACTGAAGGCATACCTACGATTTTACAAGTGCTTAAAAAGTAATCAAAACATTGATAAGTATTGAGAAGTGTTGAAGTATTGATGGAGTCTGATTTGCTTAACTGCGAAGAAGAAATTATAAATCTTTCTGACCAGGAACATAATAGTGAAACCGAGCGGGAAGTTGATTCTTAATATGAATCAACATTAAAAATGTGATGAAAAAAGAAATAGTCTTTGTGAAGATGAAAACATGCTTTATCAAATGTTTCAACCAAAATAATGAACACACAATATGCTTGTATGCATGGATTGAGCTCACATATTCAATAAACAACTCTTCCATAGGTTCACTATGAAAGAAAAGTAGACGGGTGTATATATATATATATATATATATATATATATATATATATATATATATATATATATATATATATGTGTGTGTGTGTGTGTGTGTGTGTGTGTGTGTGTGTGTATAGGTACATATTGACAGTTTCGTTACTTAGATTCCAAAACATAAACATATACCACCAAAAAGAAGGAAATTGAAAAACTCAACCAAGGTCAAAATACTAATTTACAAAATGATTCACTAATTGCAGAACACGAACAGCCTATTAAATAAAAAATGGCGTACGCTAGGAAAAAATTAATAATCAACAATGTATTATGCAAAGCCTTCTGTATAAGTTCAATTTTTTTTTTTTTTTTTTTTTACTATGAAATAAATGTTTCAATGATAGTTCTTTTTAAATATAATTTGCATATGATTTTCAAGCATTATAATTTATTAATTCCTTTTTTTCCTCTAAGACGTTATACAGGAGGCATTGAACCTGCCTGATATACAGTAACTTACAAATCAATTATTTGGAGGTTGCTCGATTTTTTAGTTTATCTCTCTATTAGATCCAGTGAATAAATAAACGAAAAACCTGTTTTGAGAATTATAATTTTAATATCTAACATAGCCATAATGATTTTCATTCGAATAATATAAATTTTTCTGCATAATGTATATAAGTACAATATTCAAATAAGGACATTACTTATTAAAATTTATATTTATTCTAAACTTTTAATATGAAATTAACAGTTTTTATATTTTTACCATTTTCTTTTATTCAATTCAAAATGTAGGACATTTCTTTGAACAAATAAATAAAAAGTAGAATCCAGTCATTAGATTATAAATGAACATGTTCAGATTTTTTGTTAGGAGACGTTCATCCTAAATTTATGTCTTTTCACTGATTTTTGAAAAGATCAACAACTTTCGGCTGTTTGGGTCACTGGGTGAATCCTGTTGTTTCTTTCACTTTTTATTTAAATTTCCGGTATTAATTTTCAAAACCTTTTAGCACTATATACACAACATTTCATTGTAATATAATACCCTAGATTATACTATTAACCATAGAGTCTGCTATATAAATGTAACTATTCAAAATTAATTATAGACAGGTATTTTAATAGTTATAAAATTAAGAGTTTTTCCTATTTATACCATTCAAATTAATTTTCTATACTTTAAATTCCAAAGTTTGAACTTTAACTTATTAACTTACAAGATAATATCCTCGCAATCAGCACCACTACTCAAGAATTATTAGATTCGATTATAGTGCAAGATGTACAGAGGAAAAAACAATTTTCTTTAACAGATTAATGGGACAGTATGCAAACCAAATCTCGAGACTATATTTAAAATAATTTCTAGCTCGGGAAAACGTATTACTGTATACTAGGAATGTGTCGATTTTCGATTCCACTGATTCTTGAGAAAAGAAATTACATACATATAAATTTATTCTTCTTAACGATAAAAAGTAAAAGAGAATTAATTTAAAAATTTATATTACATCTTATATTATAAGAGAACAATTTTTTATATGCCTACTTGATCAACACTGTTCGATAAAGAATTATAACATTCTTTTAAAAAAAACAAGCATTGCTACTGGCCAAAGATAGAGGTTTTTCTTTGGGCGATCAACTTCTAGGTTATTACGCCCTTTGCATCTAAATGCTGGAAATTTATTTTTCTTCGTCCTGTATAAACATTATTTGCGTATTATGTTTTATGCTATAGTAAAAGTTCTTTAAACAAATTTATAATTTTGTCTATAGAATTTCTAGAGTCCCCTAGAGCAAGTTCTGTGGTTCGGGGTATTTTATTTTTTTCTTACTCTTGTTGCAGATGTACGTATATACAGCTACCGGTCTAATTGTTGAAGATATGCATTCACTATTGGAAGATTAAGAAATAGGATTCAACATCCAGGTAAACATATCAGTATTTAGTGAAAGGTTTTAGTAACATTGACAATTTTTTATGTACGTCAGATCCTTGGGAATATTTTTTTTCTAAAATAATAATTAATAATATAAATTATTTCTTCTACATTGTTTAAACTGCAATTAACTTAATTATTGATTTTTTTTTGGATACTAAATGCTATCTACTGTTTATCAATTTATTTCTTAGGTATTAATTGTTTTAATAAGATTTAGTTTGTTTTTATAGCACTCTTATCGATTACTTTATGTAATATCAATTCATTTCTAACCGAAATACCGGTACCAAAATTCGAAAAATTTTGGCACCGGCACATCAGTGCTATGTAGTAAGTGTTAGTGTGTAAAGGAAACGTGTCTATAGCACTACTTGAACGCCGTGTACTACGTGCATTTAACATTGATAGAATCAGTTCTGCTTTTGATACATTTGTGAGAGATTCAAATAATAACAAAAAGATGAACTGGATTTTAATTTAGATGAATTTGATTGAAAATATCTCAGCAATAGAATTTGGAATTGATTTTAACGTTTATCAGTCATGCTGTTATTTGGATGGTTAAGAAAGTAATGCAGGGAAACGACAATTGTTTAACCAAACCGAATAGCATGAAATTATTAGCAATGATAATGATTGGGAAATCTAGACTAATTAGCTTTTAAATAAAGTTTATAGTTTATAAACGAATAGAAGCGCACTTCAAAAGCTCACAATAACTTGCATTATACATTATTCTTTTAAACATAAAAGGGATATTATTATAGTTTAAAGATCTTATAAGTAGTGTAAAATAATTTCTTTTTAGGAGACTAAAAAGGAGTTGGTTGAGGGATCTACTCCGTTAAAACTGATTAAATATCATATTCCATGTTTACAGTAAGTACAGCTGGGTACAGTCCTCCCTCATACTCTGACATGCCAGTTATCTAGAATATTCCAATTATCATATCTGCTTGTTGTCATATGGTAAGTCACAGGTGTGGATCAATAAAATTAAAGAGAAAAAAAAATTTTTTTTTAAAAAATATTATTGTACAAAAATATTTTCCTATTTACTATAAATAATATATATCGATAAATTTATATATATACATATACTAAATTTGTAGTTACACTGCCACAAATAGCCGTTAAGAATAATTAAACTTTAAAATATTTTCCATAATCACTCGTTATTGATGGCGGTTTAGCTTGATTGAACCAAGATAGATTAAAAAAAATATATGGAAGTTTAACCAGCAGGAACCAGACTTAAAGAGAAACTGTGGTTAAGCTATCGAATCTAATGTATGATTATGTATTGAGCTTTGGGGCTACACTGAACCATCTAATTCATCTCGAATCCAATCCTTGCAATCCAAAATCCTTAAATAAATCCTTAATGCTCCATTACTTTGTTACAAATAAACATATAAATCTTACTCATAAAGACCTCAATGTTCCATACGTTGCTGATTTATCTCAAACCAGATACCCATCCTTTCAAAGTAAACTCCAGAATCATTATATCAACTAGTCTCTCAGCTTGCTTCCTATTCAATCCCTGACAACCCACCGAGACGTCTGAAAAGAAGGTGAACTCGGGACCTTTCCACGTAGGACTTTTATCAAAGTGCTAACACTGGGTATTTGGCTTCATAAGCAATTGTCATGTCGTTATTTATGTACTGTTGTAAATTTCGATAATGGGATAAATCAAAAAAATTATTAAGTATGTATGTATCATTTGACGAGGATTAAGACGAGAATAATAATAGAAGGTTGAGAAACGATGGGTGGTAAAGAAAATATCAAAAGATCTAAAAATTAAAAAATAAAATAAAATAAATGAAAAATCAATACTAAAAATTTAAAATCGAAGACTTTCATTATTAAATATTGTTAATTTATAACGTTTTTTTCTTGATCTGTTGAAGGAACTTCTTGAAATTTGAAAGAGCGAAGTACCAGCGGTTTCTTGAAAGTACCAGTTACTTATAAACAGAGCGATACAAATAATAAAAAATAAGGATGTATTGTTAAACTACCAACGTTAGAATGCTCATCCATAATAAACCAATAACAATCACTTACATTTTTTCTAAATATACCTTGTGATGATTAAATGTAAAAAACAAAATATATATATTTAATTTAAAAATCTTTGCAATTATTTTGGTGTTATAAATATTTGTTAAAATTAGTTTAATATACATTATTAACAAATAACAGGGTGAGTATCTCTTAGCGTAAAAAAAAAAATTGGGTGAAACTAGATCAAAAGTGTAGCCAAATGCCGCAGACCTCACCTTTCTATTCCAATCCGTTGCAGATATATGGTAAATAAACGATTTTTTGGAGGAAAGCATGTTTTTTACGATTAAAGCTGTAATATCTCCATTTTGTTTAAATATTTTTCAAATATTGATCACATTTTCGGATTTAGCAATAAATTTCCTATAAGATCGGAGTAATTTAACCTTGAATTTTACAAACTTGGGACCTAAAAAATATCTTTATCTTCACCTAATTTAGGGAAGTTACAATTTCTTATAATACTTCAGCGCTCACTGCTTTTCATAAAAACAATCCACAAAACTGCAAAGCTCTCAAAAACTTGCAAATTTAATAAGCTTTCAAATGATATGTTAAACGTAATGATTTTGTTTTAATTTCATGGAGAAATTTACTTTTGAAACCGAAAAAACATGGTGTTCTCATTTAGCATACAAATCAGGTACTTTGGTAAATAAGACATTATGATAATCGCTTGATGAAAATCTGTATTTTAAATAAAAGAAAACACTTCATTAGAATAAAAAGCAAAGAAAAAATATAATATTTATTGACATAAATTTTAGGCCAGTTCAGGTATTCATAATAACAACAGCGACTTTGACCTCTCTCAGTACTAAGCACATTATCGCTATTTCATAGTTATTTTCCTGTTTATTTTGAAATGGGAGGGGATTATTGTTTATTATTTTATTTTTATTTTGATATAATGATTGAAAGTTTGATTTGGAAATTAAGAAGCTACAGAGATAAAAGTGTCACTATCATTAGAAAGACCCTTGCTAATATTGCTTATCCTTAGCTTGAGGGCCCATTTTATTTATTGGGATTATTTTTTTCTGTTTGGCAATACACCTGCGAAGATGGCAACGTTCACAAATGGTGAGTACGCTGACATACATTTTTTGTATGGTTTTTGTAATGGAAACGCGAGTGCAGCGCGGCGGGAGTACCAACTTAGGTTTCCAGATAGGCGCCTCCCCTCTACGATAGTGTTTTCACGAACTCATCAACGTTTATCTGAAACAGGTTCCGTTCATAAGTTACGTCAAGAATTGGGACAAGTTCCTCATGATGTTGAACTCGAAGAGGAAATTATTGATATAGTAAATGAAAATCCCAGTGTTTCATCAAGAGACTTGGCCCGTGAAATTGGTATCTCCCAAAGGTCAGTTATCAACATTTTGCACCGAGAACATTTTCACCCATATCATTTCACACAAGTACAAGGGCTAGAACCTAATGATCATGTACATAGAATACAATTTTGCCGCTGGCTTTTAAATAGAGACATTCAAGAACACCAGTTTCTGAGGAAAATTTTATGGACAGATGAGTCTCTTTTTACAAGGGAAGGAATTTTTAACGTCCACAACCGGCACTACTGGGCAGCTGAAAACCCACATATGGTTCAAGAAGCATCTTTCCAGCATCGTTTTACAGTGAATGTGTGGGCTGGGATAATAGGGGACCGACTCATTGGGCCACATTTTTTGCCCAGCAGATTGAATGGAGAAAGTTATTTGGATTTTTTTACAAAATATTCTACCACAACTTATTCACGACATTCCACTTGATGTTCAGCAAAACATAATATTCCAACACGATGGTGCTCCTCCACATCATTCGGCAGCAGTACGGGAATGGCTGAACCAACGATATTCGACCTGGATAGGTAGAAATGGTGTGATACATTGGCCAGCTAGGTCACCTGACTTAGCTCCAATGGACTTTTATGTGTGGGGCTACATAAAAAGCGAGGTATATGCCAGAGAAGTGACCAGCATTGAGGTCCTAAAGACGAGAATTCTGGAGGCCGGAGCCAAATTGCAACAGCGTCTGACTTTAGCAGTGACCGTAGGGGCTGTGAGAAAGAGAGCAAGAAGCTGCATTCGAAATAATGGAGGACATTTTGAAAATTTAATAAAATAACGGACTCTGGCGGCGCTTTATTGACAGTGATTCTTTTATTTTCAAATTAACAAATTTTTTCTTTGCTTTTTATTCTAATGAAGTGTTTCTTTTATTTAAAATACAGATTTTCATCAAGCGATTATCATAATGTCTTATTTACCAAAGTACCTGATTTGTATGCTAAATGAGAACACCATGTTTTTTCGGTTTCAAAAGTAAATTTCTCCATGAAATTAAAACAAAATCATTACTTTTAACATATCATTTGAAAGCTTATTAAATTTGCAAGTTTTTGAGAGCTTTGCAGTTTTGTGGATTGTTTTTATGAAAAGCAGTGAGCGCTGAAGTATTATAAGAAATTGTAACTTCCCTAAATTAGGTGAAGATAAAGATATTTTTTAGGTCCCAAGTTTGTAAAATTCAAGGTTAAATTACTCCGATCTTATAGGAAATTTATTGCTAAATCCGAAAATGTGATCAATATTTGAAAAATATTTAAACAAAATGGAGATATTACAGCTTTTATCGTAAAAAAAAACATGCTTTTCCTCCAAAAAATCGTTTATTTACCATATATCTGCAACGGATTGGAATAGAAAGGTGAGGTCTGCGGCATTTGGCTACACTTTTGATCTAGTTTCACCCAATTTTTTTTTTTACGCTAAGAGATACTCACCCTGTATAAGGAGTGATAGACTCACCTTGATGCCAAGAGCTCGGACCGAACAACACTGAAGCGTTTCTGCCAACTACCCGAACTGTATATGCTCCTCTTCTGTGGAGGGGGTGGGCCTATCCTCATTATTCCCCTCTCGATAGAAACATTTCTGTTCTCCTTTGTATAATTTCGTATAATATTTCTATTTATTAGCAGAGTGAAAATAAATTTATGATTTTCTCTGCCGAGACTGCTTAAAAAAGATAACTTTTCTCATATCTAAAAAAATGTATTAACCTCGTTACATTCCTTAATTTTTTTTCCAGGACTTCTTCTTGTTTAATATTAAAAAATGGAAAATGTTTTCACTATTCAAATTCGATATTATTGATGAATAAATTGATTGCTGAAAGTACTTTCAAATGAAATTTCTATCTCACTTAGTGAAATGCAACTAATAGTGTTCCTAATCCATCATTAGGAGTTAAAAATAGTTTAATTAATTACTCTTTATTTATTTTAAATGCTTGAATATTCTTTATTATATTTATTTTTTTATTCTTAACGCTCTTTTTTAATCATACTAAGACAGGAAGGACGGGTCATCAGACAGGTTACCGATCTATTCTAAGATTCATTTTGTGGATCCACCACGAAATAAATTTTGAACCACTCAGGTGTGGGATTCGAAACCACGACGATCTACCATGATATAAATGTAATAATTTTCTATTTCTTTATGAAAAGGAATATTAGAATGTTCAGAACAGTGATTGAGATATTTTTTTCTTAGGGTGCTTTCGTCAGATGTTTTGTTTAGTGTATTTTTGCAAAAAAAGATTTAAAGAACTGCAGTTAATTGAATGAAATACTAACATAAATCGGTAAAAAAAAGTTTTTTTGCTACAGGTTTATGCAAGTAACTGTTACTGAAGCTCACTTGGATATTGTGCTGCAATTTACTGTTTGCCATCCCCCTCCCCCCGATTGATGATGATAAAAGCTATTGAAAATAGTCAAATACAATCATGTGCTACTAATGAATAGATATAATGTACTAACTTGAGTTGCAATGAGCATCCACTTGAGCATTGATATATTGCAAGGAGAGGAAGAAATTGTTTTCCCGTCTGATTTCAATTCTATCTATAATTTTTTTCCAATGTTAATTTTTAACAAGATTACTACGGCTGTCACTTTAGGCATTTCCACGATTCCTTGTACGTGTTTAGCGAACTTAACTCTACCATAGAATATAATGAAAATAAAAGAGTGGGTTGGAAGTTGGAGTAAAATGAAATCAGAAATTCTACGAATGGTATTACAAAGAGAACGTTGTTCAACATTATACAATTTTTTTAACGATTTGAAAAAAAACAACCATGGTTTCTAACTATTTCCTGTGAGCTTTTGACCGGGTTCGGCACGCCGGATTGCTTTTTAATCTTAAAAACCTACTACTACAAACTCTTTACCTCATCCTTCATCCCTAACTCACAAATCGCTCCTTCCGAGTTCGATGCGGCTCTGAATTTTCTGACTGCTATCCTATCCGAGCCGGAGTTCCACAAGGCAGCGTTTTGGGTCCTGTCCTTTAAATACTCTTTACTGCTGACATTCCTACCTCTTCCGAAATGTTCCTTGCAACCTTCACTGATGATACAGCTATTCTGTCATCACATCCTGATCCTAAAACAGTCTCTTCCAACCTATAAAATCACCTCTCGAAGATTGAACTTTGGTACAACAGATTGAGAATAAAAGTTAATGAAGCCAAATGCACCCACATGACTTTTGCCCTACGCCATAGTTTCTTCCCAACTGTCCTATTCAATAAGATCCCGTCACCCAGATCTGATACAGTGCGATATCTTGGTTTCATCTTAGACAAAAGACTCACCTGGAACGCACATACTAGACTGAAAAGACAAGAACTAAACAGAAGATTCAGCCAACTATACCCCATACTGTCAAAACTTTCAATAGACAACAAGCTTTTGATTTATAAGACTATCTTAAAGCTTATCTGGACCTATAGAAAAGAAATTTGGGGGACTCTTAGGACCTGGCTTGTCCTTCCACAAGTGGAGGGAAAAGTCTGGTTGGGGGATCCCTCAGATGTGTATACATTGTAAATAAGTATGAATGTATTTTTAAGAATTTATTTAGTTTTTTATATCTATATTATTGATTTTATTGATTATTTATATATATTTCTTTCACTTTATGTATTGTATAGTTGTATAGTTTGAGATACTTTGTTTAATTATTTATTTTTATTTTTTTTCTCACATTATTTATTGTATTATATATTATGAGATTTTTACTGTTTTTTTAATAGATTTTATTTATTTTTTTTTTTTGTTATCTCTTCTTTTTGTTTATTTCTTATTGCACATATTGTGTGAATGGATCCATTAAGCCATCCATATTACTTATTGCCCACATTGAGGCAGATTGTAATACTTTTTCTAAATAAACAAATATATAAAATATTTCTTGTCAACTTATGCAGGTAAATATTATTGTTGATAATTTCAAAATAAAACTTTTCTCAAAATGATAAATGAATAAAACCAATATTTTTTAATGAAATAACAAAAAGTGCACTCTTGTGCACTTAAAACCTAAAAATGTGCAAAATTTTGCAGTAACCAGCGAAAAGTGCTAATTATCAGTGCCGCTGAAAGGGAAGAGGCAGGGGGGGGGGGGGTCCCCTGTGCTCGGGCTAAAGTAACCACTTACAAACGTTACTTTATACAATGATTCTATTCCGATATATTGTATTAGGAAATAGATCAAACATTGTAGTTTATTAAAAAAATATATCTTTATTTTTGGTTGATGTTTGGAGGGAGGGAGTTAGGGGGCTTAAAATAATAATTCTTAGTGTGTATGTTGTCTTCTTTATCCGTCTATCCTGCCCCGCAACGGATTTAAACGATTGTATAATTTTATTATGAGGGCATACAATAATAATAAGACTCAGAATTCCAACTTCATCCTAATCTATAATTATACATCACGTTGAAAATTAAATATTTACGAATCATTAGATCGTAAATCAAAACCAATCAATTCTTTTTTCAAAACCATTGAATGACCAGATTATTTCTAACAGTCTCTTGTAGTGGTATCTAGGAAGAACGGAGAAACCGACTGGTCTTTGGGAAAACCTAAAGGACTGTTCATTTACCTGACAAATAAATGTAACAGTCAAAGTGTTTTACCTAACTATCAAACTGCCTTTCTGTCTCTCTCCACTCTTTCTAAACAAGGTTTTGATATCTTTTAGAAGCCATTACTTAACACTTCGCATTTTGCCTCCTTTGGTAAGAATCAACATGCTTGATTTCTTGTACTGTATTATATCACTGATATTTTATATTTTTTTATTTTTAGAACTGCTGATAAATGTTTAACATTCAAAACTAGTCTTAGAATGATAAAAATTCAGGGCAAAAAATAAATTCAAATTGTATTGATCTATCTATACCATCATGAGAACCATGTATGAAAATGGAATTAGGCCTCACAAAAGACATATTCTCACAGATGCTATTGCTGCTAAACTCTGAATTTTAAAAAATACAGATTCGAATAAAAATACTAAAAGATTCCATGTTATCTGCATCTCATTTCAGGGTCACTATTACTTCGTAAAATTTAATATTTTTTATTTGGTAACTGGAAAAGAGCATATCTTAGATTAATTTTTGCGCTTTGTTGTCAATTGAAATACTAAACAACTTTCATCCCTGTAAAAACGGATATTTATATTTTATAAAAAGTTAAATTACTTTTGATTCAGTCTCCTTAAAGCTTTTTAAGCCTGTAGTTGAAATGAATCCAGAGGAAACAGGAAGTTTCTGTTCCCCGAGTACAATCTCTTTTTAAAAACTAATGAAACTGCCAGCGAAAAATTCTCCGTGTTTGGAAAAAGTGCTATCTCTCAGAGGTAGGCACAATTTATTTTTATTTTATTTATATTTTTTTCTAATTATAATTATTTATTTCTATTTTACTCACTTCAAAACAACAACTAGAAGGCCTTTAAAAACCTGGTATAAAGATCTGAATTAGTATAAACTGCATAGTATTTTATTGAAAAGCAATCAAACTTAACTATTTTTTACTAGTCTTCCACATTGCAGTAACCATGCAATGGGTGCATATATTTATACGCGTTCCATCTCTCGACATAACGCGTATTATTATAAATACTTATACAAAGATTTAAAGTTATATATAATGTAAAATATTTTAGAATAATATAGGAATTAACATTGAGTGAATATGAAATATGAACAATATTTAACAAATGGAAGATTGAAAAGAAAAAAAAAAACAGAGAAAAATGAAGATTAAAAAAAAATATAAAAACAAAAAAAGAGGTAGAATCATAGACAAAATGTTCAATTGTTGAGCTCTATATAATCAACATGATCCACAAATGCATCAAACTCCTCGAAATATTTGTCTATGAGATCCTTCTTTGAAGGCGGCCATTCGCCTCCGTTCAGTAGGGCTGCGGATATCAGTTTGTGTCTAAATAAGATGGTCGTAAGTTTGTTCACTGGTTCCATCACAGTTAAGAATGCTGTTGTCAGTAACTTTAAATCTGTACAAAGGTTTGACATCATTTATATTGTTTTAAATATCTCATAAATGTTTCTATATTGAAGAAGAAAACCAGAAATAAGAAGAAGAAAAATAAACTTTATTCTGGGACAACTTGTCTCCTAAGAATAAGAAATGAGTACCATACATAATAGAACAATCGTCTGGCTTTGATAATTAATTATAATAATAAAAATTGATTAATAATTAAATTACGGGTAACAAAATAAATGAAGAAATCTTGTAAATTCCATGAAGAGGAAGCGCGGATAATGAAGGATTTTTCGAAGGATACAGTTCGATGTGTAGGATTGTACAGGTTGATGGGTTGGGTTCTAGTATTTAAGAGGTGGATGGAGGAGCGCAGAGTAAGAAGGTCATGGATATAGGTGGGTTTTTTGGTTTTCAAGGTTTGAAATATGAGAGCACCCAGGAAGTATTGACGTCGGAAACTAGGGTAAAGCCAACCAATTTCAGAATACCTGTGAGATATGTAAGAACGTCTAGAAATCCCAAAAATAAATCTACTAAAACAGTTCATTAATCTTTTACATCTCATTTCAAGCTCACTAGACAGTCCTCCATATACTAAGCATTCGTAGTCAAAGTTGGGAAAAGCAAGAGATGATACCAAAAGTTGACGAGTACTTATTGGTAATGAATTGTGGTGATCGAAAAGTATTTTAAGTATAGAAATAGATTTCCTCATGATTTGAGAAATATGATTATTCCAAGAATGATGTTGATCAAACGTTAGTCCCAGATTTTTAATCGAATTTTGGAAATGAATTGTTCGGTTTTTGAGGCAAAGCAGTAACTAGTAGGAAAGGGCTTTTAGGTGAGGTTTTGACCCAATGAGAATTGCCTTTGTTTTCTCTGGATTCAGACTCAACCTATTCTCTAAAGCACGTAGGTTATGCTATCGATGTCTTTCTGAAGCTTATGAGTCGCCTCTAGCAGGTTTGAAATGCTATATAATATTGACGGAACTTTGTTACTTATTCTATATTAATAACAGCTTATTGAGGTCCTGTCCTAGTTGCGAATTTGAATTGCGTCTCCTATTACCTCTCCTCTGTAATCATTTTATATTTTCTTCAAGAATTCTTCATCAAATCAAGTAATTGTACCACGTAGCGGGCACGGATCATTCTCTTGATTCGTTTTCATCTTGTTTTCGTTTTGCTTCTTTTGTGGAACAAATCTTACCATCGTTAGAAAATACTATCTAGACCTTTCATTAATAGTTCTAATCAATAGATTCTTCAACTTTATTGTTCAATAGGTTTCTTACTCATGAGTAATAATTATAAGCAAATTAACAAGCAATGGAATATTTGAATCCAAGTGTGTATATTTATAACAATCAAATGGTGCTTGCTCACCAAAGTATAGACAACTCAAATCATATGATCTGATGAAACCAAGAGCACTTTTATGTTGAAAACAAATTCTGCCAATAAACAATGAGTTTATTATTCTTAAATAGTTAATTTTCATTATTATTACAGTCTTGCAATGTAAGAAGTGTCGTCAAATAGTTGGGTCTGGAAGTCGGTCCCTTATCACGTTGGACATAACAGTTAGACAGACTCTTACTTGTGCTGTTTTTATAATGAACGTGATTCATGGATCGATAAAACAGAAAGCAAAATCGAAGTCACATTAGTAAGCCTGTGTTGGATAGATAATAGAGAGAAACTTCTGGCTCATTCAATTGCTAAAGTGTAAGTGTAAAGAGAGGAAGAATAGGAAAAAGGTTTAGTACGGATTAGTGGCGAGATAACAATGCCTTCTAAAGTAGGCCTTATTGATCGTATATTGAGGTGATTTATTGAATTTGACTCTCGGTGTTTAGTTAAGAGGGAAAATGGGCTAACAGTGAACTCGGGAACGCTTGAACGAAGTACAATACCTCTAACTATTATTTTAAAATTTAAAGATTTTAATGCTTTAAAAAGTATTACAAAAGTGCAGTAAATTCAATAACATTTAAAATATAATAATAATTATAAAGTTCTTTATTTATTTGGAACATTAAGTCTCTGAAGAATACAAAATAATGTACAACCAAGAGTCTTCGGAGCGTTAAAATGATGTAATATTTTTACAACAAAGTAACAGAAATTAATAATAAAATAAGTGTAGAAAAAATGGTATTAATTAAAAGTAAAAGAGAATTTATAATCAATTTTTTCACAATAACAAAAAGATTTGTTGATTATAAATTGTTCATATTTTAAACAAGTAATAAGTGGCAATTGACAGTTTTTGGAGGACAGGATCTGGGTGGATAGTAGGGGTTAAAGAAGTGGTATTTGAAAGTGGAAATGGTAATTGAATGACGAATGTTGAGAGGGATCGAGTTCCAGAGAGAAGAGGATCGGATTACGAAAGATCTGTCGAAAGTGGCTGAGCAATGAGCAGGAGTATACAAATCTGTTTGACGGGAACGGGTTTGGCGGGTAAGAATTGAGGATTTGAGTTGAAGAAGTTCGGAAATGTAAGGTGGTTGATGGGATTGGACGGTTTGAAACGTGAGCGCTTCTGGGTATACCGAAAATAAAATGAATAAAACAGTTAAATAGTCTTTTGATTCTGGCTTCAAGATCATCAAAAACCCCAGCACAGCAGTAATCGAAGTAGGAGAAGATGAGAGAGGTAACTAGTAACCTGCTGGTTTCGAACAGAAGAAGGTGGCGAACGTAATTCAGACGATTTATTACAATAAATAAGCGGTCTTTCCGCTAATTGTCTTCAAAACAGGTTTTGAATTCGGAATGCTTTATAATATATATTTTAGTTTGTTTTTAATGCATCTTCAAGAATTACTATATTATTATACAAAAATTAAAACTATTATTAATATTCACAACTGAATATATTCAATACAACGCAATAAGCAATATAAATAAACTACTCACTAGTAACACTTAAATAAAAGGTCTCTTGGTCATCTCCTTTTCAGATGCCTCTGACGATCATCGGAAATCGAGTATGAAGCAATTTGGGAGACCATTGGATTCAAGTATGTATGGAATTTATTATTATTATGAAAGTTATCTGGTTTCGGCATAATCAGCTACGAATGGTACATTAACATCTTTGTGGATCTTTTTTTTTTTTGAGACATAATAAGAAGCATTGAGGATTCAATGAAGGATTTTGGATTATAAGGATTGGATACGAGAAGAATTAGGAGTTTTATTGGAACCCCAAAGCTCAACTACGAATGTCCAAATAGGTGTAATTACGGTCATGTAAATAAGCCCTTTGTAATTTGTTAGGAGCTTTGAGCTCTTTTCATAGTATATTATTTAACTATGCTTGTACATCACCCAAAAACATTTAAAACATTAAAACATAAGCATAAAAACATTTCCTGTAGTGTTTTTGGTTTAATATACATAATTGCAAGGAGCTGCGTATAATCCAAAAGCATGGATGTAATGCAGAGTCTTTCAGCCATGAAGGTAAGAAGTATTTTTACTTATTGGAAAAAAAAATTCCTTTCAATATATTGAACTAAGTACTGCATAATGTTCATTTATTATGATAGTGATAGTATGGCAAAAAAAGAGGCCTAGAGGTATATCTCTAATACGATAAATATACATATGAGTATGTATATATCAATAGCTCTACTCTTTGACTCCTTACGTCTCTCACATTAAGACATTCAATTTAACTCAATTTATTTGGACATGATGGAGGAAGTGTGAGCACCCAGAAAGACCATTGAAGCAAGACCTACAAGTAAAAGGCCACGAGGTCGCCCAAGGATCTCCTATCAGGAATACATCCAGAGGATTGGGGGCAAAAGAAACAAAACCCTTGCTGAAATGAAGTCGCTGTGCCGGAACCAAGAGAATTGACGGCTGGATCAAGACCCCTCTACGCCAATAATAGCTAGAAGAGGAAGAGGAATTTTTTTTTTTTTTACTTCCCTCTTTTTCATTTTTTAAATGAGATATTCCAATTAATTTGAATAACATTGTTACAAACAACCACGAACAAGCAAAATATAGTGCAGTTAAGAAAAAAAAATACGATGAAAATAGGGCACAGTGCCTAAGAGCCAATTCACATTTTAAGTTTCCACTAATCCCTGTTGAACAGATCAGCTACCTAGAATTCCACTTGGACAAACGTTTATCTTGGAATCCACATACAAGACCAAACGGACTAGAAACTGCCCGTCGCTATCTACTACTTCAACATTTTGTAGACAAACGTGAAAAGCTCCCAGTAAATTACAAAAGACTTATTTAAATGACAGTAATTAGATCTATTTGGACAAACGGAGTTGAGCTTTGGGGCTCCAGTAAACCTTCCAATTCTTCTCGTTTCCTATCCCTACCCTACAAAATCGTTAGAAAAATCCTTAATACTCCTTACTTTGTCACCATTAAACTTATAAATAAAGACCTTAATGTTCCATGTTTCTGATTTAACTTAAACCATGTACCAATCCTTTCATCGTAAACTCCTATCTCACTCGAACCTATTAGTCTCCCAACTTGCTTCCCTCTCGGTTTCTGATAAGTCAAAAGAAGATGGCCAATTGAACTTCTAATCTAGAACATTTATTGAAGTGCTACTAATGAGTAGTTCTTCACAAGTCATTTACATGTCATCATAATCTTTTTCTGCATATTTACTTATTGCATATTGTATACAGTTGTAAATATCAAGAAATAATTTTTATTTATTTTTTTTTTATTCCTACTTCCTTAATTAAATAGAGGGGGGGGGGGGGGGGGAGGTAAACTTAATCAAAAGTTCGCTTTTGAAAAGTCAAGAAACAGTATTTCTGAAATATTTATTTTTAAGTTCTCGCGAGACTGGCACCCAAGTACTTTACCAATAAGTTGATTTCGATAATTTAAAAATATATAAATTCATAGAGTTCAAAATAAAGTGGTGAATGATCATTAGAGATGAGCTTATTGTTCATTATTCACATCGGTATTCATTATTTTTTACGCAGCATCAATGCCAACGATCTTCTGTAGTGATGAGAGAGGAGGGGGGGGGGGGGCATGGGATAACAACGTAGGAGTAATGTTGGATTGAAAAGGGCACTCGCTCGGCAACCTAATTTTTTACAGAACAGATGGCAGATGACTGAACCCATTTAACGAGAATGGTAACTCGTCAAGAAGAAATAGATTAAATGGCTTCTGGCGGAATCAATCAAGGCCAAAAGATATATCGCCAACCAAATTATTTAGGAGTAAAGCAGTTCCATCACGACCCTAACTTGGAAAAACTATTTATTAATAAAAACTACTTTTCCAAAAATAGTTAAAATCGTTATCATTGTTAAGTCATTAACTGACAGCCCATCTCCTGTGCCCTCAGGAAATAATCAATGGCCTCTGTAGTTGGTTTACTTTCGCTCTTGCTTGTCTCATCATATATTCAGAATATCAAAAACCGCCGATTTAGAACCAATTTTGGCCGGCAATTTATTTCTTTTTATAACTATTTATTGATATTTACAACTGTATACATTATATACAATAATTAAATTTGAGAATCTATGATTATAATGATATGCCCATAACATGATAAGAACTACTTATTATATATACTTACTAGTAGTAATTTCTACATTAGAAGGCTTCTTGGTCATCTTCATTTCAGACCCCTCGGACGATCATCGGGAATTGAGTGTGAAGCAAGTTGGGAGACCTTCAATGTGTGACATAATAAGCATTCAGGATTTTACGAAGGATTTTGGATTGTAAGGATTGTACACGAGATGAATTGGAATATTTAATGTCTCCCCAAAACTCAACTCAGAATGTCCAATTGGTCTAATTACAACCATGTAAATAAGTCTTTTGTAATTTATTGGGACTTGAACGCTTGTTAAAGTAAATGTTAGAGTAATAGGTAACGACCAAAAGTTTCTTGTGTTGTATGTGGATTCCTAGTCAGTCGTTTGTCCAGTTGTTGGCCAAGGAAGCGGCTTCGTTCATTGGGGTCAATGGAATATTATTTACAAAAAAACACATCAATATATATTTTTCTTATCGTCTATTAGGCTTAAGCAGCTGTGAAAAAAGGTGAAAGTCTCATCAACACTTTAAGTTTGTAAACTCTGCATTGAAATATAAAGTTTTTCTAATCGTCTGACTTTATTATTAAAGAAAAACATGATAATAAATGAAAAGATCTTGTTTTGTCTTCTTGGTATTTGAAGATCGGTTTTTCAGCAAGGTCCTGGTGTCAGCTTAACGAGGAGTAATTATTCTGCCGGCATAAAATATTAAAAAAAATAAAAATAAAAATAAATAGTAGGTTGCGTAAATTCTTTATCCAGTATTGTAGAAGTTATTGTCTTTATTTTTTGTTGATATGATGGCCTTAACGTATAATAATTGATTACAAATAAAAAAAGTTCCTATTCCTGGAACAAATAACGAACTTTAAACATGAATCTAAACTAAATTATAATCAATAAAAGCCATTTATTCATTTCAATCAACCTATTTTTAAGCATGCAAATATAAATGAATAAAATAGCCTAGTCGGCGCTTTTCGCCGACTAATCTCTAGTTATAATCTACATTTCAAAACATACCACGTCTGTGAGGCGTAGAGCTCCAACATAAATCTTTCCACTCCTCTTGAGCGTAATACCTTACTGAACTACATGCCTAATTGGGTTTTGTAGTGTTTCTTTAAGATTCTAATTAAAGGAAATCAATAAACAATAAAATAGGTAAATAAAACAAGAACAAAAAAATTAAAATTTCTATCTTTTGAAAACAAAGACTCAAGGAAAATACAACTAGACGAAAATGAAATCAATCTTAGGGAAATCTTTTACTATTTGAAAACTATAACCGAACCAATTTATTCTGATGAAAAAACTACATCTAAAAATATTTTATGTATAATGGCATTTAGGTAGGTTTTAAGGTGCGTTTAGACGATGCCTTTCTTTTCGTGCTCCAAGAGGCATGCAACTAGGCGCAAGGGAGGTCAGCCAAGCCGCACGAAGTCGCAAGTGATTCCCAGGACTACCTGGGAAAATCTTGCGCCTTTTGGTGTAACCCAGAGTTTTTAGGGCGTCTTTAACCAAATGTGTTTGTTTTAAAATATGGATTGTGGAGAACAAAAAACATTGGACTTCATTGAATACTATTTAAGACGTCCCGTACTGATATATAAGTTGCGAAATCACTTGGTGACATTCTAGTAAAATTTCAGTATAGTTCATTCAATATCCGACTTCATTCCAAACAATGACATTTTAATCTGTAAAATAAAGACTAACTTAGCACTTTCATTTCCTTTTTACGAAAATTTTCAATTAAAACATAAACAGCAGTACCCATACTGTTCACACACAATTATAAGCTGCAATATCAAAAATGCCACTGTAGCGAAAAATGGCGTAGCTGCTGCTTATGTTGTAAATGAAAATTTTCGTAAAATGAAACGAAAGTGCATCAGGGTACATCAGGGCGCAGTCAAAAATCCCAAAGTACCATCTAACTTTGTGTGCGGCTGTGCACGCAACAAAGTTTCATCTGTTGCTCTGATCGAAAGTACTACGTCGGTTTCCTAGTCAAACATTTAATGGAGAGTAACTTTTGTTATATAACATTTGTCGACAAGACCTACCGTTTAGGAGCTATATTGCTTTGAATGAAAAAAGGCACGTTTTTTTTCATCATCAAATATGTAACCTTTTTTCCACATCCAAAAATGTAGCATTTTGACACGCTCTAGCTCCAGCTATATTGCTTGGATCGAAAATTTGTCGAGTCTTCTAATTAGTAATTTACTGGAGAGTAATTTTGTTTTTTTTAATAACAAGTTGGTTTGAATAAAAAAAGTCAAGTTCTGCCTACATTTGTTGTCTTGGGGCTTTTGAATGAAGAATATTGTTTATATTATAACACTTGTCGCTAGGACCTGCCCTTTAGAGCTATATTGGTTTGAATGAAAAAAGTCATTTTTAAAACCACTATTTTCTCTCAAATGTGTTTATTTCGAATAATTATGTATTGATAATTTAATTTAAATATTAGTTTATATAATTTGATTGGAAATGCAGTAGATTATAAATAGACCTATCCATGATCTATTGTTTTCCCCAGTCTGGGAGAAATTGAGTTTTTTTTTCTTTATTTTATTTGTTTACGCACTACCCTTTTCAAATAAAAAGAGCAAGAGCTATTATAGTATTATTGGTATTTACATGACAATTGGAGGCTCAGACATTAAGTTATATAATATAAATATGCTTGTTTTATTATATGCGCTCGAGAGGCCTGTACTGCTATTAACTAAGGTAAAATCGATAGTGTTTTCTGCTGGGTTAAGGTAATACAGTAATTATTTAGAAGAATACAAAAATCTTCTTATCTTTAAAGTCAAATTGACTTAAATATATAGTTGGTATATAGTTTAAGCTTATATACGGGCAAGTTAAAGCTTATTTTATGGGCAAGTTTAAGCAAGTTTAGCTTGCCCATCTCCATAGGTATAGGTTTGGTACGGGGTTCCTCAAGATAACTGTAGTAATAATTCATATGCAGTATCACTAATTCTTAATTTTTATCTTTATATTTTTTCATCTCTAGTTAGAGAATATCTATTTATCTTTATTGTAAAATAGTGTATAAATTGATATTCATACTGTAATATTTGTTCAAAAAATACAGTTTTTCAACAAAAACAAAAATACAACTTTTTTAAAAATATGTATGCCATTATTATAATATTTATACTATTATGTATATAAAAGGACAAGATTTTTTTCGTTTGTGATCACTAACTGCGAAAACTACTGAACCAATGTGTACCAAATTTCAAGCACATCATCTTTATAGTTCAAGGAAAGTTCAGCAATAATAAAATTTAAATATTAAAAAATACCATAAAAAAGCGATAAATATGAAGTTTGATAACACACATCTGCGAATAAAAAACTGCATAGGATTTTTTAACATTTTCTTATAGATTTTGACTTTCCAAAAACAGGAAAAATATTCAAAACGTTCTATCACATAGGTTTTTATGTGTTTTGCAGTTTTATGTTTATTAATATATGTATGTTACTCGCGATGCTTTTGGGTCAGCAGGCAGGCTATAATAAATTACCATGCTTCTTATGCTTGTGGGATAGTAGAGCTAAGGAACAGCACTGGAATAGAAGTGATTGGCCACCACGAGAAACTTTAAAACTTGGAGAAAAAAATGTTATCAGTACTACTTTGGTACCAACAGAAAAGGTTTTGTTGCCCCCTCTCCGTATCAAATTGCAGTTGATGAAACAATTAGTGAAATCGTTAGACAAGGATGGGGACTGTTTTAAATATCTATGTACAAAGTTCCCGAAGGTATCAGAAACAAAGTTAAAAGACGGAGTTTTCACCGGCCCCGACATAAGAAAACTTTTGACCAACACCCTCTGTATGGAAAGTATGAATGAGAAGGACAAAGAAGCTTGGTTATCGTTCAAGGATGTAGTGCGAAAGCTTTTGGGAAATTCTAAGGATCTTGACTACAAAACCATTCATCAACGGATGCTAGCAGCATACGAAGCTGAAGGCTGCAAGATGAGCTTGAAAACCCATTTTTTATACTACCAAATAGAAGATTTTCCTGAAAACCTGGGAGCTTACAGTGAAGAATAGGGGTAGCGCTTTGACAAGAATGTCCGTAATATCGAGAGATGATACCAAGGAATATGGGATGTCACTATGCTTGCAGATTACTGTTGGATGCTTATGCGGGAAACTAATGGAAATCAGAAAAGAACTCCGGTAAGTATCAAGGAAAAGAAGAATAGGTTTCATAAAATACATGAATAAGTGTAATATTGGCACTTTATGTCTCAAAATAATGTTTCATTGGTTGTAAAAAAATATTGTTTGATAATAATTTTGAATAAATTAGTGCTTATACCAATTTCTTCTGTTTGAATTAGCAAAAAACCTTTATGTGATAGAAAATAATAGACATCACTTCTGAAATCAGCGCATTTTAAAATGCATAATTCAGTTTAAATATCTCATGCAGCTGACAAATAAATTCTTTTGCTGACCTGTGTAATCGAACAATAGGTGACGAGCAACATCCGAGAGAGGTTACAAAGGTACGGCGTTATATAGAGCTAGAAATTTATGATAACATTTAATTATTTTAAATCCAATTATTATGGAAAATGCTGTAAATATGTGGAGCGGCATGTGGATCCCAGTAGAATTTAAAAATCGACCGATATGTGGCCGTTCTGCAACGAGTTTGCAGTGATGATACCATTAAATCCAACTGCACCAAATTTTAACTACAGCATCTTCATAGTTCTAGGAAGGTTTATTATAATAAATTCTACTATAATAATAATTAAAATGTATAGTCTTGAGTGCCAGAAACGAGGTTTGCTAAACTGCCATATACATTTATGGTTAGAAATTAAAATCCAACCTGATTGAGCGCTAAAATTATTTCTGCCAAATTAGATGTCTAATTATAACTTTACGTACTCTTTAACTTCTAATTAATGCAATTTTAACCAGGTTAAAAATTATTGCCATGCGTGAAAATATCATTGAAGAAATAATGCTGAATTTCATACCTCAAAACAAGATTGTTATCGATAAACAAATGAAATTCAGTTATTAGTCAAAATAATGTAATTTCTTTATTTATGAGAGCGGGCAAAGTTGCGACGGGGCATGCTAGTAAATGTATAGTTCCTTATGAGCCTTAGGTTATAATAACGGAACATTTATCCATAAATCGCTTCCTTTAACTAGAGAAAAATATGACACATGCACTCTCTGTCGAGAAACTTGGATTAAATTAAGTTATTGATAGTTTTCCCACAGGATTAGTTGAAACTATTCTATTCTAGCTTGACATGAAAACAACTTGGTATACTCGATATTCTATTATCAAAGCTATAACTTAATATTTATAACACTGTGCTATAATTTTGTCCCACTTAAAATACACTAGTCACATTCTCAAAGCATTAACATTGAAGTAATCAGTGAGTTCCCGCAAAACCATCCCGTCCCTCGGACCTTTATCTAACTCCCTTCAATACATCCTTCAAAAGCTCATTTATTTCCAGAGCGTCTAATTTCTGGAACTCCTTCCCTTATAACATTCGCCATTCCTCCACTCTCAAAAGCTTTACATACCAAACCTTCTTTTACTTAGTAGGCATTCAACCTAACAGTCATATTGAAGGAGAATATATTTATCACAATGAAATATGAATATTCACAATATAATTCAGTATTAATGTTTTTTTCATAACTTATATTATTATATCAGACTAGCATGCCCCGTCGGGGCTTCTCCCGCCGTGATAAGTAAGGAACATAAATAATTTTACCGAATAATTGAAGTTTTATGTGTTTATCGATAATCTTGAAATAATGTATGCAGTTGAGCATTGTTACTTCAATGATACTTTCACGCATAGCAGTAATTTTTTAACTTGGATAAAATTGTGAATGATTAGGTAGTTGAAGATTTACGTAATTGGACAAGCAATTTTTAATTTTAATTAATGAGTTGGTAATTCAGAAGGACAGAGACTGTTAAGAAACTCTTGCGGATTATTAAATTCATCACATTATCAGTGCTAACAATTGAAGGCCTATGATTCATATTTTACTCACCATATCAAAAAGCGAAGAATCGGCATTTTGATTTAATAAAAATTTTTATTTGAGAAAAATAATTTTATTTATATCATCTGGTTGGATTTTAATTTTTAACCATAAAGGTACTCGACAGTGTCGCAAACCTCGTTTATGCCACTAAACATTGATCATTTAGATTTTCCAATAACTAAGAAGATGATGAAATAAAAATTTAGTACAGATGGACAGGGATTCATACGTCACACCACCTATTTATAGTTTTTTTATAACAATTTAATCGAATTAATTCAATTTTATTATTAATTTCTAACTTTATATAACACCTTATCTATGTAACCTCTCTTAAATAGCGCTCGCCACCTATCGGTCAATTTTGCAAATTCACTGTGCAACAAATGAATGGGTCCGCCGAAAAACGTTCTAAACGACAAACAAAATTTTGAATAATCAGTGAAAGAAAATCATAATCTAAAGTTATTGTTAGTTTTGTAAGTTAGATTTTTTTTTTTCAACTTGTAATTTGTTATATTTACATGTATAATAACATAATGGATTACAATATCATACTATGACGCACTATTAATTATACATTTAAAAACTTTTAAAATCACCACTTCGGAAATTTTGTCGCTTAGAACGTTTTTCGGCGGAGCCATTGAAATATTTACAACTTTTTTAACAACAATTTGATTGAAAATATATAAATTTTATTATTGTTAAACCTTCCTTGAACTATAGAGATTGTGTAATTAAAATTTGGTACGGATTGGATCAGAAGCTTTCGTGTTTATGAGTGATCATAAACAAAAAACGGCTTGTCCTTTTATATAATAGTATCGATATAGATATATTTATTTCTTCTAGATAAGAAATATTTTTTAGCTTTGTTTATTGTATTTTTTTTCTTTCTTATTTTTTGTTTTCTTACCTTATTTCTTTCCATGTAATATTTATAACATGTATGAAATATTATTTTTTTACACCATAATTAAATTTTTGTATTTCTATATATCTTTTGCTTGTATTATGTCCTTAATTTTATATACGGCAGCTAGAACGCCATTATATTGCTCATGATAATTATTTAAGAAATAATAATATAATAAATTAAGAAAAAGAAGCTATACTTAAAAAAATATACTTAAACGTAAAAAAAATCCGAGTGTGCTATCTTTTTGTTGTCACTTGATTCATTTTGGACATTTTTCATTTTTTATCAACTAACTCTCTGTGACTATCGGTATTACCTCAGAAATTATCATTTCTCATCATAGAGTCTAATGCGGTCTAGCTAAGAATACACGGCAATGTCAACGTGATCTTTGTTCGATTAAGGTACCTGTGTTCGTAATATAATATCACGCACCTCGTCAGAAATTAATCTTTTTAAATTATCTTAATTGATGAAAGTGTAATGAATTATTTGGTCCAAGTCAGGGACGCCAACATTTATGGCTTCATGGACCGTTATAGTTAGTAGAGGAACGCATAATGGCACTTCCATTTGGTGCCTCCCAATCGGAAGGTCTCGCTGAGAAAGGAACCTGATGCGCTACGTTTGAAAGTAGTCACTCTGCGACAGAATTCCTAATGAGCCTGGCCCACTTCAGGCCTTTCTTCAAGGCTCAAGAATACAATGAAACCAAATTTATTAATTTATAAATAATAAGACATGAAGAATTTTGATCCATACAGATAATAGATTTTTTTATAGCTCCATGTAAGCAGTCCACGAATCACTGTTCATTGTCATTTGATTAAATTCCGTTTCTTTGGATATTTTGTAAAATGTAGCATTGACAATAGTATTTCGCAATAATAAACTCGGAATCGCTGTGCCCATCCCCGATTTTGATTTGAATCTTTAAATTTATTATACATATATCGAGAAAAAAATCAATATATATTTTTTGTTTCGTCTAATGCTTCCCTGCCTCTCAAAAAGTAACTCAAAAATTGTGAGATAATGACTCATTGGTATCGCTGGATTCGTTGTGAAATTTCCAATTCGATGTTTCGTAGAAAAGCAATAAGAAGTCTAATTATTGATTATCTACCAAGCATTAAATCTAAATTTTTACGACTCCAACGCTACCAATGTGATTATCTCACAATTTTTGAACTACTGCTTTTCACTGTGCCACAGTTCATTAATAAACTAAACCAATCAACTCTTCCGGCGCTATGGTCCATGAAGGACCTTGGCCTCCTCAGTAATCTTCCTGCACTGAGACCGATCCTCCGCGGTTCTCCTGCGGGCACAACCAGGAATCGGAGATCAGCCTCCACATCGTCCAGCCATCGAAGAATTGCCCTGCCTCTTCCTCTTTCTCCATCTGGACGTCCTTGCAGTATTTGCTTTTGGAGTATTTTTCGATTCATAAGATGTTCATGATCCAACCATCTTATTCTATCATTTTTAATTTTTTAAAAACAATATGCTGATATCCCAACTCACCTAAATGCTATCATCACAACCTATGCTGATGACACAAGCGTGTTATCAGTCAATGATCATCCATTTGCTGCATCCCAGACACTCTAGTCACATATCATTTCCCTGAAGAATGGTGTCATAACTGGAGAGTTAAGATAAATCCCAGCAAATAACCTTTACCCTACGTCGAAAACCTACCTCATCCTGTCCTCCTGAATCCTTAAATGGAATACCATTAAATAATGTAGAACATATAAGATACCTTGGATTTTATCTGGACAAGAGACTTACCTGGAAACCTCAGAGACTTACAAGATTGAAAAGACAAGAAGCTGCACGGCGATTTCGACTACTACAACACCTAGATGACAAACGTTCAGATCTCCCGATTCACTACAAAAAACTCATCTATATGGTGACTAACAGACCTATTTGGACTTACGGTATAGAGTTATGGGGATCCACCAAACCATCGAATTCTTCCCGCATCCAATCACCCCAATCCAAAATCCTTCAAAAAATCCTAGATGCTCCTTACTCTGTCACAAATGAACTGATCCACAATGACCTTAATATCCAATATGTTGCTGATTTGGCACAAACCAGATACGTTTCCTTTCATAATAAACTCATTGCTCATCAAAATCCACTTGTTGCACAACTTGCTTCCTATTCCATTTCTGGCAATCCTCTGAGGCGTCCTAAAATAAGATGGCCTCGGGGTCTTCTTCTTTTGTAAATATTTCATTAGAGTACTACCAATGGGTGGTTCCTCTACACGTATTCAGCATGTCATTTATTTTTCATTGTAATCCGCTTATTTACTAGATGTATTTGTTTTAATACAGTTGTAAATTTCTGTTAATAAAAGATTTAAAAAAAATAAATAAATAAACAAATAAAACAATACTCGCAATATAGGTATGAACAATATAGGTAGTTCATTGTTTGTTCTTACGCGGAAACTATTCCCTTCTTTGGTAGGCCATATATTATCCTTTGAATCTTTCTCTCTCATGTACTAAGTTGTCTTGCTGCTTAGTGTCCATATCTCACTACTATAAATTAAAACTGGATGAAGAACCGTCTCACACATTATTGGTATCTCTCTAGTTTGAAAAACTTTCCTGAGCGACTAGTAACACTTATTTTCATTCTTGATTCCCACCTTTATTTCGTATTCTATTTGGTTAGTTATCTTCCGTTACAATTGTACCGAGTAACTTTCAATTTTTGGTGCCCTCAAAGTTGAACACTCGTCTTTTTAGGTCTTAACTGGTCGTTAAGACCAGTTATGGTTTCAGTTATGGTTTCATCTACCATTCCTTGATGAAAGTATGTATTTTGTTTTACTGTTGATAGCCCTGACTTCCTAGATACCTCTTTAATTAATATACATCAACAACTAAAATATATTTATTTACTTTTAAAAAATACTATACAAGAAATAAATAAAGTTCTTTATTAACTACTTTTCTTTAAATGGCTGTCGAAAAAATGCATTAAGTCAAAATTGTGCATTTATCAGTGAAGCATTTTTTGACCCTTTAGGACCTTTTAAAACTTTATCTAGTGAGAGCGTGCAAAAATTGTTTTTCGTAATTAAATATCTGAAACCAAGCTTTGGATGTCAACCATGCGCCCGGTTATCTAAGAATTTGTTTTCTGTTTTATAGTTATTATATCTCTTTTATTTTTTTAAACTGAAGACAGACTTAATTATTTTACAAGAGCTTAAAAAACAATCTTACGAAGAAAAAGAAGCTAGAAAATGTACTGGTAAATCAACGGAATCTGATTCTTCTAACTCCAAAGACCAAAGTCTATGTACTTTTAATCCGAATCATTACAGTAAAACGGAGCAGGAAGCTTATCCTGATAATGAATTAACCTTTGATGAAGAGGAAAAAAGAATGTTTATTTTTGGAAAGGATGACAACAGGTGAGATAAGACGGACTTCAACTGATTTCCCAATTAAAAAAATTATAATAATATGTATAAACTGAGAACACTAAGGTAATATATGGCTGATGAAGAATTATAGTAATAACGTAATAAAAAAACATGTATATGTTTTTTAACATATAAAATACTTCGTATTTTTCCTAATATAAAATAAAAAATTAATGTACTCTCATAAGGTAAAGAAAACTTTAGTGGTTGAAAAAATCAACCACGCGCCGGCAACGTGACTCCAGTAGGCGCGCCCGGTTGGGGGTTAATCTCACTTCATTATATTTAAACAGAGATAAAACGTTAAAAATCAATACCAATTGATACTAACTTTGATAAGGTAATTGAAAATCTGTGCAAAATGGCTGGAAAACTGATATTTTTTCTCAGTAATTTAAATGTTTACAGTAACCTTGCAAGAGGGGTGTGTACTTCAATATATGTACCTGCACCATGCATCTAGCATATTACTTGTATCCATTATGTTTTAAGTGTTATATAAAATATCTACGAATTTGAAATTATTTACATTCAGTTTTTAGATAAATATGGCGTAGAACTCCAGATTTTTCTTCCTTTTTTTTTTAATAGTTTTCTCTACTAGATTATTTCTGGGGGAAAGTTCTTCTCCCCAAAGTAGTTAAATCACATTGATAACGGCCATTTAAGAAATAAGGCCCCTTCCTAATCCAGTCTGACGTTTACCTTTATCAACCAGTTGAAAACGAATTGCAAATATGGACTTGGCTGATTTTGGAATTCTACGCTTCTAATATTGAATTGATACAATTAATAACATCAACAAAAAAGAAAAGAAAAATTAGAAAATAAATCTCATTCAAATTAAACATGAGATTTTTCAGAATGTTTATAACTTTTAGAATGAAAAATTTTCTGAAGTACTTACGAGTATTTACTGAAACTCCAGACTTTACATCTGACGAAAACACAAATTTTGTCAACGTAAACGTCAAGTGATTACGTAATAGATAAGTGATTTCATTATTAATTCACGTCTAATTCACATCAAACATAAATTTATTCATGTAATTAGTCACTTAAAATTTACGTTAAAAAAAAAATTAGGTTTTAGTCACTAGCCCAGTGAATTTCAGTAAAAAGGTATGGGTACTCTTATATTATTCTAACATTAATGCTGAATAAGCTCCTGGTAGGTTGCTTTTTTTGAAAAACGATTTTGAAAAGATAAAATACACTGAACTTAATTTATACGTGGATATGTCTTTTGTCTGGGTGTCTACACTTTCTTGGTGTGAGGTTTTTTTCACATTCACTTTGACACTGTAAGAATAGGTTAATACATATAAAATTTGTCGCTAGGACCTACCGCTTAGGAGCTAAATTAGTTTGAGTGAAAAAAAGTATTGTTTGCTTTTATTTTATCTGTTGGGATTTTTCTTGGCACGCTCTAGCTCGGTAGGTTTTGCTTGGATAGAACATTTGACAATAGTTTCTCGATTTGAAATTTAATAGAAAATATTTTTGTTCTATAACATTTGTCGCTAGAACTTACCGTTTAGGAGCTATATAGGTTTGAATGAAAAAAGTCACGATTGAAATCGCTATTTTCTCACAACTTTTTTTATTTCGAATAATCGTTGTTTGTTAATTTAATTTAATCAATAATTTAAGTAATTAGATACTTTTAATTCTAAAATGTAAATTAGGGAAAGTAGTAGATCATAGATAGACTCATCTATAGTTTTTACCAGTCAGGGAGAAATTGAGTTTTTTATACCAATGATATTTATTTTACCTAAAGGCCACTATAGAGTTTTATCTTCTAAAAATAAGGAATAAACAAGGGTCGCAAATTTCCGCGATAGCGAGAGAGGTTAGGTCCGGTAGAGGCTAGAGATAGTCATCGATGAACTATCGTTTTCGCATGCACGCCTTGCATTTCAGATGTGTTAAGCATTCTCTAAGGCGCCTGTTTCCTCGACGCATTATCCGTAACCTGGTTCCCAATTACTTCATTTAGTTGGCGTTTTCTCTAATTATCTGATCCAATCGATTTTTCTATAGCCAAGAGGATACAGCCATTTAGACAGGAAAGTTGAAATCCAAGAAAGGAGTTTGAAAATATTATGAATATGCAGTGCCTTACTTTGCTGTCATTAAGTGTCACCTGGAAACATCATTAGGAATGAGAATGGTGAAATGCAAGGCTGCACAAAATGTTTTGCACAAAAACCTCTTGAAGAGAATAATATAAGTTGGAGGATGAAGATTCTATTATAAAAGCGACAATTCAAAGATAATTTATTTACTTATTTTTAGCTTTTTATTGAAAATTACAACTGTATAAGATATAAAATAAAAAAGCCTCTCATAAATGATATGATAATGCTCATAATAACATGTCAATTGCTTGCTAAGCAATTACCCATTGGTAGCACTATATTAGAATGTTTTAAGATCATCTTTTCCGATGCCTCAGAGGGTTATCGCATTAAGATCTTTATGGATAACTTTGTTTGTGACAAATTAAGGAGCATTGAAGATATTTTGGATTGTGAGGATTAAACCTTCAGTAGTGGCGAAGGGAGCAAAGTGACACCTTCCACCAAATACTCTAAATTATTTTTTACCTGAAAAAATTTAGAAGGCCGCCGTGGTAGGTGTTCTTCTAAAAAACCCTCTCCTATCACCTCAGTCCTTTTTAGACAAATAACATGAGTTTGTTGTCAGTTATTCCACGATTGTCTTACAAAAAGTGCCCACCATGGTAGTTTTGCTCCCCACACCACCTCTACCCTACTTTTGAATTGTGCTTTTTATTTGGTGAATATTTCACGTTGTGTTGTTTTATTTCGTTTATATTTTTATTACCATGAAATAAAGCTAGAAAGAAGGGATTTACTTAAACAATCATGTTTTGTACTTAAAAAGCCGTATATTGAAAGTAAGAGAACTCTTAGGTATTCATATAAGTTTGATGAAAGTTATTCAAATACAATTTGAAAAAAAAAAAAAGTTCTAAAACACCTCATAAACTAACAACTTCGGGCAGGAGAAAACTATGCCATTTTTGATTACAAAAAATTAAACGCCAAAACCACAAAAACATTGTGGTTATAAAAATAAATATATAATGTTTTGTTTATTTTCAAATTTTCAATATTTCATTTGGACTGATCCCCTATACATTAACAAATACAATAGATGTAATGGCACAAATTGATCAATGATAGGTGACCAAAAGCAGCCTGACCTCGCAGAAGGAATTAATATATTAATACTTGTCATTTGATGATCATCTGAGAGGTTCTAAAGAAATATTTGTAAGTGTGTCCAGTACCTGTTCAACACTACAAGCCTCCAGCTTCTATACCACAACATCATAGCTTAAAGTCAGACACATTGTTAGTGTTGTTGGTTTTCTTCTTGTCAAGAGGCATTCAGCTATCAGCTGAATCATCTCTCTCTCTTTTTTTTTTTTTAACTTATTTTTTTTACACGGGTAATTAGTTTCATGTTGCACTTTTGAGATATAGTTGTTTCAAATAAATTAATGTTTCAATAAATACACAAGTAATATTCACAGGGAATGGAAAAGATGTACCTGCAATTTCTTCTTCAACATCAATGAACATATAATGAAAGGTCTGCCTCAGGAGAGACGGAAAATACCCTTCCCTCAGCAATGTTGATAAGATTGCAAGAAATGAAACCGACTCTACTGTTGAATCAAAGGAAAATGGATTGTCTGTAACAGAAACAGGATACTCTTTGTAAAATATAAAGAAAAAAGATACAACCTTCATAATGTACAAATATCAACATTGTGCACACTGTTTAAGCTTAGGTGCACATTGAATCTTTGTTTGTACTTATGGTTGTAATGATGAAAAAGATTGAAAAATTATTTTATATTCTTCCTTCAGAAAAATAACATTTGCAACATAATTAATGTGGCATCATGACATCCATGACTAGAAATTTAAATATTTCAATCATTTTACCAATTAATTAGAATATTAGTAATTGTAATATTGTTTGCATAATCGGTCAGGATGGAAGAGACATCTCACAGATAATATGTGTCAACTTATGCTCCATATAGAGGTGCAAATAATGGAGTTTTCAATAACTTAACAGCTGATCTCTAGTCCAGTCTACCTATTTCATTTGCTTTATTATTTTATTTTTTTCCATTATTGTTTTCCCCTATTTTTTTTTTATTTATTTATTTTTTTTTCAGTACCTATACAATCTATCTTGATTTTTCTTTAGTATTCAATGGGTGAACTTAATTGAGATGAATAATGAGCGGAATTGAAAGTGCAGTATTAAACAAATTTTGAACATTGATAATTTACTACTTATGAAGGTTTAGATTTGTTTTATTTTGAACATAAAACACAAGATGAGGGTGTTACTTTAAATTTGTAACATATGACTTTTATCCACTCATGTCTTGCACAATGATAATGCATTTGTAAATTAGCATAATATATGAATTAACTATCCAAAAAATAAAAGAAACCATTCTTGGTTTTAAAAACAGACAGACAGCTAAACTAAAGAATATTTTACAAGTTCCAAATAGTCTCTCTAGAGGCCAGCACCATTTTAAGAAAATTCAGTAAAATAATAGTTCATTATAATGCAAGGAGAGGCCAACACTATTGGACCAAGTTTAAATTTCCATTTTTTTTTTTTTAATACTTATTTTATTTTATTTTTTTAAATGTACATTGATTCATTATGCCCTTAAAAGGTATCATATTTAAAATAGTATCTGCAAAGTACCATTCTGTCAAATGCTTTGATGTAATTTAAGATAATATAATTATTATTACTAGTATTTTAAATATTCTTTTAGTGGTGATGTACCTCTTAGATTAAGATGATAAAATATTAAAATGAGAAAGGAATAACAAATATAAATTAGAATAAAGTCCTAAAAAGGAAATTAGCCCTTCAGTCAGTTCGATTTTGAGCAAAAAACAAAGATGAAAAGAAAAAAAAAAGAGATTGAAAGGTTTGAAGCTTGTCCTAAAATTTGATACAACAATAGTTCATTGACTAAACAGGGTTTTCCAGATGATCTTTTTGTTTAATCATTTAATGGGTCAGTAAATCAGAATGAGTTGGTTCCTGTAGTCATTAATGTTCTCTTTTGAAGTCTATCCAATGCCAATGAAATCTAGATGTGAGTGGTTAAGTGCCTGGAAGTCTTACTCTTCTAACCACTGTAGTTTTAGTTTGGTTCACTAGAGGTCAGCACTATCTAGCCTCTTAAGGTAATGCAAGAGTTGAGCTCCTGTGATCTCTAAAACTCCTATTACAAACTAAAATTTTCTAGGAAAAAAAACAAAATCGGTAGGCGATTTGTTTGAGTGAAATTGCATTTAAATAAACACTTAAAATAACCATGAACATGCAAAATACATGTTAGTGCAGTCCTTTAATTTTAATTGCATTTTCATAAAAGTAACAACAATAACATAATATTCACCCCAAAATTAAAAAAAAAATGGGCACACCAAAATAATTAATTATTAATATGCATAAAATTCAATCAAGTTATGGATTTAATTTTCATAATCAAATTCCTAGTAAGCCATAACAATATAGTATTTTAACTAACTAATGAGAACAAGATCAGGATAGTTAAGTACATCTAATTTTGTAAGATAAAATATAATTTTCAAGAGAAATTCGAGTTAAGTAATTTTTACCAGATGGTGGTGGCCTCTGGTGGCAATAACTACTAACTCTTCCTGTACCTAGGTTTCTAATTTAGTGCTGGGCTCTAGTGGCCTTATTTTGAACTATAGTTAATTTATGCTGTTTTATGTTGACAAAATGCAAACCATACTTCATCTTTCACTCATAATTTTTTATCATTAATATTATTATTATTTTATACATTTGTATTATAGCAGCATATCTCTCAATTTATTTATTGGCATATTTAAAAAATTGGTGCAAAGTTATTTTATTAAACTGTAATGTTACAAAATTACAAATTACAAAAACACAACACCATTGTCAGAAAGTATGGCTGTGGCACGTCCTGCTCTGCCCTCTATGTTATGCTTGGGTTAAATATAGAGTTGTAGTTGAACCTTCAATGTGTGTGTTTCGGTAGTGAGCCGGTTGTTTCTTTTTTCCCTGAGTCAGAAAAACTGACAGGTTATGGGCCCAGATCATTGCCCAGTTAATTACTCTGGTTAATTAGTGCTAAGAGTGAAATGTGTTGAAATTGAAATTTGGGAATTTAAAGCATTAAAGTCACTAGTAGAAAATGGCCGTCAACAATTCAATAGTTTACCCGCAGCTTCATGATACAAATTTTAAAACCTGGAAGTTTCGTTTAAACTCATTGCTGAATGAGTTAGAAGTTAAAGAAACTATTGAAGATGGATAGGCATCGGAGACCGATGAGGCCAAGAGAAAAGACAAGAAGGCGATGAATATTATCATCAATTGTGTTGCCGACCGCCATATTGATTACATTAGCAGTGCGAAATCGGCCAAGGAAATGATGGCATCGTTAACTAATGTTTTTGAGAGGAAGAGTATCTCGAAACTTCTTACGAGAAAAAAGCTATTAACTCTGAAATGCACGACAAGTTTGCAGGAGCATTTCAATAAATTTGACGCCATAGTCAGAGACATTGAATCCATGGGATCCAAGATGGAGGAAGATGATCGCGTCTGTCATCTTTTGTTAAGTCTCCCTCATAAATTTGAGCAAATTGTGACAGTGCTTGAAGCTATGGATAATGACCTTACATTGGATTATGTAAAGTCAAGGCTTTTAGATGCAGAGATAAAAGAAGAACCTAAAGGTGAATTATCCAACGATATTTCTACTGTTAAAAAGGTGGAGCCAACTCTCCAAGAATTCCCAGAGAAAGAAATTGAAGAAGAATGTGAGGTTAGATTAACCAATTCTTGGAATACTACAGAGAAAGAAGTACCAGGGATAGAAGAACTACCTGTAAATGAAACAATTAAGAAAAATAATAAGGTAAATAATAAGCATGGAACAAGTGAAAATAATAATTGTGAAACAAAAAGTAAGAGATTGTATGAAAAAGTAAAATACATTGAAGATCTTTATAGAGAAGAACTAGGGAAAATGTTCAAAAGAGGGAAGGAAATTACAAGAAAGCTACAAGTAGACAAAATAATAAAAAGGAATTATTTCACAAATGGAAATTACTGGACTCCCATAGATGTACGTAATTATCTGACGGGGAAGGTCAAGAAAAAAATTATAATCTTTGACAATGCCTATTGCAAATTTGGTACCGATCCTGATAATGTTTATGGAAAAAGACTATTTTTTAGAGATCTTTTAGTTTATTTTATAGACTCTTCTTAATTCATTTTTGTTTTAATGTATACATTTAAAAATATGCATTTGTGTTGAGACAATTTCAACTATAATGATAGAAAATATCTTGAAATTAAAGGGGAGTGTCAGAAAGTATGGCTGTGGCACGTCCTGCTCTGCCCTCTATGTTATGCTTGGGTTAAATATAGAGTTGTAGTTGAAGCTTCAATGTGTGTGTTTCGGTAGTGAGCCAGTTGTTTCTTTTTTCCCTGAGTCAGAAAAACTGACAACCATAATACATCAACACAAATTTATTTAGTTCTTAAATGTGGTGTGTTGGAAATATTGAATATTTTTTTTTTTTTTTTTTTTTTTTTTAAGATTTGAAAGTTCTTTGAAAATTGTTTAAAATATTGAAATTTTTTAATAGTATATTTATACAATATTTTTTTCTAAAAAAATCATTCTTTCCAGATTTTTTGACATAGTAAAATATTCTGAAGATGGGTTTTCCCGATATAATGTATTTTTAATTTGCTTTTTTATTTTCAATCAATAAAGTAGGAATGAATCCTAAAATTAAGTTAAGACTATCAATAAAAAATAAACTTCCATGTAAATGTGCGCTGCTCATGTTTGGAAGCAGGACCAATCCCAGGTCTTTTGTATAAATAGTGCTGCTGATAACAGTGGCTTTAAGGGATAGCAAATATTTCACGTTCATAGCACATCCACTGATAATAGTAAGAAAAATTACCAGTTTGGATTTGCATTGGTGCCTGCAAAATTAAAAAAAAAAATTGAACATCGATATGAAATTGAATGCTTAAGTTCCTACAACATTGTGGACCCACGTTATGAACCTTAGCCTTCCCACTCAGGCTAGAAGAGGTTGATTACCTGTAGGATAACCAGTCCCACTGGTCCTTACTGAATATAATGACATATAAGTTGTAATAAATAAGTGAAAAGAGGAAAAATAAGAGATCATATTAAGGTTTAAAATTCAGTCAAAACTCAGTTACCTTTATTATTTCTTATTCTTTTTTTAGAGGAGCACTGAGAATGAAAAAAAGAAAGAAATAGAATTGTAAAAATTCTTCTTATTACAACTCTCTGAGATTAGTCTGAGTTAAGGGAGCTGGAAGAGATATTTAATCCTCTAGCAATACAGTGCTTGGAGATGAAGTAGAATTTTTGGTAGAAATAAGTTCACAATAAGCATTTTTGTTGCATAATGAAATTTATTGATAATATCTGACATCGAAAAAAACCATTTAACAAAAAAATGCCATCGAATTGTGAATTTTCCAATAAAAAAAATTTTTAAAAATGGCCAGAATTTTGTATATATTAGGGCTTATATCTTACAATCTTCAAAATCGAGAAAAAATTCTGTAAAAAAAGACTTGTACACATACTTAATGTTTTTCAATGAGTACCTTTTTATTTAGTTTAATTTTTGTTTTAATTTAATTTTTGAGTTTTGTTTATTAAAGAAAAATGAAAAACATTGATCACCTGATTTTAATATCAATATTAAAAAGGCCATATATAGAATTATATATTGTTTCAAGTTAATCATTCAGTACTTAGAATCAATAGTAGCCCATTCCTTGACCAATACAAAATATAAAAGTTTTAAAAACATGTACCCATAATTCACACACACACACACACACATATATATATATATTTATTTATTTATTTATTTATATATGTGTTTAATTTGTTTTAAATGTTTATGGCAAAATATATTATAAAATTAATATTGAAAGTTAGCTCATAATGAAATCGGTAATTTCTAGGAAATATTTTTCAGATAGTAGGCCAACCAAAATCTTTTATATTTTTTGTAATCATTTCGAAGACTTTTTATAGTCTGAAGTATCAAAAGGAATACAAGGACTAAACAATGACTTTGCAGAAAATGGTTTTAGTGGAAAACGAGAGAATGGAGTGAAGGGCAGCTCCTTTGAAGCAGTAATAATGCAGTTTGTTTATAAAGCAGGAATATATCGACAATGGCTGATTAACTACTCTTTTATTACATTGTTTTGCTTATTTTATAAATTATATTGCACATTTATTTCTAATGTAAGGTAACTCAATAACCTGAATTAAAAATATGTAAAATTTTCAGTCTTGTATAAAATTTCGAAAGTTTACCTGAATTATCTTTTGATTTGCAATGAGATGTACTAGGTGGGATATGTATGAAGTTAATTAAATACATGTTTGACATTCCATACAAGAATATTGAACTTAAACATGATAATGTATAATTATCATAAATAATGATAATGATAATAAACTTGAGAAATACATGTGTGATATTGGGATCTAGACAAATATTGAGCTATTACAGTTGTTAGATTAGCAAACCTCAGTAAAGGTTCATTTACAAGTTTTAAAAAGAGATGGGATACAAAATTAAAAAAAAAAAATGTGATAACTTAGCTGAAATATAGTAAAGATTTCAAACATGTACTTGCATAATAAATTAAATTTTTTTAGAAAATAAAATAACAGTATTCTGAATAATGTAGTACATGTTAAATTAACTCCTCATACTTGTAGAATTCTCTTTACTCCTATTTAATAAAGTTAAAATCACTTCTTTTTTTTTTTTTTCAACTGTCCTGTTAAAGTGCTGTAAATTAATTTTAAATCAATTTTGACCATTAGTTTCTCAACTTGCTTCCCACGCCATTCCTGATAATCCTCCGAGGCGTATGAAAAGAAGATGTCCTTGAGATCTTTTATTGTAGAAATTTTATTGAAGTGCTACTGATGAGTAGTTCTTTTAAAGTTTTGAAATGTTACTGTAATCGTTATCAGCTCATTTACTTGATGTATATACTTGTACAGTTGTAAATTTCAATAAACTGATATATATATAGGTAAAAAGTTTTAAAAAATCAATCTTGAAAAAAAATAAATGAATAAAATTGTTTTTTTTTATTATTCTTAGCTCTTTATTTTATTTATTTGTTTTTCTATCAAAAATACTTCAATTACAGTAGAGTGTTGATAATTCAAACTAATGTTGTTTTGTATGGTTCCAATAATCAAAAATTCGGATAATCAAAATTCATAAAAAAAAATTATTATGTGTAAACAGCATCTTCCCACAGTTAACTTTTTGCTGTATTCAAAGTTTTAGGACTCAAACTGCCCGTCTCACTGTACAGATTATGAGGTACCTGATTTATAATTATTTTTGTTTTCCGTTATTGATGATTACCAACCTTGAAATCTGTTACTAATGTCTGATCTGATTCACTTTTTCTTAGCCATGTAACGATTTCCATTTTGTCTTTAAATGAAAAGAGCTCTTGTATCCTTTTTGTTAAAATGGATGATGACATATAGTTTTTAAAACAAAATGTGATCACAAAGGTGATGTATACCTCACAAAGAACAATTTAAGACTTAAGGTGAGATCAATCACCAACCAAATGGTTACGAAAATGTTGAGAAAAAGAAATTAAATGATCTAATTAAGTATACAGTTCTTAGTAAACAAAATTGTAGGTTCATTTTTTTCAGTTTCTGTGAAATAAATTGAGCTTCCCTTATAGACAATCATGGTAAAAATAATTTTAACAATACAAATACATAAGTAATTAGATAATCAATTTAATTAAAATTGCATTCCAAAAAAAAAGGTCCCTTTAATTGAACGTTCCGATAATTGTTCGGATAATCGACGCTGCACTATATTCTCATCCACCTGAGGTCAAAAAACTACGTACCTGATCTTTCTCACCTAGGTCTCTATAGGTTAAATTAAAAAAAACCAAAACGACCTAAAGTATTCCAGAACTATTGTTGTTTATAAAATGTCTTCTTCATAGTTTAAATTAAAAAAAAAAAATAAAAAGAAAAGAAAATATCTAAAATTAAAATATTTTAGTGATAGGCTATTAAAATTTATTAAATAGAAAAAAAAATGAAGTACGGCCAGCGTCAGTCTTCTAACATACGAAGTAGGTCAAGGACAACTTCTTGTGGTTGTCGAGACCTAGGTCCGTAACACCACAAGAAGTAGGAGCAGATAATACTCAACACAAATGTAAATATTCTGTAATACTTCCTTTCAATTGAGGAATTTTTACTTTAAAACTTCCAAATTTTCTCAATTCTGATCAGATACTTTCCATTTTGTTTTTTAAAATAGCTGGTTCATTTGATTCAGATGAAACAATGAAATCTCTGATCGGATTATTAGTTTTGGAGTTATAGCGAGACATGTGCCAAACGTTTTTTCATTCTGTATATATTTTATTGAAATAAATGTACAATCTGCCTCAGTAGATAGCGATAGGTACAGGGATACTAATATATTTAATCATACCATATATAAAAACACACCCACATTTTGTTCAACCAAAAAAAAAGAGACCTTTCGCGCTCCCCCCCCCCTTCCTGTTCCCAGGTCCGAATACTCCAGGACTTTTAGTATGTTTACTTTCCAACTACACTGAACATGTTTCCGAAGAAAAACCTTGAATTACAGAAAACGCACTCTATAATCCTTTATTGACTGGACTACATAGACTTATAGAAGGCATTGAGTTTCAAGAAATAGGACTAGGTACTGCTCAATTTAAGCATAAAACATTAAAATTGGTGTAACTTTTGACAGAATAAGGATAAAAGATATGGAGGGAAGTTTATCAGAGAACGTGAGGCGAAAATCGCTCTTTTGCAAATTGACACATTTTCCTAGCCTATACAGGGTGTCCCGAATTTAAATGGCAAAACTTCAGGAACTTATAGGGGACCAAAAAACTAAGACAAAAAGTCCTTTAGAGCTTTGCTCGTTTCTGCTTAGTTTTAGAGAAAATCGCAAAAAAAGAAACAAAACAAGTTTTCATTTTTATGCTTATTTATTTACATTTAACTTTATGTTATGTATTTTTTAATGTAAGTATTTCTTAAAATCTTGTCCCCTTGCACCAATGCAAGCATTACATCTAGCACTCACTTGATAAATTGCAACTAAACATTGTTCTGATGATATTTGGTGCACTGCATCTATGATTCGGTCTCTTAATTGTTCTCTTAAGTCGATTGAAACCGAATAAACTTTCTGCTTCAAGGTTCCCCATACGAAAAAATCCATTTGTGTCATATCAGGTGATCTGGGTGGCCAAGGTACTACTCCTCCACGTCCAATCCATCGTTGTGGATAATTTATATCAGGCCAAGCTCGAGCAACTTTGCTATAATGAGCTGGACATCTATCGAGTTGGAACCACATTTGAATCCGCTGCTGTAAGGGAATGTCATCTAAATAATTAGAAAAGTCGTTCTCCAAAAAATGTGTAAATGTGACACATTTCAATCTTCCAGGTAAAAATTATGATCCCACCAGTAATCCGTTCTAAATTCTAAGCCAAACGGTAATAGCAAATTCATGCAGAAACCTACTCTCTCTAATAGCTCTGGGATTTTCAAAAGCCCATGCATGATAATTTCTTTGATTAACTATTCCTCCTCTTGTAAAGGTAGCTTCATCGGTCCATATAATTTTTAATAGAAATAAATTATCATCGCGAATTGTGTCAAGAACCAGTTACTAAAATTCAATCTCTTGACATAATCTTGAGGTAATAAATTCTGAACTTTTTGAAGATGGTATGGGTATCGATTATCACCTTTCAAAGTTCGCCATATTGCTTGCCGCGATATTGCTAATGCAGCTGATGCTCATCGGATGCTAGTCTTAGGATTGCTATCGAAGTGGTGTTGAACACAATTTCCTTTCCGATAATCTGCTCTTATTGCTGCCTGGAATTGGTCGCCTTCATTACGTATTAAGAATGACCCAGTCTCTCGTAGTCTATTAAAAGTTAACGAAAAGATTCGTCGATTAGGCACTCTTCTATTTGGAAATTGGCGCGCATACTCCCGCACCGCTTCTAAAGTATTACCGTTACAGAAACCATACACAAAAATCATATCAGCGTATTCAACATTAGAATATGTATGCGGCATTGTGGCTGATTTTTTTTTTTTTTTTTTTTTTTTTTTTTTTTTTTTTTTTTTTTTTTTTTTTTTTTTTTTTTTTTTTTTTTTTTTTCTGATCTCTCAGAAAACTAAAACAGAAAAACAAAATGAAATTAGTAAACCTATATCTACAGGGCATAGCACATAGGAACGATACCTTTTTCGCCTTTTTCTACCATGGGTATTGGAAGGTGTAATGAGATGGTGAATTTTGGAAGTTGTTGCGCCTGATTGGCTCGAAATAATATATTCTGGAGTTGAGGGGCCTCCGCTCGATGTATATGAAAATAAGATAATAATAAAATTAATAATAATGATAAAATAATGGGATAGATAGAAAACGAAAGAAGAAGAAAGTTATAGACAGAAGAGAAGAGAGAAAGATAGATGAAAGGGAGTAGTCTATATACATATATACAGGTTTATGTGATAATGTGGACGGGATTGATAATGTGGACAGGTGTGATTCAAGTTTCATGCCTAGGTATGTTAGGTGTTGTGATGTTTTGATTGGCTGACCGTTGAGAGTGAGCTGTTTCTGTGGTGTTTTCTTGTAAGAGAATGTGATAGCGTCTGTCTTTTGTGTGTTGATGTGAATGTTGATGTCGTGTAGCTGTTCTGTGATCAGTTGGGCTGCCTGTTGGGCCTTGCGCATTGCGTGTTTCGCATTCATGCTCGCTGAGTATACAGCAATGTCATCAGCATATGCGGCTATCTGGACTTTGTCCAGCTTCTGTCCGACTATATGAGCCGTGTAGATGTTGAATAATATGGGCGCAAGGACCGAGCCCTGAGGTACACCGCAGGTGACTGGTCTAGGGGCGGATATGTCATTTCTAACCCGAACTGAGAAGGTTTGGTTAGTCAGGTAGCTACCAATAATGTCGACCAGTTGGTCTGGAAAGTTCAGGAGCCTAAGTCGATTAATGAGGATTGGGTGTGACACAGAGTCAAACGCTTGGGTGCAGTCGAGAGATATCATTGCTGTGGCAAGGTTCCTATTGAGGTTAGAAGCAGCATCAAACTGCAGTTTTGCTACATGGTGATAGCAGCTAACTCCACGCGAAAAACCTGTCTGTTCAGGCGGGATAACGTCGTGTGTGTCGCAGTGTTTTCGAAGGTGTATGAGAATAAGTTTCTCATATATTTTTGAAATGTGACTGAGGAGACTGATGGGCCGGTATTCTTCGGGTACAGTGCCTCTTTTGCGGGGTTTTAGGAGTGGAACGACAATAGCATGTTTCCATTCCGTGGGGAAATACCTGAGGCGGGTGCACGAGTTATAAATGTTGAGGAGAAACATGTGGGCTTTCCTAGGTAAAAATCTGAGAAGGACATATGATATGTTATCTTGTCCTGTGGCTTTGTTTCCCCTCGTGTTTCTAATGGATGCAGTCAGGTCTTTATACGACGAGAAAAGAGGGTTCTGAAGAGGGTCTGTCTGGGGGATGTGGCTGTAGATTGAGTCTGTGCGTGAAGCGTCTCGTTCTGTGTAGTAGTCTGATAGTACTGTGGCCTGATCTGCTGGAGTAAGGAGTTCGTCGCCCCGGGTGATCTTCACCGATTTTGACTTGGTGTTGTGACTTCGGACTAATTTCCAGAAGTTTTTGTGGTCGTAATGAGTGCGGCGAAGTTGTTCGTGCCATAAGGACGCCTTCCACTGCGACATGAGGGTGCTAATCTGTCGTGTGAGACTGTTTATGATAGGTCTGTATGTTGGGTCTTGTGTTCTGTACCATATGTTTTTAATGTTGTTTCTTTGTTTTATGAGTGTGAGTATGTGCTGTGGTGGTTTGCGTAGGTGAATGGGTGTAGGGTTGAATGTTGGTATAGATGCTGATGCTGCGTCGTGTGTATTATGTTTTCGAGTGTGTGTATGGCTGTGTCAATATCTGTTGTTTTGTGGAGTGGGGTGATGGTGGGTGTGTTTTTGTATATGTGTGATTTGTAGAGTTTCCAATCTGCATGTTTAAAATCGTATCTGGTGTGAGTGGGTGGTGTTACTCCAGTGTGACGTCCTAGTTCGTATAGTACTGGTATGTGATCGTTGTTACTGAACTCTATGGTGCTGCAGTTGGTGAATCGGTGTGGCTGTTGTGTGAGGAGTAGGTCTAGTGTAGAGGTGTATGATGGATTTGAGTGCTGTCTGTATGTGTAAGCGTCTGGGTGAATAACAGTGTATTTTGTTTTAGTGAGGTGGTTTCCTTGTGCGTTGGGTCTAGAACAGTTTCATGCATGGTGTCTGGCGTTCAGGTCACCTACTACTATGTGTTGTCTGTCTGTTTCTGTGTTCTTCAGAAAAGTCTTAAATGTGTCTAACTGTCCTTTTGGGCTTCTGTAGATGCATGTAATTTTGTATGTGTGTTTTAGTTTAACTTGTATGGTGATGGCTGTGTGTGTTTGTCATCGTGTAATGTTTTCCTGTCGATTAGCCGTGAAGGTATGTCATGTCGTACTAATAGTGCGACGCCTCCTTGAATAGGCGAGTCGAGTCTGTATGTGATGTAACCTGTAAAGTATACTGGTGTGTGTCTGGAGTTTTGTGTCCGTCAGTGCTACAACGGTTGGGCGGTAATCAGCCAATAGGGTTTCCAGCTCAAGCTTACGCTTCATGAGCCCAGTAATGTTATAATTCAGGATAGAATATCTATCCATGGCGAGCTGAGAGTTGGGTAATCATGACATTCACAGATGTCATGAGGGTTCTGAACATTTCCTTCATGTCGTTATTGTTTGTGATAAACATCTCCTTCATGTCCTTAAACATGTCCGTCATCTGCTGTATTCAAGTCGGTTCGTTGTGTTGTGGTGAGGGTTGGCTGGGTTGTGGTGTGGCTGCACTACAGCGGCCGGCATAAGTAGAGGGGCCTGAGGTGGTGGGGGCTGAGGGAGCGTTCCTATTGGATGGTTCAGCGACCAATGAGGTTTGCCGCTTTTGGGGTTTTTGCTGTAGCTTAGTTTTCATCAGCTCCAGCCTAACTTCGCAGTTGCGATAAGAGGCCACATGAGGGCCACCGCAGTTCTTGCACTTGGGGGGGGGTTCAGATCTAGTGGGGCAGTCCTTCACCTCGTGGTTGCCTGCACACCTGACGCATGTGATAATGCGCCCACAGTAGTTTTTTTAGTATGGCCATATTCCTGGCAGTTAAAGCACTGTCTGGGGCCATTTAAATTTCTCAGTTTTTCAACTGAGAATCTAATATGATCTATTGATCTAATAGATTTCAGGGACTCTAAAGTTGTTGTGTGGTCAGTGGTGACCACGATGTGTGAAAGTTTAGGAATTATAATCCTAGAAGGAAGCCAAAATGTAAACAAATAAAAGAATGTAAAGGATAACATTAAGTGTTTACATATCTCACTGCCTAGCCTGACGAACTTTGAAAGGTGATAATCGCTACCTGTAACATTTTTGTTTTGTTTCTTTTTTTGCTATTCCTTAAAACTAAGCAAAAACGAGCAAATCTCTAAAGGACTTTTTGTCTTAGTTTTTCGGTCCCCTATAAGTTCCTGAAGTTTTGCCATTTAAATTCGGGACACCCTGTACACTGGCAACGGGACGGAATATGAAAAAAGAGTATAGAATATAATTTGTAGAATTATATAATTTATATAATTTGTTCAATTTAGTAAATACTTGTGTTTTGCGTCCGACCTGCCATTTTTGAAACAGACCTGAAAACGCCAGGACTTTTAATATGTTAAATTCTTAACTACCCAGAAATGTTTCCCAAGAAAAAACTTGGATTACAGACAACGCACTCTACACTCCTACATTTTAGGCTTTCATTAACTGGACAATTTCCTGGATTAATTGCTTTTTAATGTACAGTTGTACATTTAGACAGATTTAATTTTTTTTTTTTTTGTTTTATTGATATTTAAAATCTTATACATATATGCAATAAGTAAATTATTGCAATAACTTGTCAATAACAAGTAAAAAACCACTCACAAGTAGAACTTCAAAAAGCTTCTACATTAGAAGGTCTCTTGGCCATCTTCTTTTCAGACACCTCATAGGATATTCGGGAATTGAGTGTGAAGCTATTTGGGTGACTAATGGATTCAAGTGGGTAGAGAGTTTATTATGAAAGGATAGTTATAAGTTACAAGGACCGATTCCGCAACATATAGAACATGAAGGTCTTTATGGATAAGTTTATTTGTAACATTATAAGATGATTTGAGGAATTTTAGGAAGTATTTAGGATTGTAAGGACTGAAAACGAGAAGAATTGGAAGATTGAGTGGAGTCCCAAGGCTCAACTCCTTGTTCAGATTGTTATAATTACCGTCACGTAAATAAGTCTTTAGTAATTTTTTGGGAGTTTTGAACGTTTGATGCAATCTGTAGTTTATTATTGTTTAAATATTATATAGACCTTATCCTCGATATGAAGTTTTGCGCTAGATCCATCTCCAAAGTCAGAATTTGAAAAAGAACAAAGGCAAAACTGTTACAATCAGTTTATTGTGCCACAAATGAAATCCTTTTTCTACATGCTACAACTTAGCTGTTTTCTTAGTGACAAATTGGTGAAATGTAGGACCTCGTAAGATTCTTATTTTTCCTCGTATAAATTAGAGTAATAAACTTGCTTTTTTGTTTTTTTTGGATGATAATAATAATTTAAGTAAATCGGTTTTATGTGTCTCCTATACAGTTGGGAAAAGTGACCTAAGATATGTGGCTGCTTAAATGACAAAATATATCTATCATATAAATAAATTATATGATATCTTGGACTACATCTGAATAAATGACTCATCTGAAATGAGCGTACAAAACGAAAAGCCGAGAACTGGCAAGACAGTTGTAAAAACTCTCACCTATTTTGTTATTCATATTAAAATTAAAAAAATAAAATATAGTTTAAAAAACTAAAAAAACAGGCTTTAATAGCGAACCCAACTAAACCTATATTAGACCTATTTTAGAAAATCTAATGATCTACAACTATTAGTAAATAACATTTTTTGATTGGATTAGCCATTTTTGTGTTATAGACATGTAGCGGTATCTATTAAAACAAATATTAGTTTTACTAATTATTTTTTGCGTTTAACGGACTACTTTTATGCGTTGTGATGGTAACCAATATTGTTTATAATTCGTTATAAAATGAGTCGCCTAATTGTAAAACGTAGCAAATCCACCGAAAATCGAAATTGAGTTTTATATACCGTTCGATCCAGCTCCTTGCCATGCAAAAGACTGACAAGGTTTTAGGTTTAAAACCGCAGGAAAAGCTGTTCAATTAAAATCACGTACTGTTGCAAAAGGGATTAAAACCATGCCTATTACAGTACCAAAAGGGAGTATCTCACAATATGGCTGTCATATTATGCATATTGTTTGTCAGATTTAGGAGACATAAACGAGGTGGAAGAAACACAATTAACTGCTTAGAAAAGTTACCTGTTATTGTGATTGTAATTACTATTGACCAGTCCATTTTTTAAATTATATTTCATTTTTTTTGTTTGTTAAACTAAACTAAAACCTAAATGTTTTGAAACATTATAAAAAAGATTTTAAATAGACATTTGTTTTGAATTTTAAAGTTACCTACTAAAAAACAGAGTCAATAATATTTTGATACTACTACGCAGTTCAATACTTTATTGTTTTTATTTTGTTCCTCAATACTCTAAAAAATAATCGCATTTGTGTAGGTAAACAAATATTTTTTAATCATAAATTGTTTTTAACCATTTTCAAAAAACTTTTACTAAACGTCTGTCTAGAAGTAAGATGAGGAATAATAATAATTTGTTTAGGAAAATGTCTATTGTCATTTCCTAGACTAGTCCATGTATGTACATATATAGTTTATTACTTTACTATCCGTTTTTATTGTTCACCAAGCTAATAAGTAACATTTTTGATATAAATCAACTCAAAGTAATTTTCAAACTGTTGCAAAACGGAGTAATTCCCTATAACTGATGCAAAACGGAGTAAGTACAGAAGAAAAACCAATTTTTAAAAAACTGGTAGCAGGGGCCCTTATTATCAACTAAAACCATCTATTATCTGCTAATTATACAAGAAAAATTACAATCTTATCAATTGGGCATCATATTGCTATGGTTTTTGGCTTCTGGTGAAAAATTTAGAAATTTGGTTTTGCTACGATTTGCAGCTGGACACCTCAAATAAAGTGTGTATTTTGTATTGTGTTAAGTTTTGAACACGTAGTTTTTGTCGAGACCTTCTGATTTACATTAATACTAATCATTCTCAACAGACTCCTAAACATAACCAAAACTAACTTTTTGAGAAAGTTGGCGAAATTCGTCTAATAATTTTCTACAGTTGATTGTGGCTGAACGCCTAAATAAAATCTCTAGACCCACAAATTATAAAATTTTAATTTTGTAAATGACACATTTTTCGATTTAAAGCATTATTGTATATGATTTTAGCAAAAATCTGAAAACAGTGCAAAAATGTTTGGGGTTTTTGCCTCCTCCCCCCCCCGAAAAAAAATTTTCAGCTTATCAAATATAGTTACATTTTCGATATTTTATTCTCAGGACCCATCTGGACCATCTGAATCATAAAACCTACTTCTCCATCTTTCGCAAGGCAGGCCCCCTTTTTGGGGGTATTGTGACTGCATTAAGTTAGAATATGAAGCTGTACAATTGTTTTATTATCATTGGTCCTTGACGAGTGTAAAAATTTTCAAGATAATCAGATAGCTGGAAATTGGTGAAAATTACAATGCAAGATTCCGTCACATACAGGTGAAGTTAATAAAAGCATATTAAAAAAAAAAGGTTTTGATTCAAAATCAGGTAAATATGAATGATCTTAAAAGATAATTTTCGTGCGTAAGTATACTGCAACTCATGACTAAGTAAGTTATATTTTCAAGCAAAAGGATAAACATAAATGGAAACATTAGTAATGGCCGGTAGCAGGTTAATCAGGATCACTCTTTCACTGTTCCGGCCTGATTGCAGTAAGCCACGATGTACCAGGAAGATTCAAATATTCGAAGAAAGGGAACTGGGCGAGTGGAAGGGGGGACGGGCCTGGAGACCGCTAGCCCGCAGTGGGCCAGTCGGCGATGGTACTCCTCATCGGGCTGCTCCTGTCCCTGCCGGCCGTCTTCGCCTGCGGCGGCTTCTTTTCCTGTTTCAAGGCCGACCTCTTCCAGGCCTTCTCCAAGATAGCCGCCTCCGACAGCTACACCTTAGTGCCTGGCCTCACCTTCGACAGGAGGAAGGATGTTCCAAGGAGTCTGGAGGCGTATCCTAGCATGTCGGACGATGTTAGCGTCACAGACGTCTATCACAACGCCGAGAGACTGTTCAAGAGTCATGATTTGTTCTGGAACGTCCTGCCAGGTGTTGACATCAGTGTATCCGAAGGGAGAGGCGGAAACTTTGTCCTAGGAGTTGAAAGATGTCACCATGAATCAGGTATGGAATTTCCTCATTAGCTGAATGCCAATTACTTAGATCTATGTTTGATATTTGTTGTTACATTAATCCAGAACATTAATATATCGCACATATTAAAAGTGACACATTTTATTTTAAAAGTGAACAATTAAAAATCGGCATAAAAATATATATATATAAAATTGCAGCCTTGCATGAAGTATCGAAAGTGTACCTGAATTATCTTTTAACCCCAACTATAAGTGAAATATATCAGGTGAGATTTGAAGTTAATTCGATATATTTTTGACATTTCATAGAAGACTACTGAACTTGAACATAATGATAACTCAAAAAATACAGAGTTTTATGTTGAATCACTTCAGAAATACATGTGCGATATATTAAAAAAAAATAACTCAGAGTCATAATATTATAATAATTTTATTTATTAATCTATTTATTAAAATTTACAACTGTATTCAAAGAGTACATCCAGTAAACGTGATAACGTTTATAGTCACATATCCATTGCTTGTAAACCAAATACCAAGTGGTAGTACTTCAGTAAAAGTTCTATATGGGAATGTCTCGAGGCCATCTTCTTTTCAGACACCTCCGGTGGTTGTCGGAAATAGAATGAGAAGCAAGTTCAGAGACTAGTGGATTTGAATTTTTATGGAGTTTACTATGAAAGGATAGGTATCTGGTTTGGGCAAAATCAGCTACACATGAGACATTAAGGTCTTTATGGATAAGTTTTTTTGTGACAAAAGTGAGCATTGAGGCGCATTGAGGATTAGATATAACCTAAAAACCTTTTTTATCATAATGAAATATTACGGTCACTTTTTCTTGTCTTATTTGTAGGGATTCCCTTATACACTAATAAATTAACTAATTAACTATCATTAGAATTCGTTATGCAATTATAAGACACAATTAAAAATAAAAGATATAATCTAAATGTTATTTTTTTTTAATACTAAAGCGCCAGATCGAAAATAACAGAGTATATTAATAAAATACATTTGGAGAGTTACAACATATGTCACAAATATGTAAGATAAAAACCTTTGGTATTCATAAAAAAGAATGTAATAAAAATAATTATAGGCTGTAACACAGTGTGTATACAATATAGACATAGAGAAAAATACACATACATTTAAAATGGCATGACTATAAAAATACACAATATTTTAAGAGTAAGATTAAAAAATTATGTTTAATTTAATGAATACATATTTGAGAAAAATACTAAAACGAAAACCAGATAGTTATTATATTTATTATACTGCTTATGTTTTTTTATTTTATTTTATTTTTATTATTTATTAAGAGCTCTTTAAAACCGTAGTAGAACATAACATTTTACTTTTATATCATATTAAAATATGTTAGGACTTTTCTTGAGAGGAGTGCATAATGAAACATACTCTCCAGGTCCTGGTACATAAAGGTCATTTTGCTTTAAATCGGTTTCTATCTTTGACTCCCTGCTTCTTTTAGAATCAGTACTACATGCAATAATATTTCGTTTTACCAATAACGATTTGATGGCATTTGCATTATATATAATAAACAGAGAAACAAATTCTAATGTACATACGTTTCTGAATCATTGACTATAGAGGAAATCTAAAATATAGATAGTATTCAAAAATTAATTAAACTATATTATTTTGTAATATGTTGTGCCATTGATTGAAAAGCTAAATGTGTTTATTTTATAGGATAGGGTTCCAAATATGGTCTTATTATGGTTCTTTTCTTAATCATTAATTCATTAATTCTCTTAATCATTAATTGAAGGTAATAATGACTAAATATGACTTGGTGGGAAGTTGTAAATCTGTATACCTTGTTATTGAGTTGATAATTATTTTCTTTTTAATGTAAAAGTGTCTAAACTATTTCTATATTTAAAATATGTTTGCGGTACTTATATAATTTAATCTTATTTTCACAAAATCCTAGTGCTGCTAGACAAAAAAGATTTGATTTATTTCGTATGTTATTTTTACAAGAAATGTCTTTTGCAAATAAATAAAAAAAAAATACTGATTGATTGCATTATATATAATAATGATAATATTAATAACAATAAGAACCATTATTTTTAACAGAGTTTTATAGAAATTAAAATTAAAAGAAACGAACACTTTTAAATATATACACGTGTTTACACCAAACAGTATCACCTTATGCAAAGATTTTGATTAGTTACTAGCCCTAATCCAACTGATCTTTGATCACTTGCTATGTCGGGCGTATTAAATTATTGGACATCCTTAATGAGTTCTTTGTTTCATGGCATAATAAAATCAATTTCGTTAATGATAAATACATATATACAAAGAGAATGAATATATTCAACATAACTACTCCTTACTGCCTTTGAGTGTGGTGGATCTTAACATTGATAATACAAAGAGTTTAACAAAATATATAAATAAATGCCTAAGATACGTCCTAACTTACATTAAACAAATATGGGAAACTAATTATTCTCAGATTCTTAAAGTGATTTTTCAAGGTAAAAACTATGAATTTACTATCACATTCTTCAATGAAACAGTTGAGGAATGAATACTTGATTTTTTTACCTTACTCGGAACCTAGAGCCGGGCTAATAAGAATACCATATAATCTAGAAGCATGTTCTGCATTCTTTTCCTGAACTTCGATCCCTAGGGATATCATCATGAATATCTCAAAATGTTTACCGATCACATTCAATTTTTTGACTGCAGCAATATTAATTAATTGGTATTACAATCGTGTTACTGCATTATTTTGCATCAATTTAAAGTTCATATTTTAAATCGTACTTTTGTTTTTCAGATCATTTCGTATAAATTGTAATAAACAACCTGAAACTCTCTGTATCTTTAAGTTAATTTAAAAAAATGGTCCGATAATGCACCTGTAGAAGCTGAAATCTAACGACGTCAAACTTCACTTGTTTGTTAAAATTTTTGTCATCACAGTTAAAGCTTTAACGACTATCGATTTTTACTTAAACCTGTTTGGGTTTATTCTTACCTGATTTTCGGTAATACAACAAGTCATACAAAGTCTTCAAACCAATGACACATAAATGGGAGATTGAATAGAAGGTGGGTGAGAGATCTACTCTCATAATCTCTTTATGATAAAGACCAAGGAAGAGTTTACGCAGGGTATTCTCCATGATGGGTTCAGATCAGCCATACCATTTGTTTGATAAATTTTATCTGTAAACAATAAGAGAATTAAAGAAAAAACAAATTAAAAAAATGGAAAAGATTGAACAGGGAAAAAATAGTGCCCTTTTAAATAAAGAAACAAAACAATCAATTTTCAGAAAATAGGAAAATTAGTTTGTCTGGAAGGATTGACCTTTCAAAAATCGATATATCCTGGCAGATCTGAAACTTATTTATCCTCTCTACCGAATAAATAAATTGTAGACAAAAATGAATAATCAAATAAATCTAAGAAAAAAATCAAAAGTTCAAAAAGAAAACTGATTTTTTTATCGGATAAGAAAAACCTTGAATTTCCAAACGGATCTTTTTCCAAATTAATCATTTATAAAAAAGTGTTAACTTTAGGCTAAGGCATTGTGTTGTTTTTTTTTACCTTAAGGATAGTCACTTTAAAAGTGACATTTGTATTTACATGCGGTTTTTTCAGTAGATCTCCAGTTGTTACTTGGTAATCAATAAAAAAAAAACGCTGTTTTGTTTTGCTTCTTCAGTTGTGTGAATTGCAATTTGAACAATAGGAGAAAACGCAGTAAAAAGAAATTTACATAGTTTAGCTGTCACAATGGTAATTGGTAGTTTTTCTTATACACAATGGCTATCGCAGTCTAATTTTCATGGTCGTCATGTGTATCTGCACCATCACTTAACAGAGATCAAATTTTAAATCCTGTATCAATGATAATAAATACTGTTAAATAAGCAATATAATTATATTCTCGCAAAAGATAAAACTTCTGTTTACTTATGCTGATTATGAAGGTTCTTTCAATGTTAAACTTTTTGAAGTCAAAGCTGGTTATGATGTCAAGCTTCAGTTGTCTGTGATCGTTTGAACCCCAGCACTTTCTTTAATAGATTGCAAATAGCTGACGAAAATGTTTCAAATCCCACTTTAGTAATTAAATTCTTTTCGAGGAAATATGATAAACCGGGTAAAAAGAAGGAATAAACGTATTAGTGAGGAACTGATAATATGCCCGTTAAGAGGAAACATGGATGGAAAACAGACAGGTATGTTGATTTGATCATATCTGCCGTACGGATCAACATTGATATTTGATTAAGAAATATAAATAAACCAAGTGTATTGCCAATGACTGGCCCAGAACCTCCTAACCACCTAGAAACAATAGTAGTTAAAAGAATCTCCGTTGAAAACATTTGGAAAATTTTCCTATTTCAAATCGCCTGGTACCGGTGGTAAAGGATTCCCCAGCAGAATTTTATATTCCTAACCTAATATGTCGAAACGTACATCACTCATTGATGAGTATTAAAGGTGTGTGTTTCTTCACCAAACGAATGAAATAGGTGGACCGACTAGAATATGAGAGTTAGAAGAACAAAAAAAAAAAAAAAAAAAGATTTATCTTAGAAAAAAGTACAGAGCCGAAATGAAAAATGCGTTTCGTATTTCTCTCTGAATAATAATTTTTAAACAATTATTCTGTTACATTTAATAAAATCACCTCATTATGCTCTTCTTATAAATATAAGAAAGTTCACTGGTACAAATGTCACAAACTTACCCTAAACCTACTTTTTTGATATACAGGCACCACTTTCTATAAAAGCTTTTAAATTTTTAAATTGTAAAGTCGAAACATTATAAGCAAACATTTTCGAATAAGTTATACATTTTTTAAATGAATTTCTCGTTCAATTATCCGTAACCGAAGGGAAGTCTTAAGGATCTGAAGGAGAAAAGTTGGTCAAGTCTTTTGAAAAGAAACTATTTGAACTTTCCAGTAACGCCATTAATTACATAGCAACTTGAAAAGACTTCCATAGAGCCATTGTATTTTTTTATGTTTCATCTCCCATCTGATTAAATTAAAAAAAAAGATACTAGGTTCTAGATTACCTTATATTGTAATAAAATTACCGATCAACGAAAAAAAAAAGTTTTTATTTGAGCTAGAAACGACTTTTAAGATTCTTAATGGCTATATTATCATTTTCTCAAAGGGATGTAATTTTTTTTTTCATTGTTAAGGGTTCATTAATTCATTAATTAAGGAGAGTGTGGATAAATAATAAATTTGAACATTTGGAAACAAAGTTATGATAATACAGAAGAACTTCGATAATCCGAACCTTTGTAATCCGAACGCTTGATAATTTTTATCTTTCTGTACAGCATAATTGTTTTGTGTGTACAGTGCTGTACTTTCTGTGTGTGTATAAGATTGTATACATTCTATGTAAAATATTACGAAATTCATGTGCAATACATTACATAAAATATAGTTACCTTACTGTAGCACAGTACTATTTCATAAAACAAACTATCTTAAAGACTTAAGATTTTCTCCATTTGGCCGGCTTATGACAAGAAAATGGTCAAGATACCAGAGAGAGAAGGGTTTACAAGAAGTAAGGGTTTGTAAAGAAGTTTTTTAAAAGTTCTTTAAATGTCATTTTAATCGTTTTTCTCACATTTACTTGTATATATTATATATATGTCAATAAATAGTTTTAAAAATATTATAAAAAAAAAAAAAGATAAGGTCTAACTAATTTAGCCACAATGTGACTTATAGCATGTGGTTAAGTTAATCGCCGATTCAGTCAATTAATATCATATCTTAAATAAGGTTCGCTTTAAGATTGGTAATTAAATCTGAAAAACTACATTTCCAAATGGAAAATCAAAAGGAAATCCAAAAAATCGCTGAGAATAGCTTATGCCTTATGAATTAGCTGTGTAATAACATATATTTATAGGTAGATGTTGATGCGTCTAGTTTTGGAAGATATCGGTTTTTGCGGTTGGGTTATACATTTTCTCTTTAAACGGTTTCGATTCCAATACAAATCATATCCGTGCGGGAGGCGATCACTAACCTCATCGATATTGGGTTTCCAGTAAAAGTGAATATCCGGAGTTCTCTTTCATTCCGAAACGGAGCCGGAGTGACGGCGTACCCGGAACTTGAATGTTCTTCAACAGTTCCATTGAATACAAAAGACCAAGAGACGGGGGTGAAGCAGGTCCAGCTTTCTCCATTCTTCCAAAGGAAGGACAATAACAGGCAATGTATTGCCTCTACAATGGGCAATATGCCCTCGACAATGGGGGCTGCTCATGATCCAGGATGGCAATTTCAACTCGGAGGACCTCACAATTGATCAATAGGATTCAGATAGCCGGATCCATGCCGTTAGGAATATCATTTACAAGGCGGTGTATTTAAAAAAAACAAACTTCCACTTATATATTTTAGTGACATACTTTTTTTATTTTTATTTTTTTTATTAAGAGTAAATTTGTTTCCAGATATATTTCTAATTATATGCAGCATAGATATATTTTAATAAAAGGCTCATTTTCTTGTTTACCCGGGAATCGACTGCTTGATTGGTTTTTTTTATGGCGTGAATTTTTTATAGTCATTTAAATGGGAATTTCGTTGATATAGTTAATTACATGACATCTTTTGTAACAAATTTATATTCTCAAAAGTTCATTCTATTGAGTGTATAACTAATAAATATGCTAAAGCTTCCTTTAAAATAATTTTTTATAAAGAGCTAAAAATAGCAGTTATGGGCTGCCGTACCAGTTATGGTCATAGCAATGATGGTCATATGACAAAATAATCTTTAAGCAAATGTTTTAATAATTTAGAACTGACTATTAATTAATGGACAACTAGTGCTATGAAAACAATCTAAATCCTAATACAACGTAGTCTAACCAAAAAGTAAAATATATATTTATGAAATATAACACTCGCTTCACTCAATCTAAAACTTTGTAGTAACAAATTAGTTTAGAAAACCACCATGAAATGTTAGTATAAAATTAATTAAAACAACTATTTATCAGAATATAATTTATAGCAGCAAACATTATTGGTCATTCTACATAAGCAGTAACTGTATACAAGACTGTAATTCCCCCCACTAAGAAGTAGATAAATTTTAAGAAATCGGATACTTTTTTGTAAATTATTTTTCGATATTCTTTAAACAGTAGTAGCCATCCGCGAAGTAAAGAATGTATCTAGATCAACTAGTTATACGTAACTAGAAATGGTCAGATAAGAGAAGTAACGTCAAACATGACCATTACTATGAGAAAATGTAGTATTTAAGTTTAAAAATGACATAACCAAACGAAGATGATTCTTTTTTTTCTTTTTTTTTTTTAGCAGAAAGAACTTTTTTAACACCAAAGAAAATTGAAACGGATATGGCTGACCATAATTCATATCTCGTATTTTTATAAACGGTTATGGTCAGTTAAAATTATTGTTAATTAAAATTATTAAATCCCACATAATGCAGCTCGTAGGAAGCCTGAATTCTATATAAAAGCAACATAATTCAAAAGCTAAAAATTAATGAAGCAATTCCGCAATAATTTCTTAAGGACCCTCATTTTTAAAAACGATCTTAATAAAAAAAAATAATAGAATACGATTTGAGGAAAATATTTTCAACGGCTACTATAAAGGGATATGAGAGAGGGTTTCGTTAGTAAATGAATCTTAAACCCATTCCAGAAATATGACCATAACTAGTGAGATGACCATAACTAGTGATTTACCCTACCTAGGACTGGTATGATTTTTTAAAATTTAAATAGGAGAGATATATGATTGAATTGTGATGAGTTTTTTGCCCCGTATGGCAGAAGGTCCAGAGGACGGTGAAGGATTCTTAGTAAAGAACAAATCCGGAGAATAAGAGGAAGGAGAAGAAATATTCGTTAGGAGCTGGCGGACTGGCTCCTTTGGACTGAGGCCATCTACGCTGATATTAGCATGATGAAGTAGGAAGAAAGATAGGAAGAAGAAAAGATTATTTTAATTTGTATAAATTTAAAATTTTCAAGATTTTACAGTGATTTCAAGATTTGTTTTAATGATTATAAAAAACTAAATTATTACAACGAATTTAGTCAACTTTGACCTCTAGAAATAAGGCGCAGATTTCGAATCGGTATCAACAAGTGGCGACCATGAAAATTAGTCTGTGATTGTCATTGTGTAGGAGAAACTACCAATTACTATTGTCACAGTTCAATTATGGAAATTTCTTTTATTTCTTTCTTTTTTTTTTTTTTAATGGCGTTTTCTCCTATTGTTCAAATAGCATTATTGTGAATTATATAACTGAAGAAGTATACCACAGTAGTATTTGTTGATAGTTTTTTTTTTTATGGATTCACAGTTTAATTAATGGAGATCTACTGAAAACGTTGTATTTCAGTAACAAGTATCACTATTAAAGTATCGATGATACAACCTAACAGTTGTATTTTGTTCTGCATATTAAAAGTCTAGAAAATTTTACTTTTTTATTGATAATTTTTATATCGACATGTCCTACGCTTTAATTTTATTGAGATGTAAATATACCAACGTAAAGTATTAATGAGCTAGCAACTACCGCATCGGCTTCGGCTGCTCTCATAAGTAAAGAAGTTAGATAATACAACTAATAATTTATGTTTTATTTGTTCATCGATGAAAATCTTGTATTGAAATGTGTGATTAAGCATTATTTATACAATATTATTTTCACGAATAGCACTAATTTTTAACCTGGTTAAAATTTCACTACGTAAATGTTATGTGATCAGGTAAAGGTACCATAGGACAACCAATTTTTAATTTGACTGTATGATTTGGTAATCCAGATGTACAGAGACTTAAGAAACTCATGCGGATAATAGAGTGCATTATCAGTGCTTACAACTACAGGCCCATGGGTCATATTTTACACAAAACATCAAAAAGCAGATGATCGATGTTTTGATTTGGTAATAATTTTTATGAAGAAATAATGTTTTTGATTTAATTTGATTGAATTTTAATTTCTAACAGTAAAGTATATGACAGTGTAGCAAACCTCGTTTCATCTTCTCAACATCGTACATTTAAATTTTGATCATACTGAATTACACATATCCTTGCTAAACTTTTTTAGAACAATCAATATGATGTAGTTAAAATTCGGTACAGACGAATTCAGTAGTTTTACCATTGTAAACTCTATAGTTGAATGGTGCTAACCACATCTCGACCGATTTTCAAACTCGGATCCACATAGCATTACATATTTCAATTTTTTTTTAATAATTTAAATGATTATAAGTAAATTTTATTATCAATTTCAAGCTCTATATAACACGGTGCATTTGTAATCTCTCATATACTATAGAATCACCACCAATCGGTCAATATTAAAATTTCACTGTAATCCACAGAATATTGCGCGTTTAAAAACAAATTCACTGAAAATCAACAAATTTTATTATTGCTAAACCTTCCTGGAACTACACTGGGCAAAAAAAGTCTGAAAACACCAAAGTTTTACACTTATGCTCCTCAATTTTTTTTTTTTTTTTTTTTTTTTTTTCGCTTTTCTCTACACTTTTTGACGGCCATCTAAGCCAAAAATATTAAATCGACTTTCGTCCGAGGAAATAACTGATTCCAGAGCGATGGAGACTTTTGTAACTACTCTTCAATTCTATTCACCATAGCTGCGAGACAAGTTTGTAGCAATTTTTGGAGCTTTAGTGCACGTTATGTCAGGGACAGTTTTTAAAATTTTCTGCTTGAGCAATTTATTTATTTTTAGTAGACACCCGTTTCTTGGTCTGCTGGATAAAACAATAAACTCTTGAATGGCTTTTGGAACTTCCATCATGAATGCTTATCACAGACTAAAAGGATTTCTAATCATAAGACTTTGTTTCTGACCTTTGTCCTTAGAGCTCATACTGAGTATAATCCGTTGTTATTGTTGAAATGTTTTGTTTTCTTCCATTACACAAGTGATTTCAGACTTGTTTTGCTTTAAGAGTATATTTTTTTTTTTTCGACGTTTCCTGTTGACAGCTGTTGATAAGCCTGCAATGATATATTATGTTACAATTAAAGATTAATGTTTGTTGTGTAAAATAAGACTAGTTTCACTATGGTAAATTGCCTATTTTAGACAGGAGGAGCATAAGCGTAAGATTTTGGCTAGTGTTTCCACAATGTACAAAAATGATTTGGTAAAAAATTGGTGCTGATTGGTGTAGTAGTTGATCACATGTGAAAAATGGCCTGTTTTTTAAATAATAGTATAGATATTTAGCTGTGAAACGCAAGAAAAGGATTTAAAAGAAGTGAAATTAAAGGAACTCTAGTCATTAGTACCGTCGGCAAGTAGAGGTCAGTCCTATTGACCTGGACTAAGATTATCGCCAACCATCAGCTACCGACTTGCAGCGGTTCCTGTTCAACTTCGAACCATTAACCACCACCGGTTACCTCGTCTAGAACTAAACTACTTTCTATTTCTTTCAAAATTTGTCTCTATTAGAACTGCTGGCTTTTCAACAAAAAGAAAGGTAGTAGAAATTTTAGTTTCTAATCTAAAGTAACAAAACGGTTTCCTAAACTTTAAATTTCATAGAGGTGGAAGTACAGATTGCGGGAAAAGAAAGTTCTTTGAAACAATGGATAGTTATTCTTTTTAAGGTTATAAAATGAATCATAATAAGCATGGTAATTAGTTTGCATAATAGCAACAATGTTAGTTTGTTTAAGAGGTGTACAGATCTGCTAGCTGTTTTCCAGATCTGCCAGGATCTGACGTTTTTTCGAGGCCGAAGGACATCCTTGGCCACGCTCTCCATCCACAATTAGAATTAGCTTTTTCGTCCTTAAGGATTGCTGTTTTAACGGTTTTTTTTTTTTTAGCTATCCGAAGGATAACTTCTGCCATTGTTGTCCTCCAGGATATTGTTTTAAAATATTTAACGGTTTTAAGATCGCGGACCTAAAAAGGACACTTTTTTTTAAATATTAGACTATTTAACTGTTTTAAGATTGCGGGAGGATATTAATTCGTTGTTAACCCATTCTACGGGAGGCTGTTTTTAAAGACACTGTTTTCCAGATCTGCCAGGATCTGACGTTTTTTCGAGGCCGAAGGACATCCTTGGCCACGCTCTCCATCCACAATTAGAATTAGCTTTTTCGTCCTTAAGGATTGCTGTTTTAACGGTTTTTTTTAGCTATCCGAAGGATAACTTCTGCCATTGTTGTCCTCCAGGATATTGTTTTAAAATATTTAACGGTTTTAAGATCGCGGACCTAAAAAGGACACTTTTTTTTAAATATTAGACTATTTAACTGTTTTAAGATTGCGGGAGGATATTAATTCGTTGTTAACCCATTCTACGGGAGGCTGTTTTTAAAGACACTGTTTTCCAGATCTGCCAGGATCTGACGTTTTTTCGAGGCCGAAGGGCATCCTTGGCCACGCTCTCCATCCACAATTAGAATTAGCTTTTTCGAATAAGCTATAGGACTCTTAATTGATCAAACCTACGTAAGTTGAGATGAATTAGTTAATTGTTGTTGAGTTAGATAATACTTATTCTGTTATATCAACTGTGCGTTTGATCCAGAGGTACACCTAACCACTATAAAGTAGGTGCCTTTAAATACAAAAATAAAAAATTAATACATATATACACTGGGCAAAAAAAGTCTGGAAACACTAGCCAAAATCTTAAGTTTATGCTCCTCCTGTCTAAAATAGGCAATTTCCCATAGTGGAACTACTCTTATTTCACACAACAAACATTAATTTTTAATTTTAACATAATATATCATTCCATGCATATCAACAGCAGTCAACAGAAAACATTGAAGTAAAAAAAAAAATATACCCTTATAGCAGAAAAAGTCTGGAAACACTTAAGTAATGAAAACTCAAAACAAAACATTTCAACAATAACAACAGATTATACTCGCTATGGGCTTTAAGGACAAAGGTCAGAAACAAAGTCTTATGATAGAAATCCTTTTAGTCTGTGATTAGCATTCATGATTTAAGTGCCAAAAGCCATTCACGAGTTATTTTTTTCCTTACAAAATCAAGGAAATCCTGTGAGGGAAATTGGGAGGACTGTTAGTAAAAACGTAGTTACAGTATCTAAAATTATAAAAAGAATTAGGCTATGATCCAGCAGACCACGGAACGGGGGTTCGCCAAAAACAAATGAATTTCTCAAGTAGGAAATTTTAAAAACTGTCCCTGACATACTATGCACTTGCGCTTCGAAAATTACTACAAACTTGTCCCACGGCTTTATTGAATAAGTTACTGAAAAGTGGTTAATGTGGTCAAATCGCTAGGAATAAACCTTTTATTTGCAAGTTTAATTGTCAGCGCCATTTGAAAATTGTTGAATAGTATGTACAAAAGTCTCCATCGTTCTGGGAATCCATTATTTTCTCGGACGAAAGTCGATTTGACATTTTTGGCTTAGATGACCGCCAAAAAGTGTCGTGAAAAGTGAAAAAAATATATTGGAAACAAAAACCCTAGAGGAGCATAAGCGTAAATCTTTGGTAAGTGTTTCCAGACTTTCTTTGCCGAGTATACATCAATCGTGCTACACCCCAGTATGGACCTTGGTCTCCTCTACAATCTTTCGGCATGTAGCTCGGTCTTGTGCGGTTGCTCGCCAGTTGCGTTCTTTAAGAAGACCACTCCCATTTAAGTCGTGGTCTACCTCTTCCTCTAGCCCCACGGAGCCTCCCGTCCAACAGCTTCCGGCAACATGGCCCGCCCTGCGCAGTCTTCCTAGCTTTATATACGAGTACTTCATCAGACCTGGTTCTTCTGGTAGAGTTCTCTGTTGGTACGCCTTCTCTATCACCAACATGGCACTAAATATGTGGCGCACTATTTTTCTTTAAAAAGTGAGAATTTCTTCCTCTTCAGTTGCCAGACTTCCGATCCTGGAGGACTGGTCGGATAAGGGAATTATAGATATGGCATTTGGTAATAGCTCGGCTTCTCTAATGTTTATTTAGCCCAAAATAATATCTATTGGCCTTCAGGAGTTTTTGGCTTATTTCAAGGCAGATCCTATTGAGAGCCACCCACAATTGAGCCTAAATAAACAAAATGATCTAATGGAATGGAAACTGTTTGGAAGGAAAAAGGCCCCATTCTCATTTGTTCTCCACCTGCAACCTTTTGAATAATTAAAACATTTAACTTTCAACAAAACTAAATTGGTGTTTCTGGATCCTACGTATTATAGCACAATATCTTTTATCTATTTTTCAATATCACTATGCTATATATCAATATATAGACTAGAAGTCAAATTTTATTTTGGCCTACAGCAATAACACCAGTAATTATCTAACTGGACCTGGAGCGGGGTCCAGTTAGATTATTACTTATTCTGTCATATCAACTGTGGATTATATCAAATTTACACCTAACTTCTTTAATGTAGGTGCCTTTATAAAAAATAAATTAAATTTTAAAAAATCTGGTGGTGTTAAAACTGTAGGCCAAAATAAAATTTGACATCTAGGCACTAAATTTAAGCTATAACTCAATAAAAACAAAGATATATATATATATATATATATATATATATATATATATATATATATATATATATATATATATATATATATATATATATTTATAAATTAGTATAAGATAGTGATATTGAACAATAGATAAAAGGATCCAGAAACACCAATTTAGTTTTGTTAAAAGTTAACTGTTTTAATTATTTTAGAATACATTATTACTTATTTATTTATTGATTGCTCATAAACGGATTAATCCATGAATAAATTTAAAAAATAACTGAGATAACTAGGACCTTAAAGAAGTGAAAACAACCGAGAAGGCATATGTTCCGGCTAACCGTGTCAGGTTAACGAGGGCTCACAGTAGGACTATTCACCTCATGAGAAAATAATTAGGAAGTTTTATTCAACAAAAAATGTGGACTTATTTAACCTATTTAAATTATTGAGTTCTATACAGAGACATGTATTTTTTTATAATGAAATTATCTTGAAAAATACAAGAAAAATGTGATCAGCACTCGACACTAATTTATGATTTCTCTCAATAATTTAATTATAATTAAATAAAGAGAGTTTTATATATCTATTCTTTACTATATTTTGTGTGTGTGTGGGTAACAAGCACTTCCTTTTCCATGTTCTCTTTTTTTTCAGAATGAACTGCCCTCCTCAATGAAGCTTTAGCCAGTCATTCTCTTTTTTTTTTTTTTTAATTTTTCCTAATCTCTATTTTATAAGGTTGTAGTGATTCTTTTATTTTCCAAGTCTAAGCTCCCGGCATTTCCACTTTATATTTTTTGTTTTGGAAAATTCATTTGTTGTCATATTCTTACCTTATGCCAGCATACATAGTTCATCACACATTTTCATATTGTGGTTCCTAGGTTTCTCCTTTTCCCATAAATTTCCTCATATATAGGTGATAGCATCGTCTTCCTTGTTCTATAGTATCGTTTCAGTTAATTCTTTCTCAAAATTATTGGTTTCTTATTTTGTGAAACCAATCTCTGCACACTTGACATTCTCTCTTCTACATTAGAAACTTATCAATTTTTTAATTACATAAATTTTTCATTAGTTTTAATAGAAAATATTTGAGAAAAGGAGAGAAATTATCCCTATATGGCTAGGTTGAATTATTCTTCCCATTTTGCTGGTAATTACTGTATAATGTAATGAGGATAAAAATTAATAACAACCGCACAGTAAATATTTTACCAATCCACCCAGAAACATTAGTATGTTTCTGTGAAGATTTCTGTGAAGTTAGTTATATAATAGTTTATATAACTAACTTCACAGAAATCTTAAGTTCTTGAATTTAAAAATATACAATCCTTACAAAATTAGTAAAGAATTTTTTTTTTTTTTAATTTGTTTTATTGATGCAACTTTATTTAAATATTTCAGTCAAATAAACATCTTAATCATTGTGGGCTCTTCTTGTTATTTAGTGACGTTTATTTTTTCTGGTTTGGGAAAGCGTAACGAAAACCATGAAAACAAAATTAAAAAAAAAAAAAAAAAAATACTCTCAGCGAGGAATTCGTTTTGAGAATCATGGAAGCAAAAAGAAAAGTGATGTAGAATGATCCGTGGTAAACTGAAATCTTCGTTTCAAACTTACTACCACAAGATGATATATATATATTAAAATGTCGTTAAATATGTTTTTAATTTATTATCAAGGTCATTAATTAGTATTTCTCTAGTTTTTTTTTTAATTAAGCTGTGTGTTTCGAGAAATATTTTTCACTTATAATTCACTTTTGAATAAAATATCTGATGACAGATTCTTAAGTCAGTTAAAATGCGAAATTATAAATCTAAAACTAAAAAAAAAAAAAAAAAAAAAAAAAAGAAGAAGAAACGATACATTGGAGTAATGATTGTATACTAAGGAAATAATAAACGTATTCAAA